>JAWNMP010000115.1:0-77088 GCA_035043875.1 Drosophila paucipuncta | reverse complement strand
AATATTAAATAGGGTGAACCCTTAAATTAATGGCCATGTCTTCGTCAAAAATTGCACGCATTTCAAGTATTAAGGTATTTTTAGAATTGGCTCGATTTTTGAAACAAAACTGCATTAAAATAAATTGACTTCAGACACATCTAAAAAATATATTAAGGGCTATCCTTCAATAAATCGAAAATAAATTATAAACATTAGAAACAAAACTGCATTAAAATAAATTGACTTCAGACTCATCTAAGAAATATATTAAGGGCTATCCTTCAATAAATCGAAAATAAATTATAAATATTAAATAGGGTCAACCCTTAAATTAATGGCCATATCTTCGTCAAAAATTGCCGCATTTCAAATATTAAGGTATTTTTAGAATTGGCTCGATTTTTGAAACAAAACTGCATTAAAATAAATTGACTTCAGACACATCTAAGAAATATATTAAGGGCTATCCTTCAATAAATCGAAAATAAATTATAAATATTAAATAGGGTCAACCCTTAAATTAATGGCCATGTCTTCGTCAAAAATTGCCGCATTTCAAATATTAAGGTATTTTTAGAATTGGCTCGATTTTTGAAACAAAACTGCATTAAAATAAATTGACTTCAGACACATCTAAGAAATATATTAAGGGATATCCTTCAATAAATCGAAAATAAATTATAAATATTAAATAGGGTTAGCCCTTAAATTAATGGCCATGTCTTCGTCAAAAATTACCGCATTTCATGTATTAAGGTATTTTTAGAATTGGCTCGATTGTTGAAACAAAACTGCTTTAAAATAAATTGACTTCAGATTCATCTAAGAAATATATTAAGGGCTATTCTTCAATAAATCGAAAATAAATTAGAAACATTAGAAACAAAACTGAATTAAAATAAATTGACTTCAGACTCATCTAAGAAATATATTAAGGGCTGTCCTTCAATGAATCGAAAATAAGTTATAAACATTAAATAGGGTCAATCCTTAAATTAATGGCCATGTCTTCGTCAAAAATTGCCGCATTTCAATGTATTAAGGTATTTTTAGAATTGGCTCGATTTTTGAAACAAAACTGCATTAAAATAAATTGACTTCAGACTCATCTAAGAAATATATTAAGGGCTATCCTTCAATGAATCGAAAATAAATTATAAACATTAAATAGGGTCAATCAATTAATTTAAATTAATGTCCATGTCTTCGTCAAAAATTGCCGTATTTAATGTATTAAGGTAATTTTAGTATTGGCTCGATTGTTGAAACAAAACTGCATTAAAATAAATTGACTTCAGACACATCTAAGAAATATATTAAGGGCTATCCTTCAATGAATCGAAAATAAATTATAAACATTAAATAGGGTCAATCAATTAATTTAAATTAATGTCCATGTCTTCGTCAAAAATTGCCGTATTTAATGTATTAAGGTAATTTTAGTATTGGCTCGATTGTTGAAACAAAACTGCATTAAAATAAATTGACTTCAGACTTATCTAAGAAATATATTAAGGGCTATCCTTCAATAAATCGAAAATAAATTATAAATATTAAATAGGGTCAACCCTTAAATTAATGGCCATATCTTCATCAAAAATTGCACCATTTCAAATATTAAGGTATTTTTGGAATTTGCTCGATTTTTGAAACAAAACTGCATTAAAATAAATTGACTTCAGACACATCTAAGAAATATATTAAGAGATATCCTTCAATAAATCGAAAATAAATTGTAAATATTAAATAGGGTCAATCCTTAAATTAATGGAAATGTCTTCGTCAAAAATTGCCGCATTTCAAGTATTAAGGTATTTTTAGAATTGGCTCGATTTTTGAAACAAAACTGCATTAAAATAAATTGACTTCAGACACATCTAAGAAATATATTAAGGGCTATCCTTCAATAAATCGAAAATAAATTATAAACATTAGAAACAAAACTGCATTAAAATAAATTGACTTCAGACACATCTAAGAAATATATTAAGGGCTATCCTTCAATAAATCGAAAATAAATTATAAATATTAAATAGGGTTAGCCCTTAAATTAATGGCCATGTCTTCGTCAAAAATTGCCGCATTTCAAGTATTAAGGTATTTTTAGAATTGGCTCGATTGTTGAAACAAAACTGCATTAAAATAAATTGACTTCAGACTCATCTAAGAAATATATTAAGGGCTATCCTTCAATAAATCGAAAATAAATTATAAATATTAAATAGGGTCAACCCTTAAATTAATGGCCATATCTTCATCAAAAATTGCACCTTTTCAAATATTAAGGTATTTTTGGAATTTGCTCGATTTTTGAAACAAAACTGCATTAAAATAAATTGACTTCAGACACATCTAAGAAATATATTAAGGGATATCCTTCAATAAATCGAAAATAAATTATAAATATTAAATAGGGTTAGCCCTTAAATTAATGGCCATGTCTTCGTCAAAAATTACCGCATTTCATGTATTAAGGTATTTTTAGAATTGGCTCGATTGTTGAAACAAAACTGCATTAAAATAAATTGACTTCAGACTCATCTAAGAAATATATTAAGGGCTATCCTTCAATAAATCGAAAATAAATTAGAAACATTAGAAACAAAACTGAATTAAAATAAATTGACTTCAGACTCATCTAAGAAATATATTAAGGGCTGTCCTTCAATGAATCGAAAATAAATTATAAACATTAAATAGGGTCAATCCTTAAATTAATGGCCATGTCTTCGTCAAAAATTGCCGCATTTCAAGTATTAAGGTATTTTTAGAATTGGCTCGATTTTTGAAACAAAACTGCATTAAAATAATTTGACTTCAGACACATCTAAGAAATATATTAAGGGCTATCCTTCAATAAATCGAAAATAAATTATAAATATTAAATAGGGTCAACCCTTAAATTAATGGCCATATCTTCATCAAAAATTGCACCATTTCAAATATTAAGGTATTTTTAGAATTTGCTCGATTTTTGAAACAAAACTGCATTAAAATAAATTGACTTCAGACACATCTAAGAAATATATTAAGGGCTATCCTTCAATAAATCGAAAATAAATTATAAATATTAAATAGGGTTAGCCCTTAAATTAATGGCCATGTCTTCGTCAAAAATTACCGCATTTCATGTATTAAGGTATTTTTAGAATTGGCTCGATTGTTGAAACAAAACTGCTTTAAAATAAATTGACTTCAGATTCATCTAAGAAATATATTAAGGGCTATTCTTCAATAAATCGAAAATAAATTAGAAACATTAGAAACAAACTGAATTAAAATAAATTGACTTCAGACTCATCTAAGAAATATATTAAGGGCTGTCCTTCAATGAATCGAAAATAAATTATAAACATTAAATAGGGTCAATCCTTAAATTAATGGCCATGTCTTCGTCAAAAATTGCCGCATTTCAAGTATTAAGGTATTTTTAGAATTGGCTCGATTGTTGAAACAAAACTGCATTAAAATAATTTGACTTCAGACTCATCTAAGAAATATATTAAGGGCTATCCTTCAATGAATCGAAAATAAATTATAAACATTAAATAGGGTCAATCCTTAAATTAATGGCCATGTCTTCGTCAAAAATTGCCGCATTTAATGTATTAAGGTATTTTTAGAATTGGCTCGATTGTTGAAACAAAACTGCATTAAAATAAATTGACTTCAGACTCATCTAAGAAATATATTAAGGGCTATCCTTCAATAAATCGAAAATAAATTATAAATATTAAATAGGGTCAACCCTTAAATTAATGGCCATATCTTCATCAAAAATTGCACCATTTCAAATATTAAGGTATTTTTGGAATTGGCTCGATTTTTGAAACAAAACTGCATTAAAATAAATTGACTTCAGACACATCTAAGAAATATATTAAGGGCTATCCTTCAATAAATCGAAAATAAATTGTAAATATTAAATAGGGTCAATCCTTAAATTAATGGCCATGTCTTCGTCAAAAATTGCCGCATTTCAAGTATTAAGGTATTTTTAGAATTGGCTCGATTGTTGAAACAAAACTGCATTAAAATAAATTGACTTCAGACACATCTAAGAAATATATTAAGGGCTATCCTTCAATAAATCGAAAATAAATTATAAACATTAAATAGGGTCAACCCTTAAATTAATGGCCATGTCTTCGTCAAAAATTGCCGCATTTCAAGTATTAAGGTATTTTTAGAATTGGCTCGATTGTTGAAACAAAACTGCATTAAAATAAATTGACTTCAGACTCATCTAAGAAATATATTAAGGGCTATCCTTCAATAAATCGAAAATAAATTATAAATATTAAATAGGGTCAACCCTTAAATTAATGGCCATATCTTCGTCAAAAATTGCACCATTTCAAATATTAAGGTATTTTTAGAATTGGCTCGATTTTTGAAACAAAACTGCATTAAAATAAATTGACTTCAGACACATCTAAGAAATATATTAAGGGCTATCCTTCAATAAATCGAAAATAAATTATAAATATTAAATAGGGTCAACCCTTAAATTAATGGCCATGTCTTCGTCAAAAATTGCCGCATTTCAAGTATTAAGGTATTTTTAGAATTGGCTCGATTTTTGAAACAAAACTGCATTAAAATAAATTGACTTCAGACTCATCTAAGAAATATATTAAGGGCTATCCTTCAATAAATCGAAAATAAATTATAAACATTAAATAGGGTCAATCCTTAAATTAATGGCCATGTCTTCGTCAAAAATTGCCGCATTTCAATGTATTAAGGTATTTTTAGAATTGGCTCGATTTTTGAAACAAAACTGCATTAAAATAAATTGACTTCAGACACATCTAAGAAATATATTAAGGGCTATCCTTCAATGAATCGAAAATAAATTATAAACATTAAATAGGGTCAATCCATTAAATTAATGGCCATGTCTTCGTCAAAAATTGCCGCATTTCAAGTATTAAGGTATTTTTAGAATTGGCTCGATTGTTGAAACAAAACTGCATTAAAATAAATTGACTTCAGACTCATCTAAGAAATATATTAAGGGCTATCCTTCAATGAATCGAAAATAAATTATAAACATTAAATAGGGTCAATCCTTAAATTAATGGCCATGTCTTCGTCAAAAATTGCCGCATTTCAAATGTATTAAGGTATTTTTAGAATTGGCTCGATTTTTGAAACAAAACTGCATTAAAATAAATTGACTTCAGACACATCTAAGAAATATATTAAGGGCTATCCTTCAATAAATCGAAAATAAATTATAAACATTAAATAGGGTCAATCCTTAAATTAATGGCCATGTCTTCGTCAAAAATTGCCGCATTTCAAGTATTAAGGTATTTTTAGAATTGGCTCGATTGTTGAAACAAAACTGCATTAAAATAAATTGACTTCAGACTCATCTAAGAAATATATTAAGGGCTATCCTTCAATAAATCGAAAATAAATTATAAATATTAAATAGGGTCAACCCTTAAATTAATGGCCATATCTTCATCAAAAATTGCACCTTTTCAAATATTAAGGTATTTTTAGAATTTGCTCGATTTTTGAAACAAAACTGCATTAAAATAAATTGACTTCAGACACATCTAAGAAATATATTAAGGGATATCCTTCAATAAATCGAAAATAAATTATAAATATTAAATAGGGTCAATCCTTAAATTAATGGCCATGTCTTCGTCAAAAATTGCCGCATTTCAAGTATTAAGGTATTTTTAGAATTGGCTCGATTTTTGAAACAAAACTGCATTAAAATAAATTGACTTCAGACACATCTAAGAAATATATTAAGGGCTATCCTTCAATAAATCGAAAATAAATTATAAACATTAGAAACAAAACTGCATTAAAATAAATTGACTTCAGACACATCTAAGAAATATATTAAGGGCTATCCTTCAATAAATCGAAAATAAATTATAAATATTAAATAGGGTCAACCCTTAAATTAATGGCCATGTCTTCGTCAAAAATTGCCGCATTTCAAATATTAAGGTATTTTTAGAATTGGCTCGATTATTGAAACAAAACTGCATTAAAATAAATTGACTTCAGGCACATCCAAGAAAGATATTAAGGGATAACCTTCAATAAATCGAAAATAAATTATAAATATTAAATAGGGTCAACCCTTCAATTAATGACCATATCTTCATCAAAAATTTCACCTTTTCAAATATTAAGGTATTTTTGGAATTTGCTCGATTTTTGAAACAAAACAGCCTTAAAATAAATTGACTTCAGACACATCTAAGAAATATATTATGGGATATCCTTCAATAAATCGAAAATAAATTATAAATATTAAATAGGGTTAGCCCTTAAATTAATGGCCATGTCTTCGTCAAAAATTACCGCATTTCATGTATTAAGGTATTTTTAGAATTGGCTCGATTGTTGAAACAAAACTGCTTTAAAATAAATTGACTTCAGATTCATCTAAGAAATATATTAAGGGCTATTCTTCAATAAATCGAAAATAAATTAGAAACATTAGAAACAAAACTGAATTAAAATAAATTGACTTCAGACCATCTAAGAAATATATTAAGGGCTGTCCTTCAATGAATCGAAAATAAATTATAAACATTAAATAGGGTCAATCCTTAAATTAATGGCCATGTCTTCGTCAAAAATTG
Organism: Drosophila paucipuncta; assembly: GCA_035043875.1. Lineage (NCBI taxonomy): Eukaryota > Metazoa > Arthropoda > Insecta > Diptera > Drosophilidae > Drosophila > Drosophila paucipuncta. Next base: position 70,480 of record JAWNMP010000115.1, on the reverse strand, counting down.
CCGCATTTAATGTATTAAGGTATTTTTAGAATTGGCTCGATTGTTGAAACAAAACTGCATTAAAATAAATTGACTTCAGACTCATCTAAGAAATATATTAAGGGCTGTCCTTCAATGAATCGAAAATAAATTATAAACATTAAATAGGGTCAATCCTTAAATTAATGGCCATGTCTTCGTCAAAAATTGCCGCATTTAATGTATTAAGGTAATTTTAGAATTGGCTCGATTGTTGAAACAAAACTGCATTAAAATAAATTGACTTCAGACTCATCTAAGAAATATATTAAGGGCTATCCTTCAATGAATCGAAAATAAATTATAAACATTAAATAGGGTCAACCCTTAAATTAATGGCCATATCTTCGTCAAAAATTGCACCATTTCAAATATTAAGGTATTTTTAGAATTGGCTCGATTTTTGAAACAAAACTGCATTAAAATAAATTGACTTCAGACTCATCTAAGAAATATATTAAGGGCTATCCTTCAATAAATCGAAAATAAATTATAAACATTAAATAGGGTCAATCCTTAAATTAATGGCCATGTCTTCGTCAAAAATTGCCGCATTTCAAGTATTAAGGTATTTTTAGAATTGGCTCGATTTTTGAAACAAAACTGCATTAAAATAAATTGACTTCAGACACATCTAAGAAATATATTAAGGGCTATCCTTCAATAAATCGAAAATAAATTATAAACATTAAATAGGGTCAACCCTTAAATTAATGGCCATGTCTTCGTCAAAAATTGCCGCATTTCAAATATTAAGGTATTTTTAGAATTGGCTCGATTTTGAAACAAAACTGCATTAAAATAAATTGACTTCAGACTCATCTAAGAAATATATTAAGGGCTATCCTTCAATAAATCGAAAATAAATTATAAATATTAAATAGGGTCAACCCTTAAATTAATGGCCATATCTTCGTCAAAAATTGCACCATTTCAAATATTAAGGTATTTTTAGAATTTGCTCGATTTTTGAAACAAAACTGCATTAAAATAAATTGACTTCAGACTCATCTAAGAAATATATTAAGGGATATCCTTCAATAAATCGAAAATAAATTATAAATATTAAATAGGGTTAGCCCTTAAATTAATGGCCATGTCTTCGTCAAAAATTGCCGCATTTCATGTATTAAGGTATTTTTAGAATTGGCTCGATTGTTGAAACAAAACTGCATTAAAATAAATTGACTTCAGACACATCTAAGAAATATATTAAGGGCTATCCTTCAATGAATCGAAAATAAATTATAAACATTAAATAGGGTCAATCCTTAAATTAATGGCCATGTCTTCGTCAAAAATTGCCGCATTTCAAGTATTAAGGTATTTTTAGAATTGGCTCGATTTTTGAAACAAAACTGCATTAAAATAAATTGACTTCAGACACATCTAAGAAATATATTAAGGGCTATCCTTCAATGAATCGAAAATAAATTATAAACATTAAATAGGGTCAATCAATTAAATTAATGTCCATGTCTTCGTCAAAAATTGCCGTATTTAATGTATTAAGGTAATTTTAGTATTGGCTCGATTGTTGAAACAAAACTGCATTAAAATAAATTGACTTCAGACTTATCTAAGAAATATATTAAGGGCTATCCTTCAATAAATCGAAAATAAATTATAAATATTAAATAGGGTCAACCCTTAAATTAATGGCCATATCTTCATCAAAAATTGCACCATTTCAAATATTAAGGTATTTTTAGAATTTGCTCGATTTTTGAAACAAAACTGCATTAAAATAAATTGACTTCAGACACATCTAAGAAATATATTAAGGGATATCCTTCAATAAATCGAAAATAAATTGTAAATATTAAATAGGGTCAATCCTTAAATTAATGGAAATGTCTTCGTCAAAAATTGCCGCATATCAAGTATTAAGGTATTTTTAGAATTGGCTCGATTTTTGAAACAAAACTGCATTAAAATAAATTGACTTCAGACACATCTAAAAAATATATTAAGGGCTATCCTTCAATAAATCGAAAATAAATTATAAACATTAGAAACAAAACTGCATTAAAAAAATTGACTTCAGACTCATCTAAGAAATATATTAAGGGCTATCCTTCAATAAATCGAAAATAAATTATAAATATTAAATAGGGTTAGCCCTTAAATTAATGGCCATGTCTTAGTCAAAAATTGCCGCATTTCAAATATTAAGGTATTTTTAGAATTGGTTCGATTATTGAAACAAAACTGCATTAAAATAAATTGACTTCAGGCACATCCAAGAAAGATATTAAGGGATAACCTTCAATAAATCGAAAATAAATTATAAATATTAAATAGGGTCAACCCTTCAATTAATGACCATATCTTCATCAAAAATTTCACCTTTTCAAATATTAAGGTATTTTTGGAATTTGCTCGATTTTTGAAACAAAACAGCCTTAAAATAAATTGACTTCAGACACATCTAAAAAATATATTATGGGATATCCTTCAATAAATCGAAAATAAATTATAAATATTAAATAGGGTTAGCCCTTAAATTAATGGCCATGTCTTCGTCAAAAATTACCGCATTTCATGTATTAAGGTATTTTTAGAATTGGCTCGATTGTTGAAACAAAACTGCTTTAAAATAAATTGACTTCAGATTCATCTAAGAAATATATTAAGGGCTATTCTTCAATAAATCGAAAATAAATTAGAAACATTAGAAACAAAACTGAATTAAAATAAATTGACTTCAGACTCATCTAAGAAATATATTAAGGGCTGTCCTTCAATGAATCGAAAATAAGTTATAAACATTAAATAGGGTCAATCCTTAAATTAATGGCCATGTCTTCGTCAAAAATTGCCGCATTTAATGTATTAAGGTATTTTTAGAATTGGCTCGATTGTTGAAACAAAACTGCATTAAAATAAATTGACTTCAGACTCATCTAAGAAATATATTAAGGGCTGTCCTTCAATGAATCGAAAATAAATTATAAACATTAAATAGGGTCAATCCTTAAATTAATGGCCATGTCTTCGTCAAAAATTGCCGCATTTAATGTATTAAGGTATTTTTAGAATTGGCTCGATTTTTGAAACAAAACTGCATTAAAATAAATTGACTTCAGACTCATCTAAGAAATATATTAAGGGCTATCCTTCAATGAATCGAAAATAAATTATAAACATTAAATAGGGTCAATCAATTAATTTAAATTAATGTCCATGTCTTCGTCAAAAATTGCCGTATTTAATGTATTAAGGTAATTTTAGTATTGGCTCGATTGTTGAAACAAAACTGCATTAAAATAAATTGACTTCAGACTCATCTAAGAAATATATTAAGGGCTATCCTTCAATGAATCGAAAATAAATTATAAACATTAAATAGGGTCAATCAATTAATTTAAATTAATGTCCATGTCTTCGTCAAAAATTGCCGTATTTAATGTATTAAGGTAATTTTAGTATTGGCTCGATTGTTGAAACAAAACTGCATTAAAATAATTTGACTTCAGACTTATCTAAGAAATATATTAAGGGCTATCCTTCAATAAATCGAAAATAAATTATAAATATTAAATAGGGTCAACCCTTAAATTAATGGCCATATCTTCATCAAAAATTGCACCTTTTCAAATATTAAGGTATTTTTGGAATTTGCTCGATTTTTGAAACAAAACTGCATTAAAATAAATTGACTTCAGACACATCTAAAAAATATATTAAGAGATATCCTTCAATAAATCGAAAATAAATTGTAAATATTAAATAGGGTCAATCCTTAAATTAATGGAAATGTCTTCGTCAAAAATTGCCGCATATCAAGTATTAAGGTATTTTTAGAATTGGCTCGATTTTTGAAACAAAACTGCATTAAAATAAATTGACTTCAGACACATCTAAAAATATATTAAGGGCTATCCTTCAATAAATCGAAAATAAATTATAAACATTAGAAACAAAACTGCATTAAAAAAATTGACTTCAGACTCATCTAAGAAATATATTAAGGGCTATCCTTCAATAAATCGAAAATAAATTATAAATATTAAATAGGGTTAGCCCTTAAATTAATGGCCATGTCTTAGTCAAAAATTGCCGCATTTCAAATATTAAGGTATTTTTAGAATTGGCTCGATTGTTGAAACAAAACTGCATTAAAATAAATTGACTTCAGACACATCTAAGAAAGATATTAAGGGATAACCTTCAATAAATCGAAAATAAATTATAAATATTAAATAGGGTCAACCCTTCAATTAATGACCATATCTTCATCAAAAATTTCACCTTTTCAAATATTAAGGTATTTTTGGAATTTGCTCGATTTTTGAAACAAAACAGCCTTAAAATAAATTGACTTCAGACACATCTAAGAAATATATTAAGGGATATCCTTCAATAAATCGAAAATAAATTATAAATATTAAATAGGGTTAGCCCTTAAATTAATGGCCATGTCTTCGTCAAAAATTGCCGCATTTCATGTATTAAGGTATTTTTAGAATTGGCTCGATTTTTGAAACAAAACTGCATTAAAATAAATTGACTTCAGACTCATCTAAGAAATATATTAAGGGCTATCCTTCAATGAATCGAAAATAAATTATAAACATTAAATAGGGTCAATCCTTAAATTAATGGCCATGTCTTCGTCAAAAATTGCCGCATTTAATGTATTAAGGTATTTTTAGAATTGGCTCGATTTTTGAAACAAAACTGCATTAAAATAAATTGACTTCAGACTCATCTAAGAAATATATTAAGGGCTATCCTTCAATGAATCGAAAATAAATTATAAACATTAAATAGGGTCAATCAATTAATTTAAATTAATGTCCATGTCTTCGTCAAAAATTGCCGTATTTAATGTATTAAGGTAATTTTAGTATTGGCTCGATTGTTGAAACAAAACTGCATTAAAATAAATTGACTTCAGACTCATCTAAGAAATATATTAAGGGCTATCCTTCAATAAATCGAAAATAAATTATAAATATTAAATAGGGTCAATCCTTAAATTAATGGCCATGTCTTCGTCAAAAATTGCCGCATTTCAAATATTAAGGTATTTTTAGAATTGGCTCGATTTTTGAAACAAAACTGCATTAAAATAAATTGACTTCAGACACATCTAAGAAATATATTAAGGGATATCCTTCAATAAATCGAAAATAAATTATAAATATTAAATAGGGTCAATCCTTAAATTAATGGCCATGTCTTCGTCAAAAATTGCCGCATTTCAAGTATTAAGGTATTTTTAGAATTGGCTCGATTTTTGAAACAAAACTGCATTAAAATAAATTGACTTCAGACACATCTAAGAAATATATTAAGGGCTATCCTTCAATAAATCGAAAATAAATTATAAATATTAAATAGGGTCAACCCTTAAATTAATGGCCATATCTTCGTCAAAAATTGCACCATTTCAAATATTAAGGTATTTTTAGAATTGGCTCGATTTTTGAAACAAAACTGCATTAAAATAAATTGACTTCAGACACATCTAAGAAATATATTAAGGGATATCCTTCAATAAATCGAAAATAAATTATAAATATTAAATAGGGTTAGCCCTTAAATTAATGGCCATGTCTTCGTCAAAAATTGCCGCATTTCAAGTATTAAGGTATTTTTAGAATTGGCTCGATTGTTGAAACAAAACTGCATTAAAATAAATTGACTTCAGACACATCTAAGAAATATATTAAGGGATATCCTTCAATAAATCGAAAATAAATTATAAATATTAAATAGGGTCAACCCTTAAATTAATGGCCATATCTTCATCAAAAATTGCACCTTTTCAAATATTAAGGTATTTTTGAATTTGCTCGATTTTTGAAACAAAACTGCATTAAAATAAATTGACTTCAGACACATCTAAGAAATATATTAAGGGATATCCTTCAATAAATCGAAAATAAATTATAAATATTAAATAGGGTTAGCCCTTAAATTAATGGCCATGTCTTCGTCAAAAATTACCGCATTTCATGTATTAAGGTATTTTTAGAATTGGCTCGATTGTTGAAACAAAACTGCTTTAAAATAAATTGACTTCAGATTCATCTAAGAAATATATTAAGGGCTATTCTTCAATAAATCGAAAATAAATTAGAAACATTAGAAACAAAACTGAATTAAAATAAATTGACTTCAGACTCATCTAAGAAATATATTAAGGGCTGTCCTTCAATGAATCGAAAATAAGTTATAAACATTAAATAGGGTCAATCCTTAAATTAATGGCCATGTCTTCGTCAAAAATTGCCGCATTTAATGTATTAAGGTATTTTTAGAATTGGCTCGATTGTTGAAACAAAACTGCATTAAAATAAATTGACTTCAGACTCATCTAAGAAATATATTAAGGGCTGTCCTTCAATGAATCGAAAATAAATTATAAACATTAAATAGGGTCAATCCTTAAATTAATGGCCATGTCTTCGTCAAAAATTGCCGCATTTAATGTATTAAGGTATTTTTAGAATTGGCTCGATTTTTGAAACAAAACTGCATTAAAATAAATTGACTTCAGACTCATCTAAGAAATATATTAAGGGCTATCCTTCAATGAATCGAAAATAAATTATAAACATTAAATAGGGTCAATCCATTTAAATTAATGTCCATGTCTTCGTCAAAAATTGCCGTATTTAATGTATTAAGGTAATTTTAGAATTGGCTCGATTGTTGAAACAAAACTGCATTAAAATAAATTGACTTCAGACTCATCTAAGAAATATATTAAGGGCTATCCTTCAATGAATCGAAAATAAATTATAAACATTAAATAGGGTCAATCATAATTTAAATTAATGTCCATGTCTTCGTCAAAAATTGCCGTATTTAATGTATTAAGGTAATTTTAGTATTGGCTCGATTGTTGAAACAAAACTGCATTAAAATAAATTGACTTCAGACTTATCTAAGAAATATATTAAGGGCTATCCTTCAATAAATCGAAAATAAATTATAAATATTAAATAGGGTCAACCCTTAAATTAATGGCCATATCTTCGTCAAAAATTGCACCTTTTCAAATATTAAGGTATTTTTGGAATTTGCTCGATTTTTGAAACAAAACTGCATTAAAATAAATTGACTTCAGACACATCTAAAAAATATATTAAGAGATATCCTTCAATAAATCGAAAATAAATTGTAAATATTAAATAGGGTCAATCCTTAAATTAATGGAAATGTCTTCGTCAAAAATTGCCGCATATCAAGTATTAAGGTATTTTTAGAATTGGCTCGATTTTTGAAACAAAACTGCATTAAAATAAATTGACTTCAGACACATCTAAAAATATATTAAGGGCTATCCTTCAATAAATCGAAAATAAATTATAAACATTAGAAACAAAACTGCATTAAAAAAATTGACTTCAGACTCATCTAAGAAATATATTAAGGGCTATCCTTCAATAAATCGAAAATAAATTATAAATATTAAATAGGGTTAGCCCTTAAATTAATGGCCATGTCTTCGTCAAAAATTGCCGCATTTCAAATATTAAGGTATTTTTAGAATTGGCTCGATTATTGAAACAAAACTGCATTAAAATAAATTGACTTCAGGCACATCCAAGAAAGATATTAAGGGATAACCTTCAATAAATCGAAAATAAATTATAAATATTAAATAGGGTCAACCCTTCAATTAATGACCATATCTTCATCAAAAATTTCACCTTTTCAAATATTAAGGTATTTTTGGAATTTGCTCGATTTTTGAAACAAAACAGCCTTAAAATAAATTGACTTCAGACACATCTAAAAAATATATTATGGGATATCCTTCAATAAATCGAAAATAAATTATAAATATTAAATAGGGTTAGCCCTTAAATTAATGGCCATGTCTTCGTCAAAAATTACCGCATTTCATGTATTAAGGTATTTTTAGAATTGGCTCGATTGTTGAAACAAAACTGCATTAAAATAAATTGACTTCAGACTCATCTAAGAAATATATTAAGGGCTATCCTTCAATGAATCGAAAATAAATTATAAACATTAAATAGGGTCAATCCTTAAATTAATGGCCATGTCTTCGTCAAAAATTGCCGCATTTAATGTATTAAGGTATTTTTAGAATTGGCTCGATTTTTGAAACAAAACTGCATTAAAATAAATTGACTTCAGACTCATCTAAGAAATATATTAAGGGCTATCCTTCAATGAATCGAAAATAAATTATAAACATTAAATAGGGTCAATCCTTAAATTAATGGCCATGTCTTCGTCAAAAATTGCCGCATTTAATGTATTAAGGTATTTTTAGAATTGGCTCGATTGTTGAAACAAAACTGCATTAAAATAAATTGACTTCAGACTCATCTAAGAAATATATTAAGGGCTATCCTTCAATGAATCGAAAATAAATTATAAACATTAAATAGGGTCAATCACTTAAATTAATGTCCATGTCTTCGTCAAAAATTGCCGTATTTAATGTATTAAGGTAATTTTAGAATTGGCTCGATTGTTGAAACAAAACTGCATTAAAATAAATTGACTTCAGACTCATCTAAGAAATATATTAAGGGCTATCCTTCAATAAATCGAAAATAAATTATAAATATTAAATAGGGTCAATCCTTAAATTAATGGCCATGTCTTCGTCAAAAATTGCCGCATTTCAAGTATTAAGGTATTTTTAGAATTGGCTCGATTTTTGAAACAAAACTGCATTAAAATAAATTGACTTCAGACACATCTAAGAAATATATTAAGGGCTATCCTTCAATAAATCGAAAATAAATTATAAATATTAAATAGGGTCAACCCTTAAATTAATGGCCATATCTTCGTCAAAAATTGCACCATTTCAAATATTAAGGTATTTTTAGAATTGGCTCGATTTTTGAAACAAAACTGCATTAAAATAAATTGACTTCAGACACATCTAAGAAATATATTAAGGGATATCCTTCAATAAATCGAAAATAAATTATAAATATTAAATAGGGTTAGCCCTTAAATTAATGGCCATGTCTTCGTCAAAAATTGCCGCATTTCATGTATTAAGGTATTTTTAGAATTGGCTCGATTGTTGAAACAAAACTGCATTAAAATAAATTGACTTCAGACTCATCTAAGAAATATATTAAGGGCTATCCTTCAATAAATCGAAAATAAATTATAAATATTAAATAGGGTCAACCCTTAAATTAATGGCCATGTCTTCGTCAAAAATTGCCCTTTTCAAATATTAAGGTATTTTTAGAATTGGCTCGATTTTTGAAACAAAACTGCATTAAAATAAATTGACTTCAGACACATCTAAGAAATATATTAAGGGATATCCTTCAATAAATCGAAAATAAATTATAAATATTAAATAGGGTTAGCCCTTAAATTAATGGCCATGTCTTCGTCAAAAATTACCGCATTTCATGTATTAAGGTATTTTTAGAATTGGCTCGATTGTTGAAACAAAACTGCTTTAAAATAAATTGACTTCAGATTCATCTAAGAAATATATTAAGGGCTATTCTTCAATAAATCGAAAATAAATTAGAAACATTAGAAACAAAACTGAATTAAAATAAATTGACTTCAGACTCATCTAAGAAATATATTAAGGGCTGTCCTTCAATGAATCGAAAATAAGTTATAAACATTAAATAGGGTCAATCCTTAAATTAATGGCCATGTCTTCGTCAAAAATTGCCGCATTTAATGTATTAAGGTATTTTTAGAATTGGCTCGATTGTTGAAACAAAACTGCATTAAAATAAATTGACTTCAGACTCATCTAAGAAATATATTAAGGGCTGTCCTTCAATGAATCGAAAATAAATTATAAACATTAAATAGGGTCAATCCTTAAATTAATGGCCATGTCTTCGTCAAAAATTGCCGCATTTAATGTATTAAGGTATTTTTAGAATTGGCTCGATTTTTGAAACAAAACTGCATTAAAATAAATTGACTTCAGACTCATCTAAGAAATATATTAAGGGCTATCCTTCAATGAATCGAAAATAAATTATAAACATTAAATAGGGTCAATCAATTAATTTAAATTAATGTCCATGTCTTCGTCAAAAATTGCCGTATTTAATGTATTAAGGTAATTTTAGTATTGGCTCGATTGTTGAAACAAAACTGCATTAAAATAAATTGACTTCAGACTCATCTAAGAAATATATTAAGGGCTATCCTTCAATGAATCGAAAATAAATTATAAACATTAAATAGGGTCAATCCTTAAATTAATGGCCATGTCTTCGTCAAAAATTGCCGTATTTAATGTATTAAGGTAATTTTAGAATTGGCTCGATTGTTGAAACAAAACTGCATTAAAATAATTTGACTTCAGACTTATCTAAGAAATATATTAAGGGCTATCCTTCAATAAATCGAAAATAAATTATAAATATTAAATAGGGTCAACCCTTAAATTAATGGCCATATCTTCATCAAAAATTGCACCATTTCAAATATTAAGGTATTTTTAGAATTGGCTCGATTTTTGAAACAAAACTGCATTAAAATAATTTGACTTCAGACACATCTAAAAAATATATTAAGGGATATCCTTCAATAAATCGAAAATAAATTATAAATATTAAATAGGGTCAATCCTTAAATTAATGGCCATGTCTTCGTCAAAAATTGCCGCATTTCAAGTATTAAGGTATTTTTAGAATTGGCTCGATTTTTGAAACAAAACTGCATTTGAATTATAGACTATCAATCGTGATTTCACCGACCAATAACTGATTCCTTCAATTCGAAAATATATTGAAAGAGGAAATGGCGTAATCCACCAATAATACCATTCTCGTCAAAATATTACCGCATTATCAGGAATTCAGGGCTATTTAATCGAAATGGCCAATTGATTTCGAAGCAAACTGCATTCAAAATAAATTGTTAGAACATGTTAACAAGTATATTCTTCGTATTTATCATTACTTCAGACAAATCGAAATTATAAATTACTAAACATTAGATAACACGCACTGAACTATAACAAAAATTGGATGATGGTTGATTTAGGGATAGGAAATTTCAGAGAGGTTATCTGGTTTGTGGGGGATTTTGAGAAGGCTATATGTAGTTGGAGAAGTATCCGTATTACGTTATTCTTAGCCCCACGTTGGGCGCCATTTAATTATGTAACGAACACGTTGATGTGTGTAGCAAACTGGAGGCGTACTCTGCCTACAGGGTCGACTGTGCTCAGGGAAAATGGGTGGGTGCTTTTGCTACCTAGTAAGCTGCCGTGCCACATAACTAAAAATAGTAGACAGAGTGCTAAAGGAACGGAATAAACAACCAGATAGAATAGCTAAAAGAATTCACGAGTGACATATCTAGATCGAAGAACAGAGATGTTGATGCTCTTCTTCTTTACCCGCCCAACCTGTAAAGGCTAATAGTTGGTGCCTTTACCCTATTAAGGATGCAAAACCATTTTATGTCAGGAGCCCATTAAGTCTACTTTAATTCATTATGTTCTTATCTACTTCATATTGGTGATTGGTTCCATTATTATAATTATTAACATTAATATTTCGAGTTTACCTAATTAATAATTTCCATTTTTCAGGTTTGGAATTGTTGCTTAATTACTACTTCTTAATTGCTAATAATTCATTACATTTTTTTTTTCTTTTTAAATTTTGGTCAATTCATTCGATAATACACTTATGCAATAAGGACTGTATATATGATATGTATGTAACCTGTGTCAACTAAATAAGGAGGTATCTTCGTATGGCTAGGTATATCAAAACTGCTATATGGTCATTATGGTTATTTTTCTTTTATAACTTACAATTTCTGAGCGCGATTATGCCGTACTTACAGCACCAAACAAAAGCTGCGGCAGTAGTCCATCGTAGTCGACAGGCCTGAAGACGGATGACGTTGCTATTTTGAACTTCGAAACGGATTAGACAATATAGCAGCTGATGTCACATATACGTACCATACCAAGTTTAGTTAACGCCTTACCAAAATTAATACAACTAATTTTCCATAAATTCACTCATTATTAACATAACCTTAAAATCCTATTAGAATGTTGTGTATTGTAGAGTTCTAAGTAGTCGACAGTTTATATTTCTGTTTTTTGATGATTTGGTCCACCGCCGCTCACATGTTCCAATACATGTGCAAGTTGGTCAGTAGGTTACGCCACTAAGATATCAAATGTTTGAGTCGAGATTTCAGTGGTGACTCGCCCTTATCAGGTGGGCCTGCTGCATGTGTGCGTTATCGATGCGGCGTCAGAGAGTTGTAGACAGTTTCTCGTATTGCACAGCCAACATATTAACAGTAAGTTAATTGGTAATGGCAGCAATACGGTTGGCGCTCGAATTGACCGCTTCAATTTCAGTAGGCACTGGCGATCACAATTTGAGTGATAGTGTAGTCGCCCTTGCACAATTAGCTTATGGCAGCCACTACGTTGCGGGAAGACGTAAACTTTCCAGCCAATATTGGTGGGCACGCACTTTACGCCGTCTGTTACATTGAATTCTTTTAATGAATATCAATACTTGAGCGGTACTATGGCGATGCCGCCAAGTTATTTTTTTCAGCCAATAATCAATGCACACGTGTCAGTTGCCGAGAGCCAAAAGAAAGCTTTCTGGAAGCAACTAAAGTAGCCGTCGCTGCGCACAGATGCTCTAATTCAGAGTTGCTAATTAGGTCATAAGTGCTGTGAAAGGTTCAGCTATCGCATCATTGGCGATCAGCTGCTTACATATTTCTTGCATGCTCATCGTTTTATGTACTTTATGTACACCACTACAAATGTATAAATGATTAAATCGTAATAATTGCGATAGCTATTTTGATTATTATAATGTCTGTCTTTCTCACATGCTAAAATTTTACAAAATTTTTATTTTAACTAGGTCTCAGTTAGTTTATCTATTTTATTAAAATATATATTGCTGATTTGATTTAGTACTTGAGTTATTAAACGATAATAGCAGCGCAGATATATCGTAATTCAATAATTCAAAATACGTTAGTTGTAATTGTTGGTTTATCCTGGTCAATCAATGCCATTATACAGAATTGAAATCGAAATATCCAAAACAAGCCCTCTATACGTTAATCAAAGATATTTTATCACGTAGTCACTATAAATACGCAGCTCATTACTATGAGTCTGTTTTGGTCAACCAATCCAATTGGAGAATTGTAGTTGCGAAATCCTAAAACAGATTCAAGTCGTGAGATGTCATGACTTGAAAATTGGGAAACAAAATGAAGTTAGTTATTTTGTTGGATCAATGGATGAGCTGGGGAACCAAGCAACATTTCTAATTATTTTCTAAAGATATCCAACTCTAAAAGTATTACTCTATTAATGTGGTCTAGAATCTACAAGTAGCCTGCTCGGGCCCTCATGTTGGGCGCCAAAATGTGTAGTAGTAGTACCAGGGGATTATTTCTTTTTGTATAAGCTATTTTCTTTAGGATAACTTATTTGGTCTACTAATGATTGGCTGATGGAACTGCCAATTTAAGCGACCGGTGTATTGTTGAGCTCAAGATGCGCACTCTCGCTATGCTCGTACTAGCTCGCCGGATTGTCGGGGTTCTTTCTTACTCAAGCAATGCCTGGATGTACTCTGCCACATTTAAATAGTGCGCGTAAGTAACCACTTGGGTTCCTGGTCTAAGAACTTGTGGGATGGTTCGGATGGGGCTGAGCTGAGGCCACCAGGCGGGTCGCGGGTTGCGGATAGCGAACGGCCTTTACTGGGGAGGATTAGCTGCGAATAATACGAGATTCCTCGTAAAATAAGCAGTCCCGGACAAACAGCGGGTGCGGTAATGTTGATCGCACCGACAAGCCGCTTGTGTTGCCGCCTTTCAAAGTATAGCCTACACACCCGCCTCACACACCCACCGTGTTGCCGTGGATTTCCCACGGATCATACTCAGTCACGGAGATTTATCTGTGTTGGAGGAGGCCATCGTCGACGAAATCATTGCGTCCGATGGAGATGTCGTGGTCTCAATCGCGGGCATTCACTTCCGGGTTGGATTCCTGCGATTGAATGCTCCGATGAGGCCTCAGCCGATTGGCTGAGGATCGCAACGCCTAGGCTACAATCATGGAAGGGTGTGCCCCTTGAGTGCAAGATGGGGGACGACATACCGTCGCCCCACTGTATCACGCTGTACTGTCCCAGGAGTGCAGATAGGTCTCAATCCCTGTTGGTTCTGCTGAGGAACCAAACAGAATGGAGACCGACTTCTGGAAGGTGATCTCCAGGAGGAACGAGGGAGGAGGAGCCCTCCTGGTGATCGGGATAGACGAACTATTCAGGAGTATAATTGTGGAGAAGGGGCACCAGGTCTTCGTCCGTTACGGGACCATCCCCGTAAGTGGTCTGAAGACGAAGAAGACTGGAGAAAAGCCCAAACCTGCTCCAACAAGCAAGGAGGATGTCATAGTGGGCAACATCACCATACCGGACACGCCTGCCCGGAGCAGGGTAGTCCGACCGACCCGTCGGAGGACCTGGCTGACGACGAAGAACTGGCAGATGTTACGTTCTGCCAGGAGGAGATGGGTGACTATCACATCCCCATGTCCTCGCAGGAGCTGGAGGAGGAGCTGCAGCTGACGTCGCTATGGCGAGCAGCGGTGACGGGGACGGCTCGGGCCCTTCACTGTGTCAGCTGGAGCCTCCCCAGACGTAGATGCCAGCGCATCAACACAGGGCTAGCTCAGGTAAACATCCACCGCGCTAAGGCAGCCTCGGCGGTCTTAGCAAGGATGTTTACCAACAAACACCTGGGCTGGCCCTGGTACAGAGCCGTGGGTGAACGACGGCATCAAGGGACGCAATCAATGCTACTTTTGAGAGAGAGGCCTGGACCACACTACCAGCAGATGGATACTTGCACTGCTACGGTCCTACACGATAGCAATGTAACAGTCCTAACCACCAGAGGCTGTCCCCAAGGAGGGGTGTTGTCTCCGCTACTCTGGAGTCTGTTAGTAGACGAACTGCTAAACAGACTTGCTAACAGTGGTATTCAATGTCAAGGATATGCCGATGACATTGTTATCATAGCGCGAGGCAAATTTGAAGAATCACTTTGTGACATAGTCCAGTCAGGGCTAAGGATAACGTACGACTGGTGTATGGAGGTTGGACTTAACCTAAACCCTACGAAAACAGTCATCGTCCTCTTTACCAGACGAAATAAGTTACAAAGGATGAGACAAATATGTCTCTCAGGGACCCTACTAGAAACGAGTAGGTAGGTCAAATACCTGGGGGTTACATTTGACAGCAGCTAACTTTGGCATCCATGTGCAAAATACGATATTAAAGTGCTCCAGGGCGCTTTATACATGTCGTAGCATTGCCGGCAAATCATGGGATCCTTCTCCAAAGATACTAAGATAGTTATACCTAATGGTAGTAAGACCCATGTTAACATCGAAGGTAGTCCATGAGGTTCGTTCGAAGCTAGACCTGCTCGGGACTCACAACAGGCTCACCCTAAAAGGGGTCCCGGGCCACAGGGACATAGCGGGAAACGAGGCGGATGACGGGCAAGCAAGAATGGGGGCAGGAAGGCCCCTAACAGGACCAGAACCGTATTGTGGCATAGGGAGACACACTATACAACTGGAACTCAGAAACGAGGAGAGACAGAGACGGCAACAGATCTGGTTAGAGGCAGTAGGACTCCGACAAGCCAGATGTCTCCTAGGTGGTTATAATCCTGTACGTTTTAAACAGATTATAACCATGGGAAAGAACAGCCTTAGGATACTTACCGGTCTATTGACAGGACACTGTAGACTAAGGAGTCACCTGACAAAATTGGGTATACATAGTAGCGATCTGCAGGTTTTGTGAAGAGAGGAGGATTCCTCGATGCACATCCTGGCAGAATGTGTCACCCTGACTAGAAGAAGAAGCAGCATCCTAGGGGCGCATGTTTTGAATTGCGAAGACATAGTAGACCTTAACCCAACAAAGATCCTCACGTTTGTAAGAGAGTTGGGACTGATGGAAGAGCTATAAGCTCGGAAGGGGGCACAATAGATCAAATAGGTCGCGGTGCAGCTTCACCCCCCCAATAATAATAATAATAATAATAATAATAATAATAATAATAATAATAATAATAATAATAATAATAATAATAATAATATTAATAACCACTTGGGTTATGAAATTCAACTATCATTTATGGGAGACGCCGACACGTCCTATAACTATACCGAGACATTAGTCCTATTAGAGGGAACATTTATGGTAGTTGTCCGTCTTCTTTACCCACCCTACCATGATAATGATATAAATTTTGTACTTTATCCCTTGGACAAACTCTTAAAATCCTACCACATTCTGTAAAACCCTAGCACGGATACTCGACAGACGAATACTACTCCTTAACTCCTCATTTTAAATTGCTTGCAAATTCATGTATTCTCTCTTAACTTAATTCAGTAGGTTGTGAACATTACTCTTAATTATATTTTCTATTGTATAATTGAGTTATAATCTATGAGTACATTTTCTCTTTTTTCTTAATTAATTATTATTATTATTCAATTTAAATTCCATTTTTTTCTTTAGTATTTCTACATAGCTTCATGCTCAAATTCAACTTTAGAATGCGTTACTTATATTTAAGGCTTATATATATATGGAATACATTTTTTAGTTAACAAGTATTACATGGCGTATTTGCTGTGGGTCAGTCTCTTTTTTATATATATACATGTTTGTATATGGTTTTTACTTATTTACTGAGTAGGTCATACATATCCAATTGTTTATGTACCTACATTATAGCTATTTCATTACTCACTCTACGTTTTGTTTATTTAATTTTTGAAGTCGATGCGATCGTTGGGCCCAATGTTCGTCGACGCAGAGACTGTCGATTCGCAAAATACACGACTTCTTTCTTTCAATAACCTTGCCAGTTTGACCGCAACAAGACCTCTCTTGAACCTTGCGCTTATTGCAAAGCTTCTTGCTGAGCGCTTCTTGAGTGAGCGATTTCGCGCTGCGTTTTGAGTGGTTCTATTCTCGTCAGTTATCTGCCTATCTCTTCTTTTGAACGGCCGTCTAATCAACAACGACTAATTTAGAGTGGACCAAAATTGTACCAAAAATATTACTATTAAATGACTACTACACCCCCACCGCCACAGATAATGAAACGAGACTTACTCGTAGAAATAGTATCTGGAATAATATTGTCGTTACGAGCTAATTTTTCAAATGATAAACTCCGAGATTCTTTCCTTTATCGTCTACTAACTCATAATAATATGAACTACGTTTCTTATGGATTTTGGCTGGGATGAACACAGGTGCTAATTTAGAATTAAACTTTTTGATGGCATTACTCTGAGCGAAGTTTCGGGCATACACTGAATCTCCGACTTTAAATTGAATTTCGCGAGTACGCAGATTGTATTTTCACGCGTTTGCTTCGTGAGCCTTGTTTACATTTTCTTTTGCTTTTTGTCTCATACGTGGTAATTTATCTGTATAGTCTACTCTGGGATCATCGCTTACCAAATTTAACTTTCTTAATAAAACCATAATCTTTTCCATTTAAAATCATATTCTGACCGAATCACAGGAAATAAGGAGAGTATCCAGTACTTCTATGTAGCGTAGCTCTTAACGCTCCACTAATGGCATTTAGATTGGTGTCCCACTCAGTATGTTCTTTACCAACATTGAAAAATACTGGATTTAAAGTGTGACCCATTATCTGTCAGGATAACTTCTGGTACTCCAAAAGTGTAAAAGAGTGATCCTTCAAGATAATCACAAATTTTCGGTGCCGTAAATTTCCTCAGCGGACACAGAAAATGAAACTTAGTAAAGTGGTCCATAATTATGAGTAGCCCAATATTACCGGTTTTTGTACGG
Source organism: Drosophila paucipuncta (assembly GCA_035043875.1). Lineage (NCBI taxonomy): Eukaryota > Metazoa > Arthropoda > Insecta > Diptera > Drosophilidae > Drosophila > Drosophila paucipuncta. The sequence continues at coordinate 52,577 of JAWNMP010000115.1, read as the reverse complement.
GGATAGGGTCCTAACAGTTTGATATATAACTTCTGAAATGGTCTATCAGAGGTGAATGGCTTTCCCATTGGAGGTTTCAGGACTATATTTGGACTTTTAGTAGTGCGACATATTTCGCATTCCGATATATATGTTCTTATTTGACTGACCATACGTGGCCAGAACAAGTATCTTTTAATTTTTCGACCGTCTTACTCATCCCACAATGCGCTGAGTTTGGTGCTTGGTGTTTGGTCATGAGCTTCATATAAAACATCGGTAATTAGTCCTGATGGAACCCAGAGTTTCCAACTTAAGTCTTCTTGTGCTTTATCCTCAATGGCAAACTCGGTTCTTTTATAAACATGAACATTATCAATTACTTTCAAGTCTGGTAACTTGGAACGATTTAAGTTATTGTTTTCAATTAGACTCAAATACTCTGGTGATTTAAAATGTTCTGAGTCTAAATCTATTATTGGTCCAATGCCAAGGACTTCTTCATTTGTTGGGTCATTCTGACGAGATAAGGTATCTACCACAACGTTCTGGGATCCTTTTCTATGCCCGATTGTGAAAGTGAAACTTCTTAATTTCATTGACTATCTCGCTAATCTCCCAGATTAATCTTTTTGACGCATCAGCCATTGTAATGATGCATGGTCGCATGTAGGAACGAAACTTTTAATACCCTTGATAACAGCAAAACATTCCAATTCAGTAAATGAACAGTTACGTTGGGCCTTATTTAATTTTTCACACATGTAGGCAATTGGTAATTCCGTGTTGTCTCTTTCTTGAGTGAATAAATGGTTTTGAGAAAGCATATGTTATTAATATTGGGGAATTCGTTAAACAAGATTTTAAAGTTTAAAAGATTGTTGAGCATTCTCATTCCACTCTAAACCTTTTTTCTTGGTTAACAACTCTGTTAATGCAAAAGTGACAGAAGCGTAGTTTTCCACAAATCGACGGTACCAACCAGATAATCCCAAAAAATCGGCGTAATTCTTTTACCGTGGTAGGCACCGGAAATTCTGAAATAGCTTTTATTTTGTCTGGTTTTGTTCTTATTTGACCCTCCCCGATGATAAAGCCAAGGTATGTAATTTCTGTCATGCAAAAGTTCGATTTACTAATGTTAATGGTAAGATTAGCTTTTCGTAAGCTTAAAGCTATCTCTTGCAATACAATTACATGAGAATCGAAATCATCTGACAAAACTAATAAATCATCTAAATAAACGAATACACGAGTTCGTAGTTGAGCTGGGATAACTCGATGCATTAACCGACATAAAGTTTGGGCAGCATTACAAAGACCGAACGGCATCATTTTATATCGGTATAACGGTCTGTTTGGGATTGTAAATGCCGTGTATTGACGTGATTGCTCGTCTAAAGGAATTTGCCAATAGGCGTGTTTCATATCCAAGCCAGTGATAAATCGAGCGGGCGGTAAACGGCTCAGAATGCCATCAATGTGCGGCAAGGGATATGTATCACGCTTAGTCACTTTATTAATTTCTCTAGAATCAAGACACAATCTGTATTTGTCTCCTTTCTTCACTAACACACAATTACTGCTCCAGGAACTTGTCGACTCTTCAATGACGACAAGTAAAAGCATATTGTCTACTTCGGCAAACACTATTTTCTCAATAGCTGGCGATACAGGCCAATGTCGTTGTTTAAACGGAGTAGCTGATCCCACGTCTATTGAATGAGATGTTAAGCTAGTTCGACCTAATCCCTCAGTACTGAATGATGGGAACATATTTATTACGTTGTCCAGACGTTTCCTTTCTTCTAGAGATAAGTGATGCAATTTTTGGTCTCCGGTGTTGTTGGAAGATCCCACATCTAATTCTGATACTTCTGCCGAGAGGGTGAACTTATTTAAAAGTTCGAATTTCTCCCAGAAGTCTATACTAAGGTAAACATCTTGTTTAAGTTCTGGTATAATAAATAGTTCAAGGTCAGCAGCGCAGTCTCGATAGCTTATATTTGTTTTAAGCTTAGCTACTACCCTACTAATGGTTCCGTTCGCTGTTCGAATTCTTCCTGCACACTTCTTGGATTTGCTGTGGGTCACTAATTCTTTTGCAGCGTTTCCCCCAATACAACTTATCGTGGCTCCCGAATCTAATAATGCAGTATATTCCTGACCTTCGATTGTCACGTTTGTTAATATAATCTATTTTCCGAGTTAAAAAAAAAGCAGAAATAAATTTTTTTCGATTATGCTTAACGACTTTCTAAAACTCTCTTCGGCGTTTTGTCGACCGTTTCGGCTTCACTATAAATTTAAAATTAATCATAATAGGCATTAAATATTTGTTTACGGGTAAGTCTATAATTTTCTAATCTTTTGTGGAAAGGAATAAGTGAAAAATGAGTTGGTTCTATGGATTTATCTACTGGTGAGCTTTGCTCTTGATGTAATGAGTTTTTGTCATCTATATTACGGATACCAGTTTTTATCGAATTTCTTAAATCAGTAGCTCTTAAGGATGTGTCTGTTTGTTTTGTATGACACATCCCTCTGTCGGTTACCCGAAGAATTATATTTGCCACATTGGTGTTTGTAGGTATCTTTCGCACCGCATCCGTAGCAAAAGATTTTTCGTGGGCCTACGCAATCGTCGAATTTATGTCCTGTTTTGTCACAATTCCAGCAAATTGGAATTGTTTGTATGAAGCGATGTTGAATTAGTGAAATTCCGTTCTGTTCTGAGTAGACCTTTGGTAGTCCCTGACTATCGTCTTGATCTGATAATTCAGTGACGAATGTACGTATAGTTATTGGTTTTACCGATTTAATGTCGTTATAAAATTGTTCATGTCATCGGATCTCCCTCCTAAACTGTGATCTATTACGGATGTTCAGGTGGAGTAATTCATGATGAACAATTGGCTTAGCATTTCGAATTAGCAATTCTACTAACTCATACTCAGCTATACCGTTCATGAGCCTATCGGTGAGATCTTCTATGGCACTTTGGTAGTCATCGAACATCTCAGTTTCGCCTTGACGGCGGTTTCTTATCTTCTCCCATATGTCATAGTCAGTCTCTATATCTTCGAATCTTTTCCGGAATTCTTCACAAAAATGATCCCAAGTGAAATCTGAGTATGTGCGGTGAAATTTCCACTACCAATCGTTCGCCTTACCACTTAACAGTAGATAGAGGTGATCGCAGAGAAGTTTGAGATCATTGTTAAGGTTCTGCCTGGTAAGTGACTGGATACGATAAATAAACTCTTCAGTTCTCATACCGTTTATTATATTTAAAACTTTTTCATGTGCTATTTGTGAGCTTGCGCTGCTACGCGGTGCACGATTTCCTGAAAGGTTAAGTAACAACTCGGATCGGTTCAAGGCTGGTTGTTCATTCCCTACGTTATGAGTTTGTACTGTATTATTTAAATTTGGGGCTGTTGTTCGCTCGGACTTTCCTAGGAGAAGCAAGGTTAACTGTCTTTGGATAGATGTTTCAATCGTTTTAGTTAACATTGAAGTGATGTTTCCTAACAATTGCGATTGTTGGAGAGTAACTGCGGACTGTACATAATTGGCTATCTCGACTTGGGTATTCAAGGAAAGATTACTGCCGTCACCGGGATCAGCTAAATTACGGTCTGAAGTTGTTCTTTGTGTAGATCTAGTTGATATACCTCTTCTGGGAGTCGCTCCTCGATTCTTATTCGAATACTGCTGTCTTCTTGTCGGCTTCTTATGAAAGTGATTAGGGAGATTCGCTATAAAATATATAGAAGATATAATATAATAAATAATTGATATTACAGAACAAAATAAATGTATAAATGATTAAATCGTAATAATTGCGATAGCTACTTTGATTATTATAATGTCTGTCTTTCTCACATGCTAGAATTTTGACAACATTTTTATTTAAACTATGTCTCAGTTAGTTTATCTATTTTATTAAAATATATCTATTGCTGATTTGATTTGGTACTTGAGTTATTAGACGATAATAGCAACAGCGCAGATATATCGTAATTCTAAATAATTCAAAATACTTTATTTGTAAATGTTGCTTTATTCTGGAAATATCCAAAACAAATCCTCTATACGTGTAATCGAAGATATTTTATCACGTAGTCACTATAAATACGCAGCTCATTACTATGAGTCTGTTTTGGTCAACCAATCCAACTGGAGAATTGTAGTTGCGAAATCCTAAAACAGATTCAAGTCGTGAATCGGTATGTCATGACTTGTGAAAATTGTGAAACAAAATGAAGTTTGTTATTTGGCTGGATCAATGGATGAGCAGGGGAACCAAGAAAAATTTCTAATTATTTTTTAAAGATATCTAACTTTAAAAGTATTACTCTATTAATGTGGTCTGGAGTCTACAAGTAAGCTGCTAGGCCCCTCATGTTGGGCGCCAAAATGTGTAGTAGTACCAGGGTATTATTTCTTTTGTATAAGTTATTTATTTTAGGACAACTTATTTGGTCTTACTAATGATTGGCTGATGGAACTGCCAATTTAAGCGACCGGTGTATTGTTGAGCTCTCGCCATGCTCGTACTAGCTCGCCGGATTGTCGGGATTCTTATTTACTCAAGCCACATTTAAATAGTACGCGTTTACAAAACAAGTAACCACTTGGGTTAAGAAATTCAATTATCATTTATGGGAGACGCCGACACGTCCTATAACTATACCAAGACACTAGTCCTATTAGAGGGAACATAGATGATAGTTGTCCCTCTTCTTTACCCACCATACCATGATAATGATATAAATTTTGTATATTATCCCTTGGACGGCCTCTTAAAATCCTACCACATTCTGTAAAAACCTAGCATGGACACTCGACAGACGAATACTACTCCTTAACTCCTCATTTTAAATTGCTGCAAATTCATGTATTCTCTCTTAACTTAATTCGGTAGCTTGTGAACATTACTCTTAATTATATTTTCTATTATATAATTGAGTTATAATCTATGAGTACATTTTCTCTTTTTTCTTAATTAATTATTATTATTATTCAATTTAAATTCCATTTTTTCTTTAGTATTTCTACATAGCTTCATGCTCAAATTCAACTTTAGAATGCGTTACTTATAATTAAGGCTTATATATATGGAATACGTTTTAGGTAACAAGTATTACATGGCGTATTTGCTGTGGATCAGTCTCTTTATATATATATATATATATGTAGGTATATTTAAAGAATTATTTAAAACATTAGGAAACACATATATATATATAATTTACATTTGACTATCCGTTTGATTTAATATCAGTCAGTGTATTGTTAAATATTAATGTATCACATACTATTACTCTTTTTTTCTGTTTTTTCTTTACAATGACATATTTATAAAATTATTCAACCATATTAATAATAAAAAACTTCATTGATTATATTTCTTACTATTAATGATTTCGGATACACTCAAAGTAATTTAGGGCATTTCGCCAATTACGAGTTGCGCTTGTTAAATACGCTGAATTTTATTAGCAAGTGATCTGTTCAAACTTTATGGTCTGTTCATCCACGCTTAAGCAAATCACAAAAGCTGATAAGCATTTTAGCTCAAAAATTACTTGTGTTTGTAAGTAGGTGCGTGCACCACACAGCTGACTGATCATTCACGTCTTCATAGATTAACTTTTAAGGTAATCTGACACTAGCTGATAATAAATTCGGAATTACTTGATTTCAATATAGCGAATATGCACTAAGTCTACTTCTCTGCAACTCGTGGGATTCCATGAAGAATTCAAATAACACAAAAATACCGCAGGATCTCCCTGCGGAACTTGTCGCAAGACAGTTGGAGGGTCATGCCCTGACGGGGAACGGCCCTCCGGTGTGGTAGACCATCCTCCACACCGTGCTGCTCCAGCAACAAATAGGAGAGTGCCACAGGCACACAGTACTCCGGATGTGAGGCATGGGAGACCGATGGCTGGGACACCCAGACCACCGCTCCCAGCACCGAACGCCGCGAGGCAAGGCGCCCAGCGTCCTAAGAGGAAGGGAGAGTTCCTGCCACCAAGGGGTCAACCCGGTGGGCTGGATGACCCGAACCGGAGGAATCTCTGCGGTTCAAGGGTCAAATGGTACCTTCGGTACCTCCAGCAGGGACTCACCCCTGATGAAGCCCTGAAAAAGGCCAAAGAGCCCAGGGAAGAGATTACAGCACCTGCGCCAGCCCCGAAAAGGCGGAGCAGCAATCTCACACCACCGGTGGCCACCCCCAAGAGGATGTGCCCGGAGGTCGTGGACGCTGCCCGCGGCTCGGCAGCGCCAAAGGTGCTGAAGAACAATGGGCAGGAAGTCTGACCTGCGCCCAAGCACATCGCGTGCAGCGGCCATGAAGCCCAGCTCGCCGACACCCACCGAGCCTCGTCTGTCTTACGCTGACATGACAAAGAAGGTAAAGGTGGCCGTGTTGCCCGTGGATTTCCACGGGTCATACACAGCCACGGAGATTTATCTGTGTTGGAGGAGGCCATCGTCGACGAAATCATTGCGTCCGATGGAGATGTCGTGGTCTCGTGGTAAATGAATGCTCCGATGAGGCCTCAGCCGATTGGCTGAGGACCGCAACGCCGAGGCTACAATCATGGAAGGGCGTGCCCCTTCAGTGCAAGACGGGGGACGACATACCGTCGCCCCACTGTATCCCGCTGTACCTTCCCAGGAGTGCAGATCGGTCTACCGAATCCCTGTTGGTTCTGCTGAGGAACCAGAACAGGATGGAGACCGACTCCTGGAAGGTGATCTCCAGGAGGAACGAGGGAGGAGGAGCCCTCCTGGTGATCGGGATAGACGAGCTATCCAGGAGTATAATTGTGGAATTGTAAAAGGGGCACCAGGTCTTCCTCCGTTACGGGACCATCCCCGTAAGTGGTCTGAAGACGAAGAAGACTGGAGAAAAGCCCAAACCTGCTCCAACGGGCAAGGAGGATGTCATAGTGGGCAACACCACCACACCGGACATGTCTGCCCCGGAGCAGGGTATTCCAACTACGCAGCCCACCGACCCGTCGGAGGACCTGGCTGACGATGAAGAACTGGCAGATGTAACGCTCTGCCAGGAGGAGATGGGGGACGATGACATCCCCATGTCCTCGCAGGAGCTGGAGGAGGAGCAGCAAGATGCAGCTGCAGCGGTGACGGGGGCGGCTGCGGGCCCCATTCACCGTGTCAGCTGGAGCCTCCCCAGACGTGGATGCAAGGGGCATCAACACAGGGCTGGCTCAGGTAAACATCCACCGCGCTAAGGTAGCTTCGGCAGTCTTAGCAAGGATGTTTACCAACAAACACCTTGGGCTGGCCCTGGTACAAGAGCCGTGGGTGAACGACGGCATCAAGGGCCTGTTCACAGCCGACTCCAAGGTAATCTGGGATCGGAGAGATCCAGCACCCAGAGCTTGTATCATGGTAAGGAAAAGTATTAACTTTACTATCCTTCAGAATTCCTGACCAGAGACTGCGTTCCCATACTGGTGTCCACCAAGGGTCGCGCGGTTTCTATCGTCATCGTATCCGCATACTTCGCAGGGGATGCACCCGCCCACCACCAGAGGAGTATTGCAGGATAGAGAAGATGCCGGTGTTCATCGGATGCGATGCCAATGCTCACCACACTATATGGGGCAGCAGTGACATCAATCTAAGGGTGAGTGCCTGGCTGATTTTATTTTTAAATATTATCTAGAACTAGGTAATGTCGGATCTACACCGACATTTGTCACTAGGATCAAGGAAGAAGTATTAGACATCACCCTGGTCAGTCGGTCTCTAAAGTCTCACCTTAGGGACTGGCATGTTTCCCAAGAGGAATCCATGTCTGACCACAGGGCTACCCTATTTAATCTAAAATTAAATACGGATAGTAGCACACCTAGCCGCAACCCCAGGAAAACCAACTGGGAAGGCTACAAGTCGACCCTATGTCTCTCCCTAGCCAACGAGCCATCTGGTATACCCAGAAGGCCGCTAGAGCTGGACAGGGCTATTGGTGTCCTCAACAAATGCATAACTAAGGCATTTGAGGATAACTGCCCGGTAGGGAAAAAGTACATGGAAAAAGATGCCCCATGGTGGAAAGACAGCCTAGAAAGGCTGCGCGTCACCACACGTCGCCTCTTCAATCAAGCAAAGAGAGACGGAGTATGGGGAGCAGTACCATGATAGCCGCCAGCCTTCCTTCAAACAGGACAGGAAATTCTCCTCTCCCATATCAGGAAAACATTAGTAAGTAGCCTGACCCTCGGATACATACCGGGCGCAGGGAGAATAGCCAGGGTAGTCTTCATCCCCAAGGCAGGGAAGAAAGACATTACCAGCCCAAAGTCCTTCAGACCCATCAGCTTGACATCGTTCTTACTGAAAACGTTGGAAAATCTGGTGGGACTACAAAATCAGAAGCGCTTTGCTTAAGCAAAGGCCGCTGCACCCAACACAGCATGCAGAGTAGGCAGGTCCACGGACACAGCACTTTATCAGTTGCAATGCACTTGCGCACTTGCACTGCATGGTCCAGGCAAGCCACAGCATCATTACACGATAGCAATGTAACAGTCCTAACCACCAGAGGCTGTCCCCAAGGAGGGGTGTTGTCTCCGCTACTCTGGAGTCTGTTAGTAGACGAACTGCTAAACAGACTTGTTAACAGTGGTATTCAATGTCAAGGATATGCCGATGACATTGTTATCATAGCGCGAGGCAAATTTGAAGAATCACTTTGTGACATAGTCCAGTCAGGACTAAGGATAACGTACGACTGGTGTATGGAGGTTGGACTCAACCTAAGCCCTACGAAAACAGTCATCGTCCCCTTTACCAGACGAAATAAGTTACAAAGGATGAGACAAATATGGCTCTCAGGGACCCTACTAGAAACGAGTAGGGAGGTCAAATACCTGGGGGTCACATTTGACAGCAGGTTTAACTTTGGCACCCATGTGCAAAATACGATATTAAAGTGCTCCAGGGCGCTTTATACATGTCGTAGCATTGCCGGCAAATCATGGGGTACATCTCCAAAGATACTAAGATGGTTATACCTAATGGTAGTAAGACCCATGCTAACCTATGGAGTGGTAGCATGGGGTGATAGGGCTCGGCTGACCACCGTGAAGAAACAACTACAGAAGTTGCAAAAATGGCCTGCGTATTTATGACAGGAGCCATGAGCACCTGCCCAACAATGGCCCTTGAAGCCTTAATGGAGCTCACACCACTCCACCACATCATAAGGCTCAAGCAGAAAGCCACGCTTCTAAGGATATCAACAGAAGGAGTTGGGGGCAACCATATCCTACGCCATAAAGATGCCCAACTCCTCTCAAACGAACTGCCCCTGCTGATGCAACCTAGGGACGAAATGGTAGCCGAATATATATTCGAGCGAAACTTCACAGTTCAGATGAGTAGCAAAAAGAATGGACAACTCTAGATGAAGTCCATCCCATGAAACCACACACAATAAAATGGTACACCGACGGATCACTCACGAATCAGGGCACCGGTCTTGGAGTGGTGGGTCCTCGGGTATCATACCATGAATCCCTGGGAACGCACACCAGCATATTTCAGGCTGAGGTGTGTGCGATAGGGAGATGTGCGGATATCAATATAGAACGCAACTATCGGAATACGGATATATCCATCCTATCCGATAGTCAAGCAGCATTGAACGCCATAATGGGGACTAAAATTACATCGAAGGTAGTCCATGAGGTTCGTTCGAAGCTAGACCTGCTCGGGACTCACAACAGGCTCACCCTGAGATGGGTCCCGGGCCACAGGGACATAGCGGGAAACGAGGCGGCTGACGAGCAAGCAAGAATGGGGGCAGGAAGGCCCCTAACAGGACCAGAACCGTATTGTGGCATAGGGAGGCACACTATACGACTGGAACTCAGAAACGAGGAGAGACAGAGACGGCAACAGAGCTGGTCAGAGGCAGTGGGACTCAGACAAGCCAGATGTCTCCTAGGTGGTTATAATCCTGTACGTTTCAAACAGATCATAACCATGGGAAAGAATAGCCTTAGGATACTTACCGGTCTATTGACAGGACACTGTAGACTAAGAAGTCACCTGACAAAACTGGGTATACTTAGTAGCGATCTCTGCAGGTTTTGTGAAAGAGAGGAGGAGTCCTCGAAGCACATCCTGGCAGAATGTGTCGCCCTAACTAGAAGAAGAAGCAGCATCCTAGGGGCGCATGTTTTGAATTGCGAAGACATAGTAGACCTCAACCCAACAAAGATCCTCACGTTTGTAAGAGAGTTGGGATTGATGGAAGAGCTATAAGCTCGGAAGGGGGCACAATAGATCAAATAGGTCGCGGTGCAGTCTCACCCCCCAATAATAATAACCTTTTAGAGGAACTGTTAAGTCCGGTGGGATCTAATGACGAAGAGGAAGAGCAAGTGTAAGAAGAATGTGGGTGTGAAGGCGGTGGGAGGTCCGCCGCGTATTGGTGCTGCCAAAGTGGCACCTGTGAAGAATGGGAAGCATCTGTGAATCCTGGTTGGTCATGTGTTGCCGAATCAGCCAATAGCTACGACCAATTGGTCGAAGTTTGATGCCAATAAGCAGTCAAAGCAAGACTTTTGGGAGGACACACTTGATGACGACTTGGATTATTCTACTGTGGACACCGATTCGGATTCTATTATTTCACTTCTGGACCTTGATGATGTTGTGGTGCCAGAGTCTGCCAACATTGTGCAAAAGACAAGGGACACGGAGGCTACTTGCATCAATGGGCTGCTGCAGTGAGCCTACCATCTAATCCTCAGCATGCAGTCGTCACTCCGTAATTTGCAGACTGAACCACAGCATCACACACATGGACACGAACATCCATGCCAACAGTTGGTACAGCCACCAGTTATACGACACGCAAGCCCCCCGTGAGCACAAAAGAAGACATACAGCCAGGTGGGGCAGGAGAAAGGACACTACTACACATACACACAACCCAGCGGAGAGGCATCTTGAGAAGTTGCAGGAGAGGTTTCGCGTTGAGCAGAAGGAAACACAGCTCCGCAGCGCTCAGTCAAAGGAGGAACAACAGATGACACCTTTACCCTGTACCCCTGAGGTCACATCCTTACTAGACGTAATTCAGCAAAACACAGTTTTGGTGACAGAGCTAGGAAGGAAGATGGACGCCTTCCTATCAATCATGATGACGTTCATGGAAACACTTACAAGAAGTCACGCCCTATCGATGCCTACACTTAGTTAAGTACAGCCAATCCGAGATGGCCAAGTTAACCCAGTACAGCCAGTTCAAGACCCCCAAATTTAACACATAAAATGAACACAGTCAAGATGCAGAGAAACTATTACCAGAAGTCACGCCCTACTGTCGCCACCCTGATAACTTCAATATAATCTACAGTCCACGATGTCAAAGTCAACATGCAAAGTCAACTCCAAACACGAAGTCCAGTCAGTCCGAGTTATACAGTCGAGTTTTTTCCAACAAGTCCAGTCAGTCCCTAAAGTCTAGCCCGTCCATGATGTCCAAGGGAAATCAAGTCCGTACACGAAGTCCAGTCAGTCTGAGTTATGCAGTTAAGTTTGTCCAAGAAGTCTAAGGAAACCAGCCAGTCCAGTCCAGTCGGTCCAAGATGTCCAAGAAGTTGTAGCATATAACCTGGTATTTGACGAGCAGATGTTAATTTAGCCTCCAAGAAGTGGTGCACGCGCTAGTTCCGGCTGTATGATCGGTAGTTGGTCGGGGTTCCTTAAAGTTTCTTACGCTACATCCTCCCTGTGTATAATACCAATTAAATGAAATCGCGTGCGGCTATAGAAGAGAGGAAAAGGGAATAGGAACAGAATAGGAATATATCTCATAAATATAATATGGAGGCGACACTCCTGGGTTTTCGTCGTTTGAGCTGGGCTGATGTAATTGCCACAGCAGATGCCCATCCTACCTAGATCATCGGACACCTAAACATAATAATATTTGATGATCTTTAAAATAACGACTACTTATTTCATCCTCTATTCTGTGTGCGTTGCATGACTCCCAACAAAAAAATGTACTTATTCTTTGTAACAATATTCTAATAACAGGTATTCATTTATTTTAATTTTAGTCTACGGGTGATTAATTTTCATTTTGTAACATCTAATATTTTTATATTGTGCATTATCCGAAAATTATAACTGGAAATGAGCTTGTTGCACTAATAAAAAATTACAATAATATGAAAACAATTATATGGTTAAATAAAGTACATAATAAGTGCAATAGATTTTAATATGAATTATTGTCGCAAACTTATAATCAATAGTATTTAGCTAACTAGACCTTTTCATTTTAGTTAGTTTTAATTAGAACGAAAAAAAATTAGGTATACAATTTCAATAGTTAATATAATAAATGCATTTTAGTCCCAACTAACTATTTTAATTTTTAATTTTTTTTGTTTTTGTAAACCCATATTCAAATTAATTTTATTTACTTATGTAACATATATGTATAACAATTTTTTCTTGTAAATTGTGAACTTAATTTATTTAAATTTTTACTTTACATCGAAAATAAAAAAATAAAATGAAATCTAGCGACTTCGATATTAAAGTGCTATCATACTTTTGGGCTGTGCTTTAATTTTGATTAACAATTTAAAAGCCCACTCAAAATTCTTCCGCACATTGTAAGGGCGATCAAATTTGAGTGAGTTTTTTTCTATCTATGTCTGTCTCATCACCAAATTGAGAGAGTTTTGCATTTGTCATTTTACACTACTTCACATTTTAACACACTTTAACATCGAAGTAATTATTGCTGCTTACCAACAATAAAATTTAAGCGAAAAGTAAAGTTAGGGATCAGATGCACTTACTTTTAATATCCGCCACATCCAAAAGATCCTTTGTAGGCGGGGCATGTGACAGACTTGAGAGGTAAATTGATTAGGGTTAAATTTAAAAAAACATTTTTAATGTTGGCCGGTGTTGCAATTTTTTTTCTTCATTCTTTTCTTTTTTTGTTTGCTTAATATAATTTGTTTGCTCAATTAAACTCAATATAGTTCATAGTTTGATTTCAATTTTATATTGACTTGGATAATTGTAATTATTAATTAATTTAATTTTTAATATGTTATTATTAAATTTTGTTTTGGTTTTATATTACAAATAATAATACAAAAATATTCAATTCACTTTTAAAAATGAGTTAAGGTTATGCAAATTGTATGTGTATATGCCGGATCGATTGATGAATCCGACCTGTAGACGTAGGGGCCGCCCTCTCCATACCATTGTGGTGCAGTGGTGATTGTACCGTGTAGCCGAGTTGGCGATGGCGGTTGGCGCTGAAAACTCCACTTGGCTGTGCCGATCAGCCGATCAGTTCCGTGCAGAAAACATATACATATATTTTTCTCACAGTTATATCGTCACGTTTTATATTAGATTTACATACATTTAGTGATAATATTTATTATAGTACTTTAAGTTAATAGTTTTTTTTTTTCGTTTAACGACAAATCATTGTAGCTGATTTCAATGAGTGGTTGCTGCCGATGGAACAATTTGGAATATATTTTCCCCGAAATAATTTTTATTTGTTTGCCGGAGATGTAATTGCCCACCAAGAATTTTTAGCCGGTGGCAATTATATTATTCGTTCAGAAAAAAAGTCGCTAGGGACGATTTTCGTCGCGTCTACGTGTAACTTTTCTATATCCACGAAACAGAAAAAAAAAACATAAGTCGATGGGACTCGCACGACATTCTTCGGCGGACAAAAACACAAGGGCAGCTATCAGAAAAATGTTTAATCAACTTACCAAAAAGTGCTCGACATTGTACTATATTATAGAGGGCGTCGGCCAATGCTCGGCTTAAAAAAAACCAAAGCATCATCATAAAAAGCATAAAATTCTATTAAATTAGGCAGACGCATTACAATCTCATAGAGGGCATCGGCACAACCTCGGCTTGGTATTAAAAAGAACCAAAGCATAATCGTAGGCATACTATTTTATTAATTTAGGCAAGCGCACTACAAAGTCCGTCAAATGATGAAATTTTACTTAAGCACACCAGACACACAATTCTGAACTTTGTTGAATAGTTTTTACACACTTGTTAAACTGGCAACACTATTTTCTATAGTTGTTAGGTTTAAGTAATGGGAAAATAAATACGGACTAGCTGGCGGTTGTTTTAAACAATCGTCAGTTGCTTTCAATGTTCCGTTGTGAGCATAGCTGAAACACATACACACAACACAGCGGAGAGGCATCTGGAGAAGTTCCAGGCTTACCAGACTTACCAGAAGTCACGCCATACCATTGTCAACATTCAATACACTATAGCCAGTCCAAGATGACCATATCAACACATGAAGTCCACTCAGTCCGAAGAAAACAGTCAAGAAGCAAACATACCAGAAGTCACGCCTTGCCATGAACAATCCACAGTCTGCTCAGTCCAAGATGTCCAAGTCAAGTCCGTACATAAAGTCCACTCAGTCCGAGTTATATAGTCAAGAAGTCCAAGAAGTCCATGCAGTCCAGTCGCCCCACGATATTGTTTTGACGGTGTCTGCCACTAAGCGCCTTAAGGAGCAGAAGCCTGCTGCTGCGGCTGGGACGAGGTTGGAGCGTGAGGCCTCCTCTGACTTCCTGATGTCGAAGGAAGCCATAGCAGCCCTATGTGACGCCATGCCTTCGCCGATATGCTGCCGAACTCCAGCAGCCCGAGCCGTCCTAGGCCCAAGAAGAGGAGGAGTGAGAGGCCCCCTCGCCATTAGCCGCCCGAGTTGGGTGCTATCGATGTGAACTCTGTGGGGGATGGAGCTGCTGGAGTCGGAGTTGTAGTAGTACCGGGGAATTACTTCCTTTTTGTCGAAGCTATGGTCTTTCAGGATAACTTATTTGACGTGCTTACTAATGATTGGCTGATGGAACTGCCAAGCTGGGCATGACCGGTGTATTGTTGAGCCTTCGAGCTGCGCACTCTCGCTATGCTCGTAACTAGCTCGGCGGATTGTCGGGGTTCTTTCTTACTCAAGCAATACGGATGTACTCTGCCACATTTAAATAGTGCGCGCTTACAAAACAAGCAACTACTTCGTTATGCACATCATTTATGGAGACGCCGACACGTCCTATGACTATATCCGCGTTTACAAAACAAGTAACACTAATACATGAAATTCAATTATCATTTATGGGAGACGCCGACTACCGTCCTATAACTATACCGAGACACTGAAAAGATCCCTATTAGAGGGGACATGGATTGACAGTTGTCCCTCTTCTTTACCAACCCTACCATGATAATGATATTTAAAATTTTGTTACATTATCCCTTGAACGGACTCTAAAATCCTACCACATTCTGTAAAAACCTAGCATGGATACTCGACAGACGAATACTACTCCTTAACTCCTCATTTTAAATTGCTTGCAAATTCATGTATTCTCTCTTAACTTAATTTGGTAGGTTGTGAACATTACTTTAATTTATTTTCTGTTATATAATTGAGTTATAATCTATGAGTACATTTTCTCTTTTTTCTTAATTAATTATTATCATTATTCAATTTAAATTCCATTTTTTTTTTGCCTTTCTATTAGCTTCACGCTCAAATTCAACTTTAGAATGCATTACTTAAATTTAAGGCTTATATATATATGGAATACGTTTTTTTTTTAGATAACAAGTATTACATGGCGTATTTGCTGTGGATTAGTCTCCCTTTTTTTTTATCTTTATATATGTATATGGTTTTCCTTATTTACTAAGTAGGTATTACATATCTAATTGCTTCTGTACCTACATTATAGCTAGTTCATTACTCACTCTACGTTTTTGTTTATTTAATTTTTGAAGTCGATGCGATCGTTGGGCCCAATGTTCGTCGACGCAGAGATGAAGCTGTTTAAAGAATTATTTAAAACATTACGAAACACATATATATATATATAGTTTACAATTGACTATCCGTTTGATTTAATACCAGCCAGTGTATTGTTAAACATTAATGTATCACCTACTATTACTCTCTTTTTTTCTTAAATGACATATTTATAAAATTATTCGACCATATTAATAATAAAAAAAACTTCAATGATTATAATTCTTACTATTAATGATTTAGATACACTCAAAGTAATTTAAGGCATTTCGCCAATTACGAGTTGCGCTTGTTTAAATACGCTGAATTTTATTAGCAAGTGACCTGTTCAAACTTTATGGTCTGGTCATCCACGCTTTTACAAAACACAAAAGCTGATGCATTTGCTCAAAAATTACTTGTGTTTGTAAGTAGGTGCGTGCACCACACAGCTTCGACTCGATCATTCACGTCCTCTTAGATTGACTTTTTTAAGGTCATCTGGCACTAGCTGATAATAAATTCGGAACTACTTGATTTCAAACTTGTTTTTCATTTTCAGGGCATACTGAATATGCGCTAAGTCGGGATCCGTGGGAATGAAGTTGTCCTCTTGGATTCAGCGCACTTCCTCACTTCCGTCCCGCTGACTAGCGACGCTTCTGTGTCGATTCAATAAAGTAAGGCTGACTAATTACAACCTCGTCGGGGTGAATCATTCCCGCGGTGTAAATTATGAAGGCGTGCAGCTGGCTCAAACTGGTGGCAGGTCTGGTCCATACTCTTTACCCAAGAATGGCCTATAAAGGTTAAAATTGGTTCGAATATTTTCTTTCACCAATTTCAGCACATACCTTTTATTATCCACCGCACTTTCACAATAATATATCTATTTGTAATGCACTGTAACTTTTGAAGTTACAATCACGTGTTTTTACACAATGTTTTCTACACTGTCGATTCGCAAAATACACGACTTCTTTCTTTCAATAACCTTGGCAGTTTGACCGCAACAAGACCTCGCTTGAACCTTGCGCTTATTGCAAAGCTTCTTGCTGAGCGCTTCTTGAGTGAGCGATTTCGCGCTGCGTTTTGAGTGGTTCTCTTCTCGTCGGTTATCTGCCTATCTCTTCGTTTGAACGGCCGTCTAATCAACAACGACTAATTTAGAGTGGACCAAAATTGTACCAAAAATATTACTATTAAATGACTACTACAGTTGTGAAAAAAAATAAATCTGAAAAAGAAGTTTAGTCACTTACCTTTTGGAGGAACTGTTAAGTCCGGAGTGATCTAATGACGAAGAGGAAGAGCAAGTGCAAGAAGAATGTGGGTGTGAAGGCGGTGGGAGGTCTGCCGCGTATTGGTGCTGCCAAGGCGGCACCTGTGAAGAATGGAAAGCATCTGTGAATCCTGGTTGGTCGCCTATTCCTGTGCCGCCGAATCAGCCAATAGCCATGACCAATTGGTAGAAGTTTGATGCCAATAAGCAGCCAAAGCAAGACATTTGGGAGGACACACTTGATGACGACTTGGATTATTCTACTGTGGACACCGATTCGGATTCTACTATTTCACTTCTGGACCTTAATGATGTTGTGGTGCCAGAGTCTGCCAACATTGTGCAAAAAGACAAGGGACACGGAGGCTACTTGCGTCAACGGGCTGCTGCAGTGAGCCTACCATCTAATCCTCAGCAGCAGTCGTCACTCCGTAATTTGCAGACTGAACCACAGCATCACACACATGGAAACGAACATCCATGCCAACAGTTGGTACAGCCACCAGTTATACGACACGCAAGCCCCCCGTGAGCACAAAAGAAGACATACAGCCAGGTGGGGCAGGGAAAGGACACTACTACACATACACACAACCCAGCGGAAAGGCATCTTGAGAAGTTGCAGGAGAGGTTTCGCGTTGAGCAGAAGGAAACACAGCTCCGCAGCCCTCAGTCAAAGGAGGAACAACAGATGACACATTTACCCTGTACCCCTGAGGTCACATCCTTACTAGACGTAATTCAGCAAGACACAGTTTTGGTGACAGAGCTAGGAAGGAAGATGGACGCCTTCCTATCAATCATGATGACGTTCATGGAAACACTTACAAGAAGTCACGCCCTATCGATGCCTACACTTAGTTAAGTACAGCCAATCCGAGATGGCCAAGTTAACCCAGTACAGCCAGTTCAAGACGCCCAAGTTTAACACATAAAATTAACACAGTCAAGATGGAGAGAAACTATTACCAGAAGTCACGCCCTGCTGTCGCCACCCTAATAACTTCAATATAATCCAAAGTCTACGATGTCCAAGTCAACATGCAAAGTCAACTCCAAACACGAAGTCCAGTCAGTCCGAGTTATACAGTCGAGCTTTTTCCAACAAGTCCAGTCAGTCCATAAGGCCAAGCCCGTCCATGATGTCCAAGGGAAATCAAGTCCGTACACGAAGTCCAGTCAGTCTGAGTTATGCAGTTAAGTTTGTCCAAGAAGTCTAAGGAAACCAGCCAGTCCAGTCCAGTCGGTCCAAGATGTCCAAGAAGTTGTAGCATATGACCTGGTATTTTACGAGCAGATGTTAATTTAGCCTCCAAGAAGTGGTGCACGCGCTAGTTCCGGCTGTATGATCGGTAGTTGGTCGGGGTTCCTTAAAGTTTCTTACGCTACGTTCTCACTATGTATAATACCAATTAAAAGAAATCGCATGCGGCTATAGAAGATAGGAAAAGGGAATAGGAACAGAATAGGAATAGATCTCATAAATATAATATGGAGGCGACACTCCTGGGTTTTCGTCGTTTGAGCTGGACTGATGTAATTGCCACATGCAGATGCCCACCCTACCTAGATCTTCAGACACCTAAACAATAATAATGTTTGATGATCCCTAAAATAACGACTACTTATTTCATCCTCTATTCTGTGTGTTGCATGACTTCAATAAAATTTGCTTTTCGTTCAATCAATATTCTAATAACAGGTATTCATAGGTTGATTTCACTTTATAGTCTGACTTGGATAATTGTAATAATTTATTACATCTAATATTTTTATATTGTGCATTATCTGAAAATTATAGTTTGAAATGAGCTTTTATATTACAAAAATAATACAATAATGTATAACAATTCACATGGTTTAATAATGAGTACAAGGTTAGTGCAATAGATTGTAATGTGAATTATTGTCGGATCGCTTGATGAATCGACGCTGTAGTACGTAGCTAAGCTTCAGACCTCTTCATACCATTGTAGTGTAGTGGTGATTAGTACCGTGGAGCCGAGTTAGGCGATAGCGGTTTCAATAGCTAGGACAAAACTCCACTTGACTATGTTGATCAGTTGATCAGTTTTGTGATAAAAACATATTACATTAATTTTATTTATTTATGCAGTACATATACGTGTCACGATTTTACTCTATTAGATTGTGAACTATACATTTAGTGATAATATATTTATTATAGTTATTTAAGTTAATAGTTTTTTTTTCGTTTAACGACAAATCATTGTAGCTGATTTCAATAAGGGTTATTGCCGATGAAACAATTTGGAATATATTTTCCTCCCGAAATAATTTTATTTGTTTGCCGGAGATGTACTTGCCAAAATTTTGGCCGGTGGCAATTATATTATTCGTTCAGAAAAAAAAAATTCGGGTTAGGGACGATTTTCGTCGCGTCTACGTGTAACTTTTCTATATGCACGAAACAGAGAAAATAAAACCAAAGTCGATGGGACTCGCACGACTATCCCTTTCGGCGGACAAAAACACAAGGGCAGCTATCAGAAAAATTTTTTATCAACTTACCAAAAAGGGCTCGACATTGTACTATATCTTATAGAGGGCGTCGGCAAAAGCTCGGCTTAAAAAAAACCAAAGCATAATCATAAAAAGCATAAAATTCTATTAAATTAGGCAGACGCATTACAATCTCATAGAGGGCATCGGCACAACCTCGGCTTGGTATTAAAAAGAACCAAAGCATAATCGTAGGCATAATATTTTATTAACTTAGGCAAGCGCACTACAAAGTCCGTGCAAATGATGAAATTTTACTTAAGCACACCAGACACACAATTCTGAACTTTGTCTGAATTGTTTTTACACACTTGTTAAACTGGCAACACTATTTTCTAAAGTTGTTTAGGTTTAAAGTAATGGGAAAATAAATACGGACTAGCTGGCGGTTGTTTTATACAATCGTCAGTTGCTTCCAATGTTCCGTTGTGAGCATAGCTGAAACACATACACACAACACAGCGGAGAGGCATCTGGAGAAGTTCCAGGCTTACCAGACTTACCAGAAGTCACGCCATACCATTGTCAGCATTCAATACACTATAGCCAGTCCAAGATGACCATATCAACACATGAAGTCCACTCAGTCCGAAGAAAACAGTCAAGAAGCAAACATACCAGAAGTCACGCCTTGCCATGAACAATCCACAGTCTGCTCAGTCCAAGATGTCAAAGTCAAGTCCGTACATAAAGTCCACTCAGTCCGAGTTATATAGTCAAGAAGTCCAAGAAGTCCATGCAGTCCAGTCGCCCCACGATATTGTTTTGACGGTGTCTGCCACTAAGCGCCTTAAGGAGCAGAAGCCTGCTGCTGCGGCTGGGACGAGGTTGGAGCGTGAGGCCTCCTCTGACTTCCTGATGTCGAAGGAAGCCATAGCAGCCCTATGTCACGCCATGCCTTCGCCGAATGCTGCCGAACTCAGCAGCCCGAGTCAACCTAGGCCCAAGAAGAGGAGGAGTGAGAGCCCCTCGCCAATACGCCCGAGTTGGGTGCTATCGATGTGAACTCTGTGGGGGATGGAGCTGCTGGAGTCGGAGTTGTAGTAGTACCAGGGAATTATTTCTTTTTGTATAAGCTATTTTCTTTAGGATAACTTATTTGGTCTTACTAATGATTGGCTGATGGAACTGCCAATTTAAGCGACCGGTGTATTGTTGAGCTCGAGATGCGCACTCTCGCTATGCTCGTACTAGCTTTTTTTTATTTTTTTTGTATAACGGTTATATTTTAAACATTAATTATAACAGAATGAATAATAGCAGTGAATTACAATCTTTAACATAAACATATAACAGGTTTTAGCATTTAATAAATAACATCAAATATTACATTTGTGGCACATTAATTTAACGCCCTACAGTCCAGAGGTCGCTGGTGTGGAGGCGTTTCAACCTCCTGCGAGTTGTATTTGACCCAAGTGCATGCCAAAGGGTTGACGTGGTTGTGCAAACGGTCATTATACCGACTTGTATGTCTGTTGATTTGTTGACTGACTGTCGGTAATGCGAAGTCTTTGTGCAGAGTTCTGTTGCTCACATATGGTGGAGCACCAGAGATGTCTCTGAGCACCTTGTTCTGCAAAACTTGAATTTGATTAATCCAGGATTTTGCGGCTGTGCCCCGGAAAGAAATTCCATATGTCCATTTAGGCATGATGATGCTCCTGTACACCGGCAGCTTGTTGTTCAAGCTGAGTTTGCTTGATGGCTTCAGCAACCAGTTAAGTTTCGTTTTTTTTTGATCTGGATGTGTTTGCGCCAGGTAAGTTTCCTGTCCAAAAACATACCCAGGTAGCGAACATGGTTCTCCTGAGGTATGACCGTGTTGTTGAGTCGGACAGTTGGACAATTACCATTCCTGAGCGCGAACGTGCAGTGTTGAGACTTGCTCCCATTAACGCAGATGTTCCACCGGTTGGCCCAAGTACTAAACCATCCAAGAACCTCTGCGTAACCGCAGCTGCTCTCCAAGCAGTGGTGGAGTTAGCAAGGAACACAGTGTCATCGGCGTATGTGGCAAGCAGCGTGTTTCTGGCTACTGGTATCGGCAAGTCCGCGGTGTAAAATGTGAACAAGGCAGGTCCAAGGACACTACCTTGCGGTACACCAGCTCCAATGCGGCGGATGTTTGATCGCTCGCCCCTAACTTCAACCATAAAAGAACGGCCAAGCAGGTAAGACCTGAGCAGTAAATACTGCGCCGATGGTAGCAGAGACTTAAGCTTAAAAAGCAGGCCATCATGCCATACGCGATCAAATGCTTGCTGGATATCCAGGAAGACGGCAGAGCTGTACTGCTTATTTTCCAAGGCCTCGAGGACATGCTCTACTACTCGATGAACTTGCTCTGGTGTACCGTGGTGATGCCTGAAGCCAAACTGATGATCAGGAATGGCCCTCTGAAAGCCTCTAACTGCCGACAATCTTCCAAGAACGTGTCCAACGCTTCACCCCGAGATGTTGTTTGAGCATTCCGGTCTCCAACAATCAGGAACTTTGGAGCCCAAGCTCTTCGAAGAGACATTGCCAATGAGTCTTCTATTTCCCACCAAAACGTGGTGGACAATATGGACAGCTAGGACTGCTTCGTCCTTGATCACTAGGAAGACTTTAACGACCAGCGCATTGTGCGCATGGCCAATTTAATGAAGTCAAGCGCATGGTATTGCAGTGAACATTTTATGATCATGCGATCCGAAGAGAGTGCTCATGGAGGAGGCTGCTGCACTAGCTGAAATTGTTGCTGGGGGCTGCTGATGATGCTGGCGCAGTGGCTGCTGGTGTTGGTTTCGATGTCGTGGTTGTTGCCGTTCTTGTTGTATGAGCTGTTGCTGTTGGTGTTGCTGCTGCTGCTGGCGTAGCTGCTGCTGGTGTTGCTGTGAGTGATTATGTTGTTTCTGTGTGCGCTTACGAAGCCTAAGCATCTGGCGAACTTTGTATCGTTGAGTTTTCTTTTTGTGCTGTTGCTTCGGAACCTGCGGTGCAACTTGCTGACCCGATGGGAGTTGTTGTTGCTGCTGCTGCGGTTGCTGGCGGGGCTGCTGTTGGGGTTGTTGATAAGGACGAACCTGCTGCTGACGGTGCTGCTGTTCCTGTTGCCCAAGTTGCTGCAGAGCCTGAGCAACCTGAGGAGCCGTTTGAAGTCTGGCAGCATCAGCATAAGAGAAATTTTCCCTGCGAATGGGTGCCGGGCTTCTTGGGCGCGATGTTTGTAGGTCTTCAGCCGGTCCTCGTGAAATTCCAAAGAAGATACAATTTCAAATTTAGTTATTTTGTGAATCGTGATGAACTGCCATTTTAGTGACCGGTGTATTGTTGAGCTTGAGCGGCGGATTGTCGGGGTTCTTTCTTACTCAAGCAATACGGATGTACTCTGCCACATTTAAATAGTGTGCGTTTACAAAACAAGTAACCACTTGGGTTATGAAATTCAATTATCATTTATGGGAGACGCCGACACGTCCTATAACTATACCGAGACACTAGTCCTATTAGAGGGAACATAGATGACAGTTGTCCCTCTTCTTTACCCACCCTACCATGATAATGATATAAATTTTGTTACATTATCCCTTGAACGGACTCTTAAAATCCTACCACATTCTGTAAAAACCTAGCATGGATACTCGACAGACGAATACTACTCCTTAACTCCTCATTTTAAATTGCTTGCAAATTCATGTATTCTCTCTTAACTTAATTCGGTAGCTTGTGAACATTACTCTTAATTCTATTTTCTATTACATAATTGAGTTATAATCTATGAGTACATTTTCTCTTTTTTTCTTAATTAATTATTATCATTATTCAATTTAAATTCCATTTTTTTTTTTGCATTTCTATATAGCTTCATGCTCAAATTCAACTTTAGAATGCATTACTTAAATTTAAGGCTTATATATATATGGAATACGTTTTTTTTTTAGATAACAAGTATTACATGGCGTATTTGCTGTGGATTAGTCTCCCTTTTTTTATCTTATATATATGTATATGGTTTTCCTTATTTACTAAGTAGGTATTACATATCTAATTGTTTACTGTACCTACATTATAGCTAGTTCATTACTCACTCTACGTTTTTGTTTATTTAATTTTTGAAGTCGATGCGATCGTTGGGCCCAATGTTCGTCGACGCAGAGATGAAGCTGTTTAAAGAATTATTTAAAACATTACGAAACACATATATATATATATAGTTTACAATTGACTATCCGTTTGATTTAATACCAGCCAGTGTATTGTTAAATATTAATGTATCACCTACTATTACTCTTTTTTTTCCTTAAATGACATATTTATAAAATTATTCGACCATATTAATAATAAAAAAACTTCAATGATTATAATTCTTACTATTAATGATTTCGGATACACTCAAAGTAATTTAGGGCATTTCGCCAATTACGAGTTGCGCTTGTTGAATACGCTGAATTTTATTAGCAAGTGATCTGTTCAAACTTTATGGTCTGTTCATCCACGCTTAAACAAAACACAAAAGCTGATAAGCATTTTAGCTCAAAAATTACTTGTGTTTGTAAGTAGGTGCGTGCACCACACAGCTGACTGATCATTCACGTCTTCATAGATTAACTTTAAGGTAATCTGACACTAGCTGATAATAAATTCGGAATTACTTGATTTCAATATAGTGAATATGCGCTAAGTCGGGATCCGTGGGATGAAGTTGTCCTCTTGGATTAAACGCACTTCCTCACTTCCGTCCCGCTGACTAGCGACGCTTCTGGTGTCGATTCAATGAAGTAAGGCTGACTAATTACAACCTCGTCGGGGTGAATCATTCCCGCGGTGTAAATTATGAAGGCGTGCAGCTGGCTCAAACTGGTGGCAGGTCTGGTCCATACTCTTTACCCAAGAATGGCCTATAAAGGTTAAAATTGGTTCGAATATTTTTCTTTCACCAATTTCAGCACATACCTTTTATTATCCACCGCACTTTCACAATAATATATCTATTTGTAATGCACTGTAACTTTTGAAGTTACAATCACGTGTTTTTACACAATGTTTTCTACACTGTCGATTCGCAAAATACACGACTTCTTTCTTTCAATAACCTTGACAGTTTGACCGCAACAAGACCTCGCTTGAACCTTGCGCTTATTGCAAAGCTTCTTGCTGAGCGCTTCTTGAGTGAGCGATTTCGCGCTGCGTTTTGAGTGGTTCTCTTCTCGTCGGTTATCTGCCTATCTCTTCGTTTGAACGGCCGTCTAATCAACAACGACTAATTTAGAGTGGACCAAAATTGTACCAAAAATATTACTATTAAATGACTACTACAGCTGTGAAAAAAAAATATCTGAAAAGAAGTTTAGTCACTTACCTTTTGGAGGAACTGTTAAGTCGGAGGGATCTAATGACGAAGAGGAAGAGCAAGTGCAAGAAGAATGTGGGTGTGAAGGCGGTGGGAGGTCCGCCGCGTATTGGTGCTGCCAAGGCGGCACCTGTGAAGAATGGGAAGCATCTGTGAATCGTGGTTGGTCGCCTATTCCTGTGCCGCCGAATCAGCCAATAGCTACGACCAATTGGTCGAAGTTTGATGCCAATAAGCAACCAAAGCAAGACATTTGGGAGGACACACTTGATGACGACTTGGATTATTCTACTGTGGACACCGATTCGGATTCTATTATTTCACTTCTGGACCTTAATGATGTTGTGGTGCCAGAGTCTGCCAACATTGTGCAAAAGACAAGGGACACGGAGGCTACTTGCGTCAACGGGCTGCTGCAGTGAGCCTACCATCTAATCCTCAGCTGCAGTCGTCACTCCGTAATTTGCAGACTGAACCATAGCATCACACACATGGAAACGAACATCCATGCCAACAGTTGGTACAGCCACCAGTTATACGACACGCAAGCCCCCCGTGAGCACAAAAGAAGACATACAGCCAGGTGGGGCAGGGAAAGGACACTACTACACATACACACAACCCAGCGGAGAGGCATCTTGAGAAGTTGCAGGAGAGGTTTCGCGTTGAGCAGAAGGAAACACAGCTCCGCAGCCCTCAGTCAAAGGAGGAACAACAGATGACACATTTACCCTGTACCCTTGAGGTCACATCCTTACTAGACGTAATTCAGCAAGACACAGTTTTGGTGACAGAGCTAGGAAGGAAGATGGACGCCTTCCTATCAATCATGATGACGTTCATGGAAACACTTACAAGAAGTCACGCCCTATCGATGCCTACACTTAGTTAAGTACAGCCAATCCGAGATGGCCAAGTTAACCCAGTACAGCCAGTTCAAGACAGTGAAACGAACTTACTCGTAGAAATATTATCTGAAACAATATTGTCGTTACGAGCTAATTTTTATATTGTATGTCTTTCAAATGATAAACTCCGAGGTTTTTTCCTTTATCGTCTACTTTTTTCCTTTCTATCGTCTACTACTCATAATAATATGAACTACGTTTCTTATGGATTTTGGCTGGGATGAACACAGGTGCTAATTTAGAATTAAACTTTTTTATGGCATTACTCTGAGCGAAGTTTCGGGCATACATTGAATGTCCGACTTTAAATTGAATTTCGCGAGTACGCAGATTGTATTTTCGCGCGTTTGCTTCGTGAGCCTTGTTTACATTTTCTTTTGCTTTTTGTCTCATAAGTGGTAATTTATCTGTATAGTCTACTCTGGTATCATCGCTTATCAAATTTAACTTTTCTTAATAAGTTTTTTTTTCGTTTAACGACAAATCATTGTAGCTGATTTCAATATGGGTTATTGCCGATGAAACAATTTGGAATATATTTTCCTCCCGAAATAATTTTTATGTTTGCCGAGTGTACTTGCACGGTGGCAATTATATTATTCGTTCAGAAAAAAAAAATTCGGGTTAGGGACGATTTTCGTCGCGTCTACGTGTAACTTTTCTATATCCACGAAACAGAGAAAATAAAACCAAAGTCGATGGGACTCGCACGACTATCCCTTTCGGCGGACAAAAACACAAGGGCAGCTATCAGAAAATTTTTTTATCAACTTACCAAAAAGGGCTCGACATTGTACTATATCTTATAGAGGGCGTCGGCAAAAGCTCGGCTTAAAAAAAAACCAAAGCATAATCACAAAAAGCATAAAATTCTATTAAATTAGGCAGACGCATTACAATCTCATAGAGGGCATCGGCACAACCTCGGCTTGGTATTAAAAAGAACCAAAGCATAATCGTAGGCATAATATTTTATTAACTTAGGCAAGCGCACTACAAAGTCCGTGCAAATGATGAAATTTTACTTAAGCACACCAGACACACAATTCTGAACTTTGTCTGAATTGTTTTTACACACTCGTTAAACTGGCAACACTATTTTCTAAAGTGTTTAGGTTTAAAGTAATGGGAAAATAAATACGGACTAGCTGGCGGTTGTTTTATACAATCGTCAGTTGCTTCCAATGTTCCGTTGTGAGCATAGCTGAAACACATACACACAACACAGCGGAGAGGCATCTGGAGAAGTTCCAGGCTTACCAGACTTACCAGAAGTCACGCCATACCATTGTCAGCATTCAAGTCCAAGATGACCAAATCAACACATGAAGTCCACTCAGTCCGAAGAAAACAGTCAAGAAGCAAACATACCAGAAGTCACGCCTTGCCATGAACAATCCACAGTCTGCTCAGTCCAAGATGTCCAAGTCAAGTCCGTACATAAAGTCCACTCAGTCCGAGTTATATAGTCAAGAAGTCCAAGAAGTCCATGCAGTCCAGTCGCCCCACGATATTGTTTTGACGGTGTCTGCCACTAAGCGCCTTAAGGAGCAAAAGCCTGCTGCTGCGGCTGGGACGAGGTTGGAGCGTGAGGCCTCTTCTGACTTCCTGATGTCGAAGGAAGCCATAGCAGCCCTATGTCACGCCATGCCTTCGCCGAGTGCTGCCGAACTCAGCAGCCCGAGTCAACCTAGGCCCAAGAAGAGGAGGAGTGAGAGCCCCTCGCCAATACGCCCGAGTTGGGTGCTATCGATGTGAACTCTGTGGGGGATGGAGCTGCTGGAGTCGGAGTTGTAGTAGTACCAGGGAATTATTTCTTTTTGTATAAGCTATTTTCTTTAGGATAATTTATTTGGTCTTACTAATGATTGGCTGATGGAACTGCCAATTTAAGCGACCGGTGTATTGTTGAGCTCGAGATGCGCACTCTCGCTATGCTCGTACTAGCTTTTTTTATTTTTTTTTGTATAACGGTTATATTTTAAACATTAATTATAACAGAATGAATAATAGCAGTGAATTACAATCTATAACATAAACATATAACAGGTTTTAGCATTTAATAAATAACATCAAATATTACATTTGTGGCACATTAATTTAACGCCCTACAGTCCAGAGGTCGCTGGTGTGGAGGCGTTTCAACCTCCTGCGAGTTGTATTTGACCCAAGTGTCATGCCAAAGGGTTGACGTGGTTGTGCAAACGGTCATTATACCGACTTGTATGTCTGTTGATTTGTTGACTGACTGTCGGTAATGCGAAGTCTTTGTGCAGAGTTCTGTTGCTCACATATGGTGGAGCACCAGAGATGTCTCTGAGCACCTTGTTCTGCAAAACTTGAATTTGATTAATCCAGGATTTTGCGGCTGTGCCCCGGAAAGAAATTCCATATGTCCATTTAGGCATGATGATGCTCCTGTACACCGGCAGCTTGTTGTTCAAGCTGAGTTTGCTTGATGGCTTCAGCAACCAGTTAAGTTTCGTTTTTTTTGATCTGGATGTGTTTGCGCCAGGTAAGTTTCCTGTCCAAAAACATACCCAGGTAGCGAACATGGTTCTCCTGAGGTATGACCGTGTTGTTGAGTCGGACAGTTGGACAATTACCATTCCTGAGCGCGAACGTGCAGTGTTGAGACTTGCTCCCATTAACGCAGATGTTCCACCGGTTGGCCCAAGTACTAAAACCATCCAAGAACCTCTGCGTAACCGCAGCTGCTCTCCAAGCAGTGGTGGAGTTAGCAAGGAACACAGTGTCATCGGCGTATGTGGCAAGCAGCGTGTTTCTGGCTACTGGTATCGGCAAGTCCGCGGTGTACAATGTGAACAAGGCAGGTCCAAGGACACTACCTTGCGGTACACCAGCTCCAATGCGGCGGATGTTTGATCGCTCGCCCCTAACTTCAACCATAAAAGAACGGCCAAGCAGGTAAGACCTGAGCAGTAAATACTGCGCCGATGGTAGCAGAGACTTAAGCTTAAAAAGCAGGCCATCATGCCATACGCGATCAAATGCTTGCTGGATATCCAGGAAGACGGCAGAGCTGTACTGCTTATTTTCCAAGGCCTCGAGGACATGCTCTACTACTCGATGAACTTGCTCTGGTGTACCGTGGTGATGCCTGAAGCCAAACTGATGATCAGGAATGGCCCTCTGAAAGCCTCTAACTGCCGACAATCTTCCAAGAAATAGTTTTTCAAATATTTTGGAGAAAATGGTCAGCAAGCTTATCGGTCGATATGACGAGACAAGATTATCCGGCTTGCCAGGTTTCGGAATCATCGCAATCACAGCGCACTTCCACGGAGTGGGGAAGTGGTGGATGCGAACCATGGAGTTAAAAAGTAGCACCAAGAACAATACTCCCTTTTCTGGGAGGGCCTTAGCAACTCTGCCGTCAACGCCATCATAGCCAAGGGCCTTAGTGGACTTAAACCTGCGAATCTGTAAGCGGACCTCAGTAGGGGCGATAGGGGTGATCGGTTGTACAGGATCTAGATCTGCATTTAAAAATGCTTCAGTGTACTGTAACTGGCTGGGCGATGCTAGTGCAAAGGGCGTGAAGCGGCTTTGCAGCTCGTCCGCAAACGCCGATGCAATATCTGCATCCGATCGACACCAAGTGTTGTCAGGCCGCATAATGGGGATCCGCCTGAGTGGCTGCCGCTTGACACAACGCGTTGCCTTCCACAAATTGAATCCATGATTCTTATTGGGATCAGCATTGCGGAGCATATCTTGGAAATAATTGCTCTTAGTGACAAACAGCAGTTTTCGCACCTCGTACGCAGCCCGCCTCTTAAGTCCCTTAGATCCAACGGATTGCGTGAGCGCATATATTGACGACGCAGTGCTCTCTTGTGTCTTACCAGATCCAAAATCTCTGGTTTTAAAAGAGGCTGGGCTGGACTGGGAGGCGAACAATGTAGTTGGCCAAGCATGGAGTATTCCGCTGCCACGTTAATATTACGCAGGAATAACTCCGCTGCGTCGTCAATATCAGCCGGTGAACTCAGCTCCATGTTCAAATTGACAAGCTGCTCCAACCTCTGCCGGAATCGGGTGATATTTGCCTTGCGTGGCAGAAGGCGTGTCTTGGGAGTATTCAGAGCTGCAGCCACTCTGTACTCCACGATCAACGGGATGTGATCGGAGTTTAGCTCAATTCGCTCGGATATACCAAGACAGTCAGACCGGATCCCAGCGTACACAGCAAACTCAATTGCTGTTGGCCTGTGGTTGCCGTACGAATAGTGAGTTGCACCTCCCGTGGCAAGTACTTGGAGGTTGGAGTCTCTCACGCAATCCGGAAGCGCGATCCCACGGCGAGTGTCCAACGCTGCACCCCAGAGATGGTGTTGAGCATTCCAGTCTCCAGCAATCAGGAACTTTGGGCCAAGCTCTTCGAAGAGACATTTATAGTCTTCTATTTCCCACACAAAACGTGGGGGACAATAGACAGCCGCTAGGACTACTTCGCCTTGATCACTAGAGACTTTAACGACAGCACATTGTGCGCATGGCCAACTTAATGAAGTCAGCGCATGGTATTGCAGTGAAGATTTTATGATCACTGCTGCTCCGCCACGCATGCGATCCGAAGGATGATTGGCAAGGTGTATATCGTAGCCTGAAAGTCTGTAGTGCGATCTGGAGCAGTAGTGAGTCTCGCAGACCAGCATTACATCTATTTGATGGCGTTGAATAAATAACTCCAACACATTGGCGTTATTTGCAAGGCCATTGGCGTTGCACACGCCAATGCGCAACCCTATTTGGCTCATCTGTTTGCAGAGTGAACGTGCAACAGGCTCATCATGACCGTAAGTGTCTCAGTCAACTTGTCGAATTTCGACATCAGACTGTCAAACAGGAGCTGAGAGTGCTCATGGAGGAGGCTGCTGCACTAGCTGAAATTGTTGCTGGGGGGCTGCTGATGAAGCTGGCGCAGTGGCTGCTGGTGTTGGTTTTGATGTCGTGGTTGTTGCCGTTCTTGTTGTATGAGCTGTTGCTGTTGGTGTTGCTGCTGCTGCTGGCGTAGCTGCTGCTGGTGTTGCTGTGAGTGATTATGTTGTTTCTGTGTGCGCTTACGAAGTCTAAGCATCTGGCGAACTTTGTATCGTTGAGTTTTCTTTTTGTGCTGTTGCTTCGGAACCTGCGGTGCAACTTGCTGACCCGATGGGAGTTGTTGTTGCTGCTGCTGCGGTTGCTGGCGGGGCTGCTGTTGGGGTTGTTGATAAGGACGAACCTGCTGCTGACGGTGCTGCTGTTCCTGTTGCCCAAGTTGCTGCAGAGCCTGAGCAACCTGAGGAGCCGTTTGAAGTCTGGCAGCATCAGCATAAGAGAAATTTTCCCTGCGAATGGGTGCCGGGCTTCTTGGGCGCGATGTTTGTAGGTCTTCAGCCGGTCCTCGTGACTGAGCCACAAGCTTCCGCTCCTTGGCAACGCGCTGATAAGCAAGGCATCCCTTCCAGCTTGCTGGATGGTTACCACCGCAGTTGGCACATTTCGGGTCAGCGTCCAAAGGTTTTTCGCATACCCGACTTTCATGTGCTGAGCCACACTTCACGCAGCGATGCTGCCTTTGGCAGTACTTCATAGTATGACCGAATTCCTGGCAACGGTGGCACTGGGGGATGTCCATATGGCGGTCAGGGCATTCGACTGAAATGCGCACCTGAGAGATGGAGCGAAGATTGTAAACCTCTTTGTTATTTGCAGCCGGCTCCAACTCCAAATAACACAGATTCAGCTCCTTTTTAGTAAATCGACTTGTGACGGTTTGGACACCACGCACCGCGTACCCAAGTCTGGCCAGCTCATCTCTGATGCGATTAATTTTCTGCAAGGATGGATGCAGTCCCTTGATCACCACGCGGAAACCTCTATCTTCTTTCAATTGGTATGAATGAAACGGGATTCGCTTATCCGTGAACAACATTTAGTGCTTTCAGCAGTCCAACAACGTTGGTGCTACCCTCAGCAATGAGTGGGGGAGGTTTAGATGTTCTTGTTGGCCGAACTTCAACAGAGTCAAAATTTGGTGCGTTTGATAGGGAACAGTCGCGTATCTCAGCGGCAGTGCTTAGATTGGGGTCCTCATCGTGAGTAACTTCATTACTAGTAGACGCAGTCAGCGGGACCATCTCTTCCATGTCGACCGACTCGACATCTGCGTCAGAATCTGACAGCAGATCCTCAAGCGCATGTGGCGGTAAACGAGCTCCAGCACTGCATCCAAGTCAATTTCATCTTCAACTATCGCAATTTTCCTTTTTTTGTTGGCGTTGTTGCAGTTGAAATTGTTGACGATAACATTTGTGTTATCTTTGGTATTTTTGTTAGTGTTGTTGTTGGAATTGTTAGTGTTTTTAATGTTTTTGTGGATATTGTTTTTGTTGTTGACGGTGATCTTGATGTAGTTGTTGTAGCTCTTGGAATTGTTAGTATTTACGTTATTTGCGTTGTTGTTATTGTTGCTGTTACCGCTCGCCAGGCGAGACCGCAGATTATAGCGGAGTTCGCTGGTCTGTAAGGCAACAGAAGGCGAGCACCAAGGAACAGCAGTTTCTGGCGCATCACCGTCAGTGGCGGTATGGGAGATGTCGCTCATATTGACTGAATATGCGGCCACCCAGCACACGCACTCTAGCAGAGTGTAGGCGGCATACGCACAAATCACACTGATTGAAGGGATGCGACGCGAAAGTCGACTGTTTAAGTACAACACAAAAAATAAATGAAAAACTAAATACAAATATAATTCTCGTTTTTTTTAAATTTAATATTTTTTTTCTCGCAAAGAAAATTATAGTGTGACCGTCCGCTGCGAAGGCTAAAATCTCTCGTATTAGCTCGCCGGATTGTCGGGGATCTTTCTTACTCAAGCAATACGGATGTACTCTGTCACATTTAAATAGTGCGCGTTTACAAAACAAGTAACCACTTGGGTTATGAAATTTAATTATCATTTATGGGAGACGCCGACACGTCCTATAACTATACCGAGACACTAGTCCTATTAGAGGGAACATAGATGACAGTTGTCCCTCTTCTTTACCCACCCTACCATGATAATGATATAAATTTTGTTACATTATCCCTTGAACGGACTCTTAAAATCCTACCACATTCTGTAAAAACCTAGCATGGATACTCGACAGACGAATACTACTCCTTATCTCCTCATTTTAAATTGCTTGCAAATTCATGTAATTTCTCTTAACTTAATTTGGTATGTTGTGAACATTACTCTTAATTCTATTTTCTATTATCTAATTGAGTTATAATCTATGAGTACATTTTCTCTTTTTTTCTTAATTAATTATAATCATTATTCAATTCAAATTCCATTTTTTTTTTGCATTTCTATATAGCTTCACGCTCAAATTCAACTTTAGAATGCATTACTTAAATTTAGGGCTTATATATATATGGAATACGTTTTTTTTTTTAGATACCAAGTATTACATGGCGTATTTGCTGTGGATTAGTCTCGCTTTTTCTTTTTATCTATATATGTATATGTATATGGTTTTCCTTATTTACTAAGTAGGTATTACATATATAATTGCTTCTGTACCTACATTATAGCTAGTTCATTACTCACTCTACGTTTTTGTTTATTTAATTTTTGAAGTCGATGCGATCGTTGGCCCAATGTTCGTCGACGCAGAGATGAAGCTGTTTAAAGAATTATTTAAAACATTAGGAAACACATATATATATACAGTGTCTCACAGCTTATTTCCGACAGTTTCTAGCAAAAATGTTAATTACCTGCCATAAACTAATTATCCAATATTTTTCAAAAATTCCAAAGACCGATGGCAGGTACATATATTAACCACCCAAATGAATATATGACCCCCATAAACTGGGGTTTCCCACCTGCTAGGTCGGGTTATGTAAAAAAGTACCTTAATTTATGGTCACAACTTATTTCCAACAATGGCGTTATGGACACCTGGGTGCCATAAAACCGGATTTTTTACATCAGATAGAATATTTTTGGTATAAATAGACCAATCTTTAGTAGTCAGTTTAGTTATATCCTGCATCTCGGGTGCAACCAGCCAACAAGGACTATGGGCAAACGGACTACCATTGAACAACGGAATCTCATCCTGGAACACGTCCAGATCGGATATTCACATCGCCAAATAGCTAAAATGGTAAATCTAAGCAAATCAACTGCGACTAATATCATTCGGCGCTTCGTCGACGAAAATCGGATAGAGGACAAGGGCAGAAAGGCAACAAACAAGATTTTAGCCGAACAGGATGATCGGAGGATCATCAGGAAAATAAGGGCAAATCCCAAGCTACCGGCTCCAAAACTGACTCCACAGGTGGAGGATGAAATGGGGAAAAGTGCAGTGTCAAACTGTGTGCCAGGTTCTGCGCAACCATGACATTTAATGCCCGAGTACCACGGAAGAAGCACTTTATAAGCGCAAAAAATATAGGGATTAGGATGACATTCGTCCAAACCCACTTGGACAAGGATTTCGAGTTCTGCAACGCATTCATATTTGAAGATGAGTCCAAATTCAACATTTTTGGCTCGGACGGACGGAATATGTGTGGCGACAGCCCAATACTGAGATGAATCACAAACACGGAGGAAGTGTAGTGGTATGGGCATCTATCTCGGAAGCCGGCAGAGGAAATTTGGTGTTTATTGAAACAACAATGGACAACAATGTGTACCTCAATATATAAAAGAAAATGTACTCCAAAGTGCCGACAAGCTAGGAATCCGGCGTACTTTCCGGTTCTACCAGGACCGCGACCAGGACAACAGCCAGGCATAACTCCAGATTAGTACAGTCCTGGCTTATCTGGAACTGCCCCCACATGATTATTCCACCGGCCCAGTCTCCAGATTTAAATGTTATTTTAAATTTGTGGGCTCTGCTGACAGAATCCGGAATCACAGATCCGATCTCAAAAATGCTTTGCTGGATGAGTGGAGCAAAAACAGTCCAGAAACTACCAGGATGCTGGTATTTTCCATGAACAATAGGTTAAGGGAAGTTATTAAGGCTAAAGGATATCATACTAAGCATTAACATCCTTACTTAAGTTTTTATACGCCTAATATGTTACTTTTCTAAGACTGTCTAAAATAAGATTTGACATGTATTTTGGATAAGTTTTAAGTTTTTGACTAATTTTAGTTTATTATTCAAACGTGATATAGCATGAAACAAATTGACATTTAAACATTTTGCGTTTGTTTCTTTGTTTAAAATTTATAGCACTTTAAAATTTTTGCTAGACACTGTCGGAAATAAGCTGTGAGACACTGTATATAGTTTACAATTGACTATCCGTTTGATTTAATACCAGCCAGTGTATTGTTAAATATTAATGTATCACCTACTATTACTCTTTTTTCCTTAAATGACATATTTATAAAATTATTCGACCATATTAATAATAAAAAAAAACTTCAATGATTATAATTCTTACTATTAATGATTTCGGATACACTCAAAGTAATTTAGGGCATTTCGCCAATTACGAGTTGCGCTTGTTTGAATACGCTGAATTTTATTAGCAAGTGACCTGTTCAAACTTTATGGGCTGGTCATCCACGCTTAAACAAAACATAAAAGCTGATAAGCATTTTAGCTGAAAAAAAATTACTTGTGTTTGTAAGTAGGTGCGTGCACCACACAGCTGACTGATCATCCGTGGGATAAAGTTGTCCTCTGGATTAATCGCACTTCCTCACTTCCGTCCCGCTGACTAGCGACGCTTCTGGTGTCGATTCAATGAAGTAAGGCTGACTAATTACAACCTCGTCGGGGTGAATCATTCCCGCGGTGTAAATTATGAAGGCGTGCAGCTGGCTCAAACTGGTGGCAGGTCTGGTCCATACTCTTTACCCAAGAATGGCCTATAAAGGTTAAAATTGGTTCGAATATTTTTCTTTCACCAATTTCAGCACATACCTTTTATTATCCACCTCACTTTCACAATAATATATCTATTTGTAATGCACTGTAACTTTTGAAGTTACGATAATGTGTTTTACACAATGTTTTCACACTGTCGATTCGCAAAATACACGACTTCTTTCTTCAATAACCTTGACAGTTTGACCGCAACAAGACCTCGCTTGAACCTTGCGCTTATTGCAAAGCTTCTTGCTGAGCGCTTCTTGAGTGAGCGATTTCGCTCTGCGTTTTGAGTGGTTCTCTTCTCGTCGGTTATCTGCCTATCTCTTCGTTTGAACTAATTTAGAGTGGACCAAAATTGTACCAAAAATACTACTATTAAATGACTACCACAGCTGTGAAAAAAATATCTGAAAAAGAAGTTTAGTCACTTACCTTTGGAGGAACTGTTAAGTCCGGAGGGATCTAATGACGAAGATGAAGAGCAAGTGCAAGAAGAATGTGGGTGTGAAGGCTGGGAGGTCCGCCGCGTATTGGTGCTGCCAAGGCGGCACCTGTGAAGAATGGGAAGCATCTGTGAATCCTAGTTGGTCGCCTATTACTGTGCCGCCGAATCAGCCAATAGCTACGACCAATTGGTCGAAGTTTGATGCCAATAAGCAACCAAAGCAAGACATTTGGGAGGACACACTTGATGACGACTTGGATTATTCTACTGTGGACACCGATCCGGATTCTATTATTTCACTTCTGGACCTTAATAATGTTGTGATGCCAGAGTCTGTCAACATTGTGCAAAAAGACAAGGGTCACGGAGGCTACTTGCGTCAACGGGCTGCTGCAGTGAGCCTATTATCTAATCCTCAGCAGCAGTCGTCACTCCGTAATTTGCAGACTGAACCACAGCATCACACACATGGAACACGAACATCCATGCCAACAGTAGGTACAGCCACCAGTTATACGACACGCAACCCCCCGTGAGCACAAAAGAAGACATACATCCAGGTGGGGCAGGGAAAGGACACTACTACACATACACACAACCCAGCGGAGAGGCATCTTGAGAAGTTGCAGGAGAGGTTCCGCGTTGAGCAGAAAGAAACACAGCTCCGCAGCCCTCAGTCAAAGGAGGAACAACAGATGACACCTTTACCCTGTACCCCTGAGGTCACATCCTTACTAGACGTAATTCAGCAAGACACAGTTTTGGTGACAGAGCTAGGAAGGAAGATGGACGCCTTCCTATCAATCATGATGACGTTCAGGGAAACACTTACAAGAAGTCACGCCCTATCGATGCCTACACTTAGTTAAGTACAGCCAATCCGAGATGGCCAAGTTAGCCCAGTACAGCCAGTTCAAGACCCCCAAATTTAACACATAAAATGAACACAGTCAAGATGGAGAGAAACTATTACCAGAAGTCACGCCCTGCTGTTACCCTGATAACTTCAATATAATCCACAGTCCACGATGTCCAAGTCAACATGCAAAGTCAACTCCAAACACGAAGTCCAGTCAGTCCGAGTTATACAGTCGAGTTTTTTCCAACAAGTCCAGTCAGTCCCTAAAGTCTAGCCCGTCCATGATGTCCAAGGAAGTCAAGTCCGTACACGAAGTCCAGTCAGTCCGAGTTATGCAGTTAAGTTTGTTCAATAAGTCTAAGGAAACCAGCCAGTCCAGTCCAGTCGGTCCAAGATGTCCAAGAAGTTGTAGCATATAACCTGGTATTTGACGAGCAGATGTTAATTTAGCCTCCAAGAAGTGGTGCATGCGCTAGTTCCGGCTGTATGATCGGTAGTTGGTCGGGGTTCCTTAAAGTTTCTTACACTACGTCCTCGCTGTGTATAATACCAATTAAAAGAAATCGCGTGCGGCTATAGAAGAGAAGAAAAGGGAATAGGAACAGAATAGGAATAGATCTCATAAATATAATATGGAGGCGACACTCCTGGGTTTTCGTCGTTTGAGCTGGGCTGATGTAATTGCCACAGCAGATGCCCACCCTACCTAGATCATATGACACCTAAACATAATGATATTTGATGATCCTTAAAATAACGACTACTTATTTCATCCTCTATTCTGTGTGCGTTGCATGACTCCCAACCAAAAAAATGTTCTTATTCTTTTTAACAATATTCTAATAACAGGTATTAATTTATTTTAATTTTAGTCTACGGCTGATTAATTTTCATTTTGTAACATCTAATATTTTTATATTGGTGCATTATCCGAAAAATTATAACTTGAAATGAGCTTGTTGCACAAAAAAAAATTACAATAATATGAAAACAATTATATGGTTTAATAAAGTACAAAATAAGTGCAATAGATTTTAATATGAATTATTGTCGCAAACTTATTATCAATAGTATTTAGCTAATTAGACCTTTTCATTTTAGTTATTTTTGGTCAGAACAAAAAAAAATTAGGTATACAATTTCAATAGTTAATATAATAAATGCATTTTTGTCCTAACTATTTTAATTTTTTTTTGTTTTTGTAAACCCATATTCAAATTTATTTTATTTACTTATGGTACATATACCTATAACAAGTTTTTCTCTTTTAAATTGTGAACTTCATTTATTTAAATTTTTACTTTACATCGAAAAATAAAAAATTAAAATGAAATCTAGCGACTTCTGTATTAAAGTGTTATCATACTTTTGGGCTGTGCTTTAATTTTGATTAACAACTGAAAAGCCCACTCAAAATTCTTCCGCACATTGTAAGGGCGATTAAATTTGAGTGAGTTTTTTTCTTACCTATGTCTGTCTCATCACCAAATTGAGAGAGTTTTGCACTTGTAATTTTACACTTCTTCACATTTTAACACACTTTAACATCGAATAATTATTGCGTTTACCAACAATAAAATGTAAGCGAAAAGTAAAGTTAGCGATCAGATGCACTTACTTTAATATCCGGCACATCCAAAATATCTTTTGTAGGCGGGGCATGTGACAGAATTGAGAGGTAAATTGATTAGGGTTAAATTTAAAAAACCATTTTAATATTGGCGGGTGTTGTAATTTTTTTTTCTTCATTTATTTTTTTTGTTTAATATAATTTGTTTGCGTCAATTAAACTCAATATAGTTCATAGTTTGATTTCACTTTATATTGACTTGGATAATTGTAATTATTAATTAATTTAATTTTTAATTTGTTATTATTAAATTTTGTTTTTGTTTTATATTACAAATAATAATACAAAAATATTCAATTCACTTTTAAAAATGAGTTAAGGTTATGCAAATTGTATGTGTATATGCCGGATCGCTTGATGAATCGACGCTGTAGACGTAGGGGAAGCCTCCGCCCTCTCCATACCATTGTGGTGCAGTGGTGATTGTACTGTGGAGCCGAGTTGACGATGGCGGTTGGCGCTGGAAAACTCCACTTGGCTGTGCCGATCAGCCGATCAGTTCCGTGA
Source organism: Drosophila paucipuncta (assembly GCA_035043875.1). NCBI lineage: Eukaryota > Metazoa > Arthropoda > Insecta > Diptera > Drosophilidae > Drosophila > Drosophila paucipuncta. Next base: position 13,306 of record JAWNMP010000115.1, on the reverse strand, counting down.
GAAAAACATATACATATATTTTTTCTCAGCAGTTAAATCAGTCACGTTTTATATCAGATTTATATACATTTAGTGATAATATATTTATTATAGTTATTTAAGTTAATAGTTTTTCTTTTTCGTTTAACGACAAATCATTGTAGCTGATTTCAATAAGGGTTATTGCCGATGAAACAATTTGGAATATATTTTCCCCACAGAAATAATTTTTATTTGTTTGCCGGAGACGCACGTGCCCACAAAGAATTTTTGGCCGGTGGCAATTACATTATTCGTTCAGTTGAAAAAAAATTCGGGTTAGGGACGATTTTCATCGCGTCTACGTATAACTTTTCTATATCCACGAAACAGAGAAAAAAACCAAAGTCGATGGGACTCGCACGACTATCCCTTTCGGCGGACAAAAACACAAGGGCAGCTATCAGAAAATTTTTTTATCAACTTACCAAAAAGGACTCGACATTGTACTATATCTCATAGAGGGCGTCGGCAAAAGCTCGGCTTAAAAAAAACCAAAGCATAATCATAAAAAGCATAAAATTCTATTAAATTAGGCAGATGCATTACAATCTCATAGAGGGCATCGGCACAACCTCGGCTTGGTATCAAAAAGAACCAAAGCATAATCGTAGGCATACTATTTTATTAACTTAGGCAAGCGCACTACAAAGTCCGTGCAAATGATGAAATTTTACTTAAGCACACCAGACACACAATTTTGAACTTTGTCTGAATTGTTTTTACACACTTGTTAAACTGGCAACACTATTTTCTAAAGTGTTTAGGTTTAAAGTAATGGGAAAATAAATACGGACTAGCTGGCGGTTGTTTTATACAATCGTCAGTTGTTTCCAATGTTCCGTTGTGAGTATAGCTGAAACACATACACACAACACGGCGGAGAGGCATCTGGAGAAGTTCCAGGCTTACCAGACCTACCAGAAGTCACGCCATACCATTGTCAACATTCAATACACTATAGCCAGTCCAAGATGACCATATCAGCACATGAACTCCACTCAGTCCGAAGATGTCAAAGTCAAGTCCGTACATAAAGTCCACTCAGTCCGAGTTATATAGTCAAGAAGTCCAAGAAGTCCATGCAGTCCAGTCGCCCCACGATATTGTTTTGACGGTGTCTACCACTAAGCGCCTTAAGGAGCAGAAGCCTGCTGCTGTGCTGGGACGAGGTTGGAGCGTGAGGCCTCCTCTGACGTCCATGCATGTCGAGTGCGAAGCCCATAGCAGCCCTGACGGTAGCCTGCCAATACGCCCGAGTTGGGTACTATCGATGTGAACTCTGTGGGGGATGGAGCTGCTGGAGTCGGAGTTGTAGTAGTACCAGGGAATTATTTCTTTTTGTATAAGCTATTTTCTTTAGGATAACTTATTTGGTCTCACTAATGCTTGGCTGATAGAACTGCCAATTTAAGCGACCGGTGTATTGTTGAGCTCGAGATGCGCACTCTCGTTATGCTCGTACTAGCTCGCCGGATTGTCGGGGTTCTTTCTTACTCAGGCAATACGGATGTACTCTGCCACATTTAAATAGTGCGCGTTTACAAAACAAGTAACCACTTGGGTTATGAAATTCAATTATCATTTATGGGAGACGCCGACACGTCCTATAACTATACCGAGACACTAGTCCTATTAGAGGGAACATAGATGACAGTTGTCCCTCTGCTTTACCCACCCTACCATGATAATGATATACATTTTGTTACATTATCCCTTGAACGACTCTTAAAATCCTACCACATTCTGTAAAAACCTAGCATGGATACTCGACAGACGAATACTACTCCTTAACTCCTCATTTTAAATTGCTTGCAAATTCATGTATTCTCTCTTAACTTAATTCGGTAGGTTGTGAACATTACTCTTAATTCCATTTTCTATTACATAATTGAGTTATAATCTATGAGTACATTTTCTCTTTTTTCTTAATTAATTATTATCATTATTCAATTTAAATTCCATTTTTTTTTTGCATTTCTATATAGCTTCATGCTCAAATTCAACTTTAGAACGCATTACTTAAATTTAAGGCTTATATATATATGGAATACGTTTTTTTTTTAGATACCAAGTATTACATGGCGTATTTGCTGTGGATTGGTCTCGCTTTTTTTTATCTATATATATGTATATGGTTTTCCTTATTTACTAAGTAGGTATTACATATCTAATTGCTTCTGTACCTACATTATAGCTAGTTCATTACTCACTCTACGTTTTTGTTTATTTAATTTTTGAAGTCGATGCGATCGTTGGGCCCAATGTTCGTCGACGCAGAGATGAAGCTGTTTAAAGAATTATTTAAAACATTAGGAAACACATATATATATATATATAGTTTACAATTGACTATCCGTTTGATTTAATACCAGCCAGTGTATTGTTAAACATTAATGTATCACCTACTATTACTCTTTTTTTCCTTAAATGACATATTTATAAAATTATTCGACCATATTAATAATAAAAAAACTTCAATGATTATAATTCTTACTATTAATGATTTCGGATACACTCAAAGTAATTTAGGGCATTTCGCCAATTACGAGTTGCGCTTGTTGAATACGCTGAATTTTATTAGCAAGTGATCTGTTCAAACTTTATGGTCTGTTCATCCACGCTTAAACAAAACACAAAAGCTGATAAGCATTTTAGCTCAAAAATTACTTGTGTTTGTAAGTAGGTGCGTGCACCACACAGCTGACTGATCATTCACGTCTTCATAGATTAACTTTTAAGGTAATCTGGCAATCTAGCTGATAATAAATTCGGAATTACTTGATTTCAATTATAGCGAATATGCGCTAAGTCGGGATCCGTGGGATGAAGTTGTCCTCTTGGATTAAACGCACTTCCTCACTTCCGTCCCGCTGACTAGCGACGCTTCTGGTGTCGATTCAATGAAGTAAGGCTGACTAATTACAACCTCGTCGGGGTGAATCATTCCCGCGGTGTAAATTATGAAGGCGTGCAGCTGGCTCAAACTGGTGGCAGGTCTGGTCCATACTCTTTACCCAAGAATGGCCTATAAAGGTTAAAATTGGTTCGAATATTTTTCTTTCACCAATTTCAGCACATACCTTTTATTATCCACCGCACTTTCACAATAATATATCTATTTGTAATGCACTGTAACTTTTGAAGTTACAATCACGTGTTTTTACACAATGTTTTCTACACTGTCGATTCGCAAAATACACGACTTCTTTCTTTCAATAACCTTGACAGTTTGACCGCAACAAGACCTCGCTTGAACCTTGCGCTTATTGCAAAGCTTCTTGCTGAGCGCTTCTTGAGTGAGCGATTTCGCGCTGCGTTTTGAGTGGTTCTCTTCTCGTTGGTTATCTGCCTATCTCTTCGTTTGAACGGCCGTCTAATCAACCACGACTAATTTAGAGTGGACCAAAATTGTACCAAAAATATTACTATTAAATGACTACTACAGCTGTGAAAAAAAAATATCTGAAAAAGAAGTTTAGTCACTTACATTTTGGAGGAACTGTTAGGTTCGGAGGGATCTAATGACGAAGATGAAGAGTAAGTGCAAGAAGAATGTGGGTGTGAAGGCGGTGGGAGGTCCGCCGCGTATTGGTGCTGCCAAGGCGGCACCTGTGAAGAATGGGAAGCATCTGTGAATCCTGGTTGGTCGCCTATTCCTGTGCCGCCGAATCAGCCAATAGCTACGACCAATTGGTCGAAGTTTGATGCCAATAAGCAACCAAAGCAAGACATTTGGGAGGACACACTTGATGACGACTTGGATTATTCTACTGTGGACACCGATTCGGATTCTATTATTTCACTTCTGACCTTAATGATGTTGTGGTGCCAGGAGCTGTCAACATTGTGCAAAAGACAAGGGTCACGGAGGCTACTTGCGTCAACGGGCTGCTGCAGTGAGCCTATTATCTAATCCTCAGCAGCAGTCGTCACTCCGTAATTTGCAGACTGAACCACAGCATCACACACATGGACACGAACATCCATGCCAACAGTTGGTACAGCCACCAGTTATACGACACGCAACTCCCCCGTGAGCACAAAAGAAGACATACATCCAGGTGGGGCAGGGAAAGGACACTACTACACATACACACAACCCAGCGGACAGGCATCTTGAGAAGTTGCAGGAGAGGTTCCGCGTTGAGCAGAAAGAAACACAGCTCCGCAGCCCTCAGTCAAAGGAGGAACAACAGATGACACCTTTACCCTGTACCCCTGAGGTCACATCCTTACTAGACGTAATTCAGCAAGACACAGTTTTGGTGACAGAGCTAGAAGGAAGATGGACGCCTTCCTATCAATCATGATGACGCTCATGGAAACACTTACAAGAAGTCACGCCCTATCGATGCCTACACTTAGTTAAGTACAGCCAATCTGAGATGGCCAAGTTAACCCAGTACAGCCAGTTCAAGACCCCCAAATTTAACACATAAAATGAACACAGTCAAGATGGATAGAAACTATTACCAGAAGGCACGCCCTGCTGTCGCCACCCTGATAATCAATATAATCTACAGTCTACGATGTCCAAGTCAACATGCAAAGTCAACTCCAAACACGAAGTCCAGTCAGTCCGAGTTATACAGTCGAGTTTTTTCCAACAAGTCCAGTCAGTCCAAAGTCTAGCCCGTCCATGATGTCCAAGGGAAATCAAGTCCGTACACGAAGTCCAGTCAGTCGAGTGAGCAGTTAAGTTTGTCCAAGAAGTCTAAGGAAACCAGCCAGTCCAGTCCAGTCGGTCCAAGATGTCCAAGAAGTTGTAGCATAAACCTGGTATTTTACGACAGATGTTAATTTAGCCTCCAAGAAGTGGTGCACGCGCTAGTTCCGGCTGTATGATCGGTAGTTGGTCGGGGTTCCTAAAGTTTCTTACACTACGTTCTCGCTATGTATAATACCAATTAAAAGAAATCGCATGCGGCTATAGAAGAGAGGAAAAGGGAATAGGAACAGAATAGGAATAGATCTCATAAATATAATATGGAGGCGACACTCTGGGTTTTCGTCGTTTGAGCTGGGCTGATGTAATTGCCACAGCAGATGCCCACCCTACCTAGATCATCAGACACCTAAACATAATAATGTTTGATGATCCCTAAAATAACGACTACTTATTTCATCCTCTATTCTGTGTGCGTTGCATGACTCCCAACCAAAAAAATGTTCTTATTCTTTTAACAATATTCTAATAACAGATATTCATTTATTTTAATTTTAGTCTACGGGTGATTAATTTTCATTTTGTAACATTCATATTTTTATATTGTGCATTATCCGAAAATTATAACTTGAATGAGCTTGTTGCACTAAAAAAAATTACAATAATATGAAAACAATTATATGGTTTAATAAAGTCCAAAATAAGTTTAATATGAATTATTGCAAACTATATCAATAGTATTTAGCTAATTAGACCTTTTCATTTTAGTTAGTTTTGGTTAGAACGAAAAAAAAATTAGGTATACAATTTCAATAGTTAGGACAAAAATGCATTTATTATATTTTAATTTTTTTTGTTTTTGTAAACCCATATTCAAATTTATTTTATTTATTTATGGAACATATACGTATAACAATTTTTTCTTTAAATTGTGAACTTAATTTATTGATAATATATTTATTATAGTTATTTAAGTTAATAGTTTTTTTTCGTTTAACGACAAATCATTGTAGCTGATTTCAATAAGGGTTATTGCCGATGAAACAATTTGGAATATATTTTCCCCCGAAATAATTTTTATTTGTTTACCGGTGGCAATTATATTATTCGTTCGAAAAAGTCGGGTTAGGGACGATTTTCGTCGCGTCTACGTGTAACTTTTCTATATGCACGAAACAGAGAAAAAAACCAAGGTCGATGTGACTCGCACGACTATACCTTTCGGCGGACAAAACCAAGGGCAGCTATCAGAAAATTTTATTATCAACTTACCAAAAAGGCTCGACATTGGTCTATATCTTATAGAGGGCGTCGGCAAAAGCTCGGCGTAAAAAAAACCAAAGCATAATCATATAAAAGCATAAAATTCTATTAAATTAGGCAGACGCATTACAATCTCATAGAGGGCATCGGCACAACCTCGGCTTGGCATTAAAAAGATCCAAAGCATAATCGTAGGCATAATATTTTATTAACTTACGCTGTAATGAACAACGTGGATCAGATGGGCTATTAAAACGTTCGAGTAAGCGTTGCTCGGCCGATGCTCGCCGGCAATTGGGGTGGGTTATTATTGGTCAACCGACATACTAAAATGGCTTCCTAGGTATTAGTTTTATTTATTTATTTATCGCATACTATATTTTTACATAAAGAACGACAGACGAAGACGGACCATGGAGATGAGAAAGAAGAAAAGGTCAAAAGTAATAGGATGATCGGAACACCCAAGTAATCAGGTCATCCTTTTTTTATTGTGGTGATACCTTTTTGGCGCACTCGCCCACCCTGCCATGATCCTGCGGGCCGATATATACATCAGGATCCCTTGACGACCTACGGCAGCTATCCTACTCCATGAGGAACTGCATGTTATCCACTTAGCAACGAATTTAATACATTTAAATATTAAACTTAGAAAGATATAGTTATTTTATATTTATAAATGTAAGTTGGATTAATACCATTAGAATATTATAGTTATATATATCAAGGAAGTGATAATTATAGTTTATATACATGTTTGCAGAGAGATTTTTAATTAAATTATTTAACAAAAAATGCCAGTTGATCAGCGCGGTTACTGTCTGCAAGTGGTCCTGCAGTACATACATGCATCATCATTCAACCCGGGCATGCACATCTTCTAATATATGATTTCATGAAACAATTTTCTTTAAATCTATTCGATATGAAGAACAAACACAAAAAAAACGAACACTTGTTTTTGTTTCTTGTGTTTTGAATATGTAATACGAGCGAATCCAATATTAATCGCTGTGTGGGGTAATTATATATACAGGTTTAAGGGCTATATTAGTTTATATGAATTTTAAGCAGTCAGAGCATGGTCGCCTTCCATTTTGAAAAACAAACAAAAATAATTTAAAGGAAGATATACAGTTGATTAGCGTAGCTGCTGTTGTAAAAGTACAGTTGCTCAAGTTTAAAGAGTAGCTTATGAAATCTAAGCGCGACTCATAATAAAAGAAAGAGAGTAACTTACATATCATCATCCCACGCTAGAAGTACTTCCTGGTGTTGCGTGTGTGTGTCTCACTGTAATTAGTTATGAAGAGAGAGTGCAAATATTTCAAGCCTCGTAGAGAAAGCTCGCAGCGGATAATGATCATGGGAGCGAGCGATTATCACAAGCCACGTGCGAAAGCTCGCTGCAAACATATGCCGTACGCTGAGACAAATTTTTGTGTGTTTTTCATTCCGCATGCAATTCTAAATAGAGGGTACTTATTAGTTACATAAAATATCATTTTTTTCTTAATTACACAGAATCGTCACAATTTCCATTTTTTCTTCTTCACATGCATTATCAGGTAACTATAATTTTTATGATTAATTAAACAGAAAACTTTCTTTTCAAATTACATTTGATGTAACTTTTACTCATTTACTTCGCCGAGTGCATACGTGAACGAGCTTTTTATATTTGCTAGACATATGAGTCATTGAACTTTTCACTGAGGTTACTTTTTCATTATTCACTTTTGTATATAAAGATAAAAAAGGAAGGAAATTGCTCTAACTCCTTACTACTTTGTAATTGTTAAGTTGACTCCATGAGGTAGCTCAAGTTGATAGACTTGGAATGTAGCAGAAGGTCCGCAACAGTTGACGATGTTCATCCGTTTAAGGTCGGTCTAGGAATGTTAATGAGGTGCGCTCGATGCCCTTTTACATATTCTCCTTAGAACGACATACAAAAGTTGGTGGGTATGATCGAAGGTTAAGGCGTGCGCCAAGGGCGAGTTTTAAGAGAGACTCTCTTAAACACTTTAAATACAGCAATTTGGGCAATCAGCTAGCACAGACATCTCCACCGTGAACATGGGCGTGGCAAAGGCGCTATATTTATAAACTTCTCAATTTGTTGCTTCAATTAATCCCATCTTTCACGAACTACCAGTCCTTATTAAGCCCCGTATTAAGTGCCCATTCTAAAAACACATTTATTTAAATTGGTGTACACATAAGTGTTGCCCATTAAGATTTTGCAGATGCAACATATCTATCAATCCAAATCGCTGCAGCATAAGCGCAGCTTAAAGTGAGTGTTGTGGTTATTGGTGTGAGAGCGAAAACTTTTACTTGCCGGCCAAAGATTGGGCATCATCAATTTTTTTTATAGAAGTGTTGGACAGAAAAATAATGTGTAAAAATACGGAAAAACTTGCAATGTGATGTCCACCGAGCATAATCAGTGGATATCCACCTACTGTCTCGGATCAACTATCAAACAACGGAAAATACTCAACTTGTACCACAAATTCCCAAAATAACTCGACTTTATCTAAGAATCTAAGATTCAAACCGTTTCATGTAAAATTGAAAGAATATTACCAGCGTAGAGCGGAAATATTCTGTTTTTAAAGTAAGTTCAAGTTTCCTAAAACTCGTTCTTCACAGTTAGAATGAATGAGTTTGGAGAAACAAGCGATCGCTAAAGAACATTACTGTTGTCTCTACCATCCGCAACTGTAATGATTCGCGCCCATATATAAATCTTATGTTATTCGGTCAAAGCTATTTAGCATTATTGATAGTGGTGCTAATAAAAGCGTGATCGGAGGACAATTGGCCGCACGATTGCTTGCAACAGAGTTTAAAGTTTAAAAAATTAAAAGGCAATGTTCGCACCGGTGCAGATGGCCAGCGTCAAATAGTATTAGGTACTCTTCGTATTCCGATAGAGTATGACTTACTGCAGAAAGAGGTTGAATTTATTATTGTACCTTCAATCACACAAGACATCATCTGTGGCATGGATTTGGAAGTCATTCGGTATTAATATTTCTAATACGACTGTAGTAAGCGAAATAGACTGCAGCGATCAAACATCTGATAATATGTGTCTTATGTTACCGACAGGAATCGTTTAAAAGCCGTCGTAGATTTCTTTCCATCATCGGAAAGAGATGGATTAGGAAAAACCTCTTTAATCGAACACAGTATTGATACCGGTGGTGCTAAGCCCATCAAGCAAAGATATTATCCGTTGTCCCCGGCTAAAAAACAAATGATGTGCGCGAAATCGACAGAATGATTGAGTTAGGAGTTCTTGAAGAAGCACCTATGTCTGCTCAAGTCTTCTCCGGCTGTCCTTGTTCTAAAGCCAGGTAAAGTAAGAATTTGTTTAGATTCAAGGAAGCTAAACTCCGTTACAGTTAAAGATGCTTATCCTTCACCTCTAATCGAAGGACTGTTAAGTCGTCTTCCACCTGCTCATGTATTTCCAAAATTGACCTCAAAGACGCTTTTTGGCAGATTTGTCTGGATGCCAAGTCGAAAGAAAAAACGGTGATTAGTGTCCCAAACAGACCTTTGTATCAATTTACTCAGGATGCCATTCGATTACAACGAATGCTCCCTTTCAAACTCTGCAGACTTATGGATCAAGCAAAAAATGCCGCAAAAGTTCCCATGTACTAGTTTATTTGGATGACCTATTAGTGCTTCCTCCAACTTTGAAGAGCACTGTCTTACCTGGCCCAAGTAGCACGCAACTTCGAAAGGGCTGGTCTCACAATCAACATTAATTAATAAGAGCTCGTATACTCCCGGTCTGAAGAAAGTGGAATATTTGTGGGATATATTGTAGGTGAAGGCACATTGAAAATAAATCCAAATAAAATTCAGGCTGCTTCGGAATTTCCACACCTAAAACAAAACGCCAGCTTAAGCGCTTTTTGGGTATGACCGGCTGGTGTATCAAAGGTTCATCTCTCAGTATTCAGATGTTACATTCGCCTTAACTGAATTATTGAAAGGAAAAATCTGAGTGGAATGAGGATGCTCAAAAGGCTTTGGATGAATTAAAGAGACAAATTAACATCTGCACTCTTCTTGTCCATCCAACATGCGAAACCCTTTGTGCTGCAATGCGACGCATCTATAAATGGAGTAGGCGCAGTACTAAGCACAATGTGATGAGTCTGGAGTAGAACGACCCATTGCATATATGTCAAAGAAGTTTTAATAAAAAGAGCAATTCCAAAATTATTCAGTGACGGAACTGGAATGCTTAGCAGTGGTTTTAGCTATAAAAAGATTTCGTATGTACATTGAAGGTCACGAATTTAAAGTCGTAACTGATCATGCAAGTTTACGTTGGCTAATGAATCAACAAGACTTGAATGGTAGACTTGCAAGATGGGCTATAAAGCTACAAGGTTTAACTTTAGTATAGAACATCACAAAGGCAGTGAAAATATTGTAGCCGATGCATTGTCTTGATCATATAGAAGATGACATAGCTGTAGACCTTGAAGTTATTCCGGAAATTGACTTAAGCTCAGACGCATTCAAGTCTAGATGAATATGTCGAACTAAAGGATCATTATGTTAAAGCCAATTTACCTGATTTCGAAGTTGTGGATGAACTATATTTACCACCGTACAGAATTTGCTCATGAATGAGATATATTGTAATACCGAATCTTGGAAGCTTGTTGTTCCCATGGCATTGCGTGAAAGTGTGATCAAATCCGCGCACGATCTACCTACTTCTTCTCATTGTGGTATAGCCAAGTGCTTAGAGCTAATACGTCGCAAGTTTTATTGGCCACGAATGGTTGATTCGCACGTATATTCGAAACTGTGAATATGTAAAACTTCCGAAATATCAGCTCAAGCACTGAAAACACAAATCGGCAATCAAGTCATAAGTCAGAGGCCTTTCCAAAGACTGTACGTAGATTTTATTGGACCTTACCCACGTACAAGAAAAGGAAATATTGGAATTTTTATTGTATTAGACTACTTTTCCAAATTTGCATTCTAAAAACCTGTAAGGAAATTTAACTCCAAAATTATAATTTCGTACTTGAAGGAGGACATTTTGGATTGTTTTGGTGATTCCTGAGACAATTGTAAGTGATAATGGAACTCAATTTAAAAGCGCATGAATTCACTACATTTCTCTCAAAGCATGGATGTAAAGCATATCTGTACCGCCGCACTCACCGCAATAAAATGCTGCAGAACGAGTTAATCGGTCGATCGACGCTGCGTTAAGATCGTATCCCCGGCACGATCAGAGAGGTGGAGGATTTGTACATAGCAGTAGTATAAATTGCTCCTTAAGAAACCACCTTCACCAGACTATTGGACAGTCACCATATATTTCGTTGTGTTTGGAAAACATATCACTCCTCACGAAAAGATTACTTGTTGCTTAAAAATTTGTAATTTACTAAGCGAAAGCTCAATCAAGTTGAATCGAGGCTGGCGAGTTTGCTAAGTTACGTTCCAGATATCCAAAAAGCATATGAATAAGGCTTACGGCAAAAATCAGAGAACATATAATTTGCGTGCAGAAGGCCACGTCCCTTTGCAATTGGACAAATAGTTGTTAAACGAAACTTTGTATTGAGTAATGCATCCGCTAATTTTAATGCAAAGCTAGCTTCTATTGGAACCCCAAGCTCGTATAGGAAAAGGTTGAGAACTCGTTATATATTTTAGAGGACTTGAATGGCAGAGAGTAGGGCTCCATTTCATGTGAAAGACATCTGGTAATTCATATGAACACGTTTCTTCAGCTTCTATCTTCGCTATCAGACTTAGATTTAACCTGTGCTGTAGTGGTGTACATATTCGCACTGGTAACGAATATCACGAAAATATGTAAACAGATGATCGCCAATGATGCGATAGCTGAACTGCACATCACTTATGACCTACTTAGCAACTCTGAATTAGAGCATCTGTGCGCAGCGACGGCTACATTAGTTGCTTCCGAAAAGATTTTTTTGCTCTCGGCAACTGACACGTGTGCATTGATTATTGGTTGGAAAAAATAACTCTGGCGGCATCGCCATAGTACCGCTCAAGTATTGATATTCATTAAAAGAATTCAATGTAAGCAGACGGCGTAAAGTGCGTGCCCACCAATATTGGCTGGAAAGTTTACGTCTTCCCGCAACGTAGTGGCTGCCATAAGCTAATTGTGCTAGGGCAGCTACCTATCACTCAAATTGTGATCGCCAGTGCCTAACGAAATTGAAGCGGTCAATTCGAGCGCCAAGCGTATTGCTGCCGCCACCAATTAACTTACCAATCTGTTGCGCTGTGCAATACGGGAAGCTGTCTACAACACTCTGACGCCGCATCGATAACGCACACGTGCAGCAGGCCCACCTGTTAAGGGCGAGTCACCCTGAAATCTCGGACTCAATCATTTGATATCTTAGTGGCGTAACCTACACCAACTTGCACACGTATTGGAACACATGTGAGCGGCGGTGGACCAAATCATCACATAGGAAATAGCAACTGTCGACTACTTAGAACTCTACAATACACAACATTCTAATAGGATTTTAAGGTTATGTTAATAATGAGTGAATTTATGGAAAATTAGTTGTATTAATTTTGGTAAGGCGTTAACTAAACTTGGTATGTTTAAAATAGCAACGTCATCCGGTCTTCAGGCCTGTCGACTACGATGGACTACTGCCGCAGCTTTTGTTTGGTGCTGTAAGGTACGGCATAACCGCGATCAGAAATTATGAAGTTATAAAAGAAAAATAACCATAATGACCATAGAGCAGTTTGATAAACCTAGCCATACGAAGATACCTCCTTATTTAGTTGACACAGGTTACATACATATATATATACTGTCCTTATAGCATAAGTGTATTATCGAATGAATTGACCAAAATTTAAAAAGAAAAAAATGTCATGAATTATTAGCAATTAAAGTAGTAATTAAGCAACAACTCCAAACCTGAAAAAATGGAAATTATTAATTAAGTAAACTCGAAATATTAATGTTAATAATTATAATAATGGAACCAATCACCAATATGAAGTAGATAAGAACATAATAATGAATTAAAGTAGACTAATGGGCTCCTGACATAAAATGGTTTTGCATCCTTAATAGGGTAAAGGCACCAACTATTAGCCTTTACAGGTTGGGCGGGTAAAGAAGAAGAGCATCAACATCTCTGTTCTTCGATCTAGATATGTCACTCGTGAATTCTTTCACCTATTCTATCTGGTTGTTTATTCCGTTCCTTTAGCACTCTGTCTACTATTTTCAGTTATGTGGCAAGGCAGCTTACTAGGTAGCAAAAGCACCCCATTTTCCTGAGC
>JAWNMP010000114.1:0-57802 GCA_035043875.1 Drosophila paucipuncta | reverse complement strand
TCCTTAAAGCAGCAGCAAACAAACAGACCGCACGATGCTCAGCAGACATAAAGTTGATGCGATAGGAGCGATTTTAATCAAAATTGATGGGAGCACTCACGCCCAATTCCTCCAATATGATTTCCCACTGCCGTTGGATCAGCAGAAGCCCAAACCAAACACAGCTTTACCGATGAGCAGTCCAACGAGCCAACGGACCATTGATATGACGGAGATGGAGAAGAATACCCACATAGTCCTATTGTTGGAGAGTGAGGAGCGTGGACATTTCGTATGGATAAAAATTTGTCAACGTAATATTTAAATAAATACTCTTCTTTTAAAAAAAACAAAATTTTAAAACATATATTTGTTTTTATACTTTCAGAATTGCGTAAGACGTCAACTCACATAACACAAGAGGCAATTGTACTTCTGCAAGATGTGTTTAAATTTTTCACACAATGAGTGGATGCATGCAGAGCACCGTCAATGCGGGAAGGTGGGACAACAATATCGAACAGCAAGTCTTAGTTTTAAGCACTAACCAGTTAGTACCAATAATTGCATTTGAGTGTATACTACCCCTCACCACAACTGAGTGATGAATGTTGTAGCAACTACTCAAACACATCCCCATAGCTTATTCGTACTATATAAAGTGCGCCTTTTAACCCAACATTAGATAAGCTTGTAAACAGAAACTGGGCTAGATGGTGTAATTCACCAAGTCCTTCATCAGAGATGTAAACGAAATTTACTTGTTAACTAAGCACCATAATTAAAAATGAACGCAGATGATGAGTTTAGGTTTAGCACTCATTTGTCACATCTGTGAACCTTAGCAATGATCGAGTTAGGATCATCGCCATTTAACAGGGTTGGGGTATAGGGGTGCAGCGCATAATGCCCGCAACATTAAATTTTCAAATTGCAACTTTGGTCCAGTATTTTTCCACAACTTTCTAAATATGACTCTCATTTATTCGTTAGAGAATAAAGTTGAAGTAAAAGGTGCATATTTTAATATAGTTGACTTGTACATTTCACTATCAAAATATACTCACATTGCATCCCATGATAAACCTCGAAATTAGATTCTATAGTGTCCAGTCTAGATGCACTTAGTAGCAATCTAGATATAGCCAGTTCCAACAACGTTGTCATTTTTCCCATTGACGATGAATTTTATCTAATACGTAGGAAGGAGTCTTTCCCTATGAGTATATTGACTCAAAGAGCAGATTAGATGAGTCAGCTCTTCCCCCAGAGATAAATTCTTCAACAGTTTAACTAATACAGAATGTTCAATCGAAGACTATTCCCACGCTCAAAAGTCTGGTCAGTTTTTGGATGTGAAAGTCTTAAAGATTACATGGAGTTGTATCTTAACAATATGTATATGGAGAATTATGACACATAAGCCATCAGAATTCTGATGTATTTAGATGCTAATAATTTATATGGTTGGAATGCGCAATATCTCCCATATTCCGGCTTTAGATGAATGATGAAGGTGAATTGAATGCATTTGATATTCATGTATCAAAGATAATTCAGAGTCTGGGTATATTCTCGAGGTATATCTTTTGTATCCAGACTCTCTTCACGATTACCATAATGATCTACCTTTTTGCCCATCTAACCAAAAGCCTACTCCGGAGGCTAAAGCTAAAAAACTTGCTGACCTTAGGTCAAAAATAAAGTATCCTATCCATTATAGAAATCTTCAGCAATGTCTAAGAAATGGCTTAGTATTAACAAAAATACACAAAAGTTTAAGCAGTCTCCTGGCTTAACAAGTACATATATTTAAATACATATCACAGAACAGTGAAAAACAGTTAAAAAACTTGTTGCTGACTTTAGGTCACATCGTGGGAAACCACAAATCGGAATAGATTGGGTGCTCGTGCCCTTATTGCGAAGGCCAATTTCCATAGTTCTGCACAATTTGCAGAAGATATGTATGCGATTCAAATGAATCGACTCCATAATGTGAATGATAAGCCAATGTACTGAGGTTTTATAGTTCTCTGGCAAATGTACGACTTTCATTATGATTACATGAAGCCAAGGTATCAAGAAAAAGTTTCTTTGAATTATATGGATACAGATACATTCATATATTCTATTGAGACTAAAGATTTCTTTAAAGACATTGCGGAAGATGTAGAAATGAGATTTGATACATCGGACAATCCGGAGGAGTTATCGAAAAAATATGGGATCAGAAGGTTAAACAAGAAAGTTTTGGGAATCATGAAAGACGAAATCAGTGTGAAAAGAATGATGGAGTTTGTTGGTCTTAGGGGGTGGATGCATTAAAAAATCAAAAGGTGTTAAAAAGTCTGCGGTAGATAAATTGACTATAAATAGTTATAAGCAATGCCTATTTAAAAAAAAAATTTTTTGAGATAGCATGTTGATGTTTAGATCTAAGATTCACAATTTGTATACACCTAGAATAAGAAAAACAACTTTAAGTTCTGGAGATGATAAGAGAAAAATAAAAGAAGATGGGGTAAATACATATGCCTGGGGGCATTGTAGAATTAATTCATAGTAGTAAGAAAAAAAAAGATAAATAAATAAATAAATAATAAATTAATTAATAAACAAACAATTAAAAAATGTTAGTAAAATTAAGTGGAAAAAAATGTAAATAAAATTAAGAAGAAAAAACAAAATAATAATAAATAAATGAATATTTAAAACCAAAAAGAAATACATCTGTCTCTTTTACTTTAATTTATGTAAGCTGAAAATGTAGGATGTTGATATGAAAAAAGAAAAGAAGAAATGCACACACATATATATATATATATATGTATATATATATATATATATATTTATATATGTGTATGTGTGTGTGTGTGTGCATTTGTGTATCTTTTTGTGCCTGTATTTAGAAATGCAGTATACCTGTAAAAAAAGGGGAAGATAAACACAAGATTTTGGGTTGTATATCTACATTTTATTTGAATTCACAAAGCTGAAGCTGAAAATAAAGTATACGTATGTATGTATGCATATCTCGAATAAATAATAATAACACAAAGAAAGTTTTATTTTGTAATGTTTTTTATTTTATTTAATGTAATGAATAAATGAAATATAATTGAAAAAATTTAGTATTTGTTATTATTAAATATTTTTAATAATTTTCTAGTTCATCATCATTAGAATAAAAAAATTTCCTGATCTCACATTCCTCAGCAATCGGCTCCTCGGCAAGAAGCTCATCGAAGGTGGGCTCCACTGTTTGCCCCTCCTCAGTTATATGGATGGTGAAGGTTTCCGACTTTTCAACCTTTTGCTTCTTGTGGAACGAAGCGTCCTCCTCCTCCTCGATTTTCCGTTTCTCTCTAGGTGAAATTTCCAAGAGCTCAATCCATTCTGTTGGACTCATCTCTTCCAATTGAAAATCGTCATCCATGAAATTGAAGAGCTCCTGAATGTTTGTCGACATCTTTTCGGGAGGTGAGGGGGAGAGATTGTAGAGTTTGAAAACTACTAAGGTTTTTAGAAATCAGAATCCAAAATGTTAGATATGAAGCCCGCAGGTGCACGAGGCAGCGCATGCTATTATTTCAAATTATTGTGAAATTAACATAAGGAGGGTCACTCAAACAGGGGATATCCAAACACACGAAGAAGGTACCAGCACGTGGCAAACATACGTGCGAAGAACGTACTTAACAACAGTTTACATCAGTAATTCTTTAATTATTGTGTGGGAAAACTTTTCAGGTGAGAGGTGTTCTATGAGTTCTATACATTGACAAAAAGTGACAAAAGAGAAGCGAGCATTACCTTTCCACTGATCATTGCACCCATCCTCAAAAATCAAATCATGTACATGCACAACAGTGCGCCAGCTGCTAGCTGATCTTCCACTTGATTCTAAAACACAGGTTACAGGTTACACGTCTAGCACACAATATCCTCCTTAAAACCACAATCACGTACGCTCACACAAGTGCTGCTGAGTGATCATCCACCTGATTCTAGCACACAGGTTAGAGGTTACATGCCTAGCACACAATATTCTCCTTAAAACCACAATCACATCCGCACAAGTGCTGCTGAGTGATCCTCCGCCTCATGCCAACCCACAATAAAAAGAGTCAGCCATAAATCTATACCCTTCGATCATAAATGTTCCATACGTGATCCAAAATAACACATTTTCCTAAAAAAGGTCACACACCTGTCACTCCCCCACCCAAAAGCAATAATTAGCTCCCATAATGAAGCAATTAAAAATCAAAAAAGCAATAAACCGCTTCCTGTCATAGAATCCTAATTTCCCTACTACTTGAGAAATATAAATAATAAATAACACGAATAAAAATGCTAGTTGAATAAGTTAAAATGAAAGAACAACACTTCTTTTGTTTGATAAATAATTTTGCATATACACTGGAAACATTTTTCGAATCTTTAGGCACAAAAATAAAATAATAATTAAATAAAAACAAAAAATTACAATATGTAACCGATTTCAAGAAAGCAATATCTAAATATTAGTTTTAAGAATACATACACTACCCTACATGCACGGTCTTTAAACAAATGAATAATTCGTTAAAAAAATTAATAATTCAAAGTCCAAATCTTATTTAAAAATAATGGCAATGTTATCCAGGAACTTAAGAAAAAAAAAATATTGAAAATAATTTTGAATACTAAGTTTAGTTTTTAGATACTATTATTTTGTCATTAAAGATTAAAATGGGTTGAAGTTTATAAAATGAGAACTTTTTTCTTCCAAATCATGGGGTCGTTAAGTCTGAATTGAATTGATAGGCACATTTGGGGATCTGCAATCACAACTACTTTTGCAGATCTTGGTCGGGTCAGGTGCAGAAGGTGTGCTTCAAATGACATCTAGACCACACAGCCGTCGTGACTACCGACGTATCCTTGGTTACTTCTCCCTTTGTTTTTTTCGTGTTTCCTCAGTTCCCATTTATCCCATTCCCCTCATTTTCATATTTTTTTTTGTTTCTATCTCGATTATCCTTTTTACGATCTTTGTGTTGAATTCGGGTTGACGGGAAGGGTCAATTCATTTGAGTATTAATGGAGAATTTCGGCAGCATTGTCCAGGTTCTTCTAACATTTATTTTTTTAAATGTGATCGATCTTAACATTACATAATTTTTGGCGCCCAACGTGGGGCATGACTGAAGCCCGACTGGAAATACTTGGAAGTGCTAATTAACAATTTAGTTGTGATAGGCCTGATGTTTCTGGTTGAAATTACAAGTAGTAAGCCCACTATTATGAAGTGAGAGATATGTGCAGAGCGTAGCGTCAGAATCTGTTGTATTTTTTTACTGGAGAGCATTGGAAACTGGAACTCGATAATTGTTATTAGTACAAGATTAGGTCGATCAGGTGAGCCTGACAACTCCAAAGTAATCCAGAAATAATATTCCATTAACTAGTAAAAAATAAACATTTTCAGATGATCAGCTCAGTGCGGATCTTATTATACATTATGAAATTGTTCTTTGTAAATATTTTGTAAATACTATTTACTCTGCTTCTGGAACTGGAGTTTTTGGAGTTTCTTAGATGAATTCATTTTTGCTGAAAATTGTAATTATTTTGAGTGATGTAATGAGTTGCCATACATTGTAGTTCAAAATTTGTCAAATGAGTTAAGAGATCTGTGTGAAATTTAGCCGGATATACGAGGAGTACGGACAATGTATCCTTGACCGCTTAGTTTTGACAATATCATCGGTGTATCAGTTTAGCACATTTAATAAATCCCCCAAGGAATGTATTCAGTAGTTAACGACGTTTTTTTTTTGTTTTTCTTAATGTCATTTCAATTTTAATTTTCGATTCCCAAAAATGACGAGGGAAGATTTATATTATTAATGTGTCCGTTACAGCATAGTTTTACCAGTAATCAGCCGTCAGCCACAGCTGAGACAAGCATATGCACAATTTGTGGTGAGACCATGTCGAATACGCAACCTTGATGTGTCACTCCATGCCAACATGTGTTCCATAAACCATATATTGAGAATTGACTAGACAACAAAACGGAATGCCCAAATTGTTTTACCGACTTACGTGCAGCCGATCTGAAAAGGGTCGTGGGAAATTGCTCACCTGCCAAACGATCGCTGCCTAAACCTACTCGTCCCATCACAAGAGCTTTTGGAAAAGCGAGAAGAGATGTTCTACTCCCAGAAGAATCAGATATTCTAGGAGCTCAATCGCTGGAAAATAGTAACGTGAATTTTGCAGCGGGAGATGTGAGCCTAGACCACATCAGGCCGATGGTCGGCAATAGACGCCAACACCCGGTAATAGACCATCGCGAAAACTAGGCCGTCCACGTCGCCAACCTCCACCACCTGTAATTAGTCTACAAAGCGTACAGGATATTGTAGAACAAACGGTTAGCAGACTGTTAGCAAATATGCCAAGGCCATTAAATGCTAATCGTATAGCATCTGCAGAGGATATGCCTACCCCTCCAAGCATACCTTGGTGGTTCCTACCATAGTCGCCAGAGTTTCCTACAACATAAAGTTGCAGACGTGATTCAGAAGTGGAGTGTACATTTTGATGGAACCTCACAAGGATTGTCTGTAGAAGAGTTTTTATATCGGATTAAGATATTAACCCAAGAAAACTTGCAAGGCGATTTCGAATCTTTAGGGCGTAATATCCATTTGCTCTTAATCGGAAAGGCTAAGGGATTGGTACTGGCGCTACCACAAGCAAGCGGAAAAACGGAATTGGACTGAGTTTTGTCAGGCCATACTAGCGCAATACAGAGAGAGTCGTACTAATAATGAAATTCGCGAGCAAATTCGAGCTCGAAAACAAAAACCAGGCGAAAATGTTGAAAGTTTCTATGAAAGCAATTGTCAATTAATGGATAGATTACCTTCTCGTATTATAGAATATTAATTGATTGAAATTGTGTAAAATAATTTGTTGCCTGAAATTAAAGATAGATTGCTGTTTGAAGAAATTTATTCTATAGCTCATTTGCGAAGACTTGTGCAAAGAGAGAGAATTTTCTTCGAGAATGCGGTCGAATCAGATTAGCCCCAATGAAACCCCGAGAACCCAGTGGTTATCGTGTGTATTTCCTGGAAGAACCAGAAAAGGAATATGAAGCTGAGCGTGAAGAAATCGAGGAAGTTGCCGCGTTAGACAAAGGTAGCTCGAAAATTATCTGTTGGAATTGTGAGACACAAGGCCACATATGGGAAGATTGTCTTGCGGATAGACGTGTGTTTTGTTACGGATGTGGTACCCCCAATATTTATAAGCCACAAAGTCCAAAATGCCAACAGCTTTCGGAAAACCTAAAGAAGGGGCAGCCTACGACCAAAACCAAAATAATTGAAGAACTACAAGCTTCCGATATATCAGTATCTGAACCTGGTGGTATCTGAATAGACAATAGAATTCGTTTTAAGCCATCTCCTGAAAGGTTAAGTAAATATTGTGAAATTAGGAAAGGATATTTTCAAGCGATACACCGGCATGTTGAAGAAATACTTGTCGACGAAGAAAGCATATAGGGATAATTAAAAAGAAGCGACGATTATTGATCGCAACAGTTTTCAGAATAACAACGATATGCGTAGTTATGCAAAGGTATCGTTTTTAGAATTTGAAGAGTTAGGTTTACTTGACACCGGAGCCAATATCAGTTGTATGGGTTCCGAATTAGCAAAAACTACGTTTAGTCGAGATCCCAACGGAATTACAGTGTTACAGAATGTGCATTTTTGGCTGTGATTTTGGCCATCGAAAAATTTCGTTGCTACCTTGAACTTCAAGAATTTGAAGTGGTCACCGATCATTCCGGTTTAATGTGGCTTTGAATAACAAAACGTATCTGGTCGGCTTGCTTGGTGGGTTTTTAGGTTACAATCCTATAAGTTCACAATTGCTCATCGCAAAGGCAAGGATCACATTGTACCGGATGCGCTTTCCCGGCTATGCGAATATGAAATAATAGTATAGAGTTGAAAGGTCCACACACAAATCTTGAGTCCCCAGAATTTTTAAATTCAAATTACATGCATTTGAAAAAAAGATTGAATCGGATCCGGATAAATTTCACGATGTACGGGTTATAGACAAATTCGCCTATATTCGTACGCAACATGTCACCGGAGATCCTGCCCAGGAATCGCTTGCTTGGATGTTGCGGATACCATATAGTCTTCGCTGGTATACAATTCGTCAAGCGCATGATAATATCTTGTCGGCACACGGAGGGATACAGAAGACACTTGAACGGTTTCGTAGAAATTTTTTTTGGCCAGGATTATCAAAAGATGTACGAAATTTTATCTGAGAATGTGACAAGTGTAAGGAGACTAAGGCTCCTAATGCGATTCTTCGTCCTCCAATTGGGAAGCAATGAGTGTCATGTTGGTCTTACTCTTCGTCAAAATGTTAACAAAAAACTCGCTTCACCCTTTATAAAATGCCGAGTTAAAAGAAGATTGGAAACACGCTTTATTTGCTAGAAAACCTACAAGGAAAAGAAATAGGAAGATACCACGCAAAAGATATTCGAATATAATTCCAGCTAATCTGATTCTTGATAGTCGCCAGAATTATCTGATGGTGTAATGGCCGCATAGTCCATTTAATTCAATTTTGTCGAATAGAGCAACACAAAATTACCATAAAATAACACAAAATGAGACAAGTAGAAACTACATAATTTACTTCGGTACAAAAATAAAATACGTTAAGAGAAATTTGCCGATCGTTAATTTTGAATTCTTGAAACTCGCTAATAGTATAGCGGATACCGCTGCCGTGTGATCTATCGCCAAGAATGAAGCCGAGAGATTCGTTGTTAGCAGAGGCCCTTGTAATAGCTCTGCAAAAAAGAAGCTGCTGATTATTCTTTTCCATTCGAAGGAGTAAGAAGACGTGCCCCTCCTTTTGATAATTATAAATAAAAAAATTATAATATCAATTGAGGACGAGCCTGACAGGAAAACATATCTCAAAATTTCTAAGCCATCCACGGCTTAAGAAGGGATCGTTATCGCTGATTGGAGCAGCAATAACGTTCATGTCAAGGTAGATATTGAAAAAATGAAAGAAATGTAAAATATCCCAAAACTAAATGTTTGCCGTCAAATAATTTCCCTAATTGGAGAATATATTACTGACGGCGTAAGGAAAACAACTGGATCCACACCAGGGTTTTGGCGTAGTTCCAATGGTGGGGATTACAGTTGCATTAAAGTTCTGGCCATAGCACTGTTGCAGCATTAAATTTTGTTGGGCCAAACCAAGCCAAAAAAAATATATAAATATGAATTTGATAAATATAAATATCAATGGAAAGCGCCAACGACTTAAGGATGTATCCTACACTGAACGCTTGATGTCAAGCCATTTTCTAAAGGATGGGGAAGTGACATATTCAGATCACGCAGATCCCTCATGTCCACACTCACACCATACTCACGCTTATCATACAGCATGCCAACACCGCAGACGCACTTTCTATTAATATAATCATAGCAGGCAAGATAAGATACGCATAAACAAAGAATGCAACTACCAAAAGAGACCCCTACATAGATGGCAGGTCAAAGTATCATACAGCATGTCAACATCGCAGACGCACTTTCTATTAATAAAATCATAGCAGGCAAGATAAGATAAGCATAAACAAAGAATGCAAGTGCCAAAAGAGACCCTCCATAAACAGACCATGAGATAAGAAGCAAGTGAGGTCTCCTTATAGATTAAACCACTAGCATAAGCAGAGTTACATTTTGTACACCAATCTGACAAGATTTTTTTTTACTATTCAAAACCGTTGTCAGACTTTTAATTATATATATACAGTGTCGCACAGTTCAAATGGAACAGCGCCTAGCAAAAAATTTAAAGTGCTATAAGGTTTAAACAAAAAACAAACGCAAAATGTTTAAATGCCAATTTCTTTTATGTTATATCACGTTTGAAAATGAGTTTTTATTGAAATATTAATTAATTGACTAAAATTAGTCAAAAACTGAAAACATATCCAAAATACATGTTACAGTTTTTTTGGAACAGTCTTAGAAAAGTAACATATTAGGCGTATAAAAACTTGGGTAAGGATGTTAATACTTAGTATGATATCCTTTGGCTTTAATAACTTCCCTTAACCTATTATTCATGGAAATTACCACCATCCTGGTAGTTTCTCGACTGTTTTTGCTCCACTCATCCAGCAGAGCCTTTTTGAGATCGGATCTGTGATTCCGGAAGTATTTTCCAGCAGAGGCCACAAATTTTAAATAACATTTAAATCTGGAGACTGGGCCGGTGGAATTATCATGTGGGGACAGTTCCAGATAGCCAGGACTAATCAGGCTGGCTGTTGTCCTGGTCGCGGTCCTGGTAGAACCGGAAAGTACGCCGGATTCCTAGCTTCTCGGCACTTTGGAGTAAATTTTCTTTTAATATATTGAGGTACACATTGTTGTCCATTGTTGTTTCAATAAACACCAAATTTCCTCTGCCTACTTCCGAGATAGATGCCCATACCATGACACTTCCTCCGCCGTGCTTGACTGTTGCCTTTATGATTTTGGGATTCAGCTCAGTGTTGGACTGTCGCCACACATAATTTCGTCCGTCTGAGCCAAAAATTTTGAATTTGGGCTCATCTTCAAATATGAATGTGTTCCAGAGCTCCAAATCCTTGTCCAAGTGGGTTTTGACGAACGTCGTCCTATTCCCTTTATTTTTTGCGTTTATAAAGGGCTTCTTCCGTGGTACTCGGGCATTAAAGTCATGGTTGCGCAGTACCCGGCGCACAGTTTCCACACTGCACTTTTTCCCCATTTCATTATCCACCTGTTGAGTCAGTTTTGGAGCCGATAGCTTGGGATTTGCACTTATTTTCCTGATGATCCTGCGCTCCTCCTGTTCGGTGAAAATCTTGTTTGGTGCCTTTCTGCCCTTGTCCTCTATCCGATTTTCTTCAACGAAGCGCCGAATGATGTTGAATACATTTGTGGTGCTTGTATTTACCATTTCAGCTATTTGGCGATGTGAATATCCAATCCTGAAGTGTTCCAGGACGAGATTCCGTTGTTCAATGGTAGTCCGCATGCCCATAGTCCTTATTGGCTGGTTGCACCCGAGATGCAGGATATAACTAAACTGACTACGAAGGATTGTTCTATTTATACCGAAATAATCAACCTGGCGTAAAAATCCGGGTTTTATGGCACACAGGATTCCATAACGCCATTGTTCCAAATAATATTTGAACATAAATGAAGGTACTTTTCTACTTAACCCGGCCTAGCCGGTGGGAAAACCCCAGTTTATTGGGATGATATATTCATTATGGTGGTTAATATATGTACCTGACATCGGTCTTTGGAATTTTTAAAAAATATTGGATAATTAGTTTATGGCAGGCAATTCAATTTTTTGCTAGGCGCTGTTCCATTTGAAATGTGAGACACTGTATATAGATAAATAATAAATTAAATGAAAAATTAATTTACAAAATTAAATAAATGAATAATTTGGCTATGCCCTAATACTCCGTATGTTCCGAGATTTTTTATTTTTGATTTCATTTTAATTTTTTTATTTATCGATTTAAAGTAAAAACTTAAATACATTAAATTCACAATAAAAAAAAAAATATATATATATATAAATGTTGTTATATATATTGCATAATTAAATAGAATAAATTTGAATATGGGTTTACAAAAAGAAATTGAAAAATTAAAATAGTTAAGACCAAATTGAATTTATTACATTAACTATTGAAATTGTATACCTAATTTTTTTTTGTTCTGACCAAAAATAAATAAAATGAAAAGGTCTAATTAGCTAAATACTATTGATATTAAGTTGGTCAAAATAATTCATATTAAAATCTATTGCATTTTTTGTATTATATTAAACCATATAACTTCTTTCATATTATTGTATTTGGGCAACAAGCTCATTTAAAGTTATACTTTTCAAATAATGTACAATATAAAAATATTAGATGTTACAAAATGAAAATTAATCGCAGAATATTGTTAAAATGAATAAGTACTTTTTTTGGGAGTCATGCAACGCACACTGAATTGAGGATGAAATAAGAAGTCATTGTTTTGGGATAATCAAATATTATTATGTTTAGGTGCATGATGATCTAGGTAGGGTGGGCATCTGCTGTGGCAATTACATCAGCCCAGCTCAAACTACGAAAACATACATAATATATTTATGAGATCGTTCCTATTCCCTTTTCCTCTCTTCCCCCTTCCCAGTAATTTGTTCGAATTATAACCGCACGCGATATCTTTTAATTAGTATAAGTACAAAGCGAGCACGTAGCGCAAGAAACTTCAAGGAACCCCGACCAACTACCGATCATACAGCCGGAACCAGCGCGTGCACTCCCTCTTGTAGGCTACACTAACATCGGCTCGTCCAATCCCAGGTTATATGCTACATTAATATTAATTAAAATGGCGCCCAACGTAAAGGCCCGAATGGCACGAATGCCACGAACCGGCCTGAACCAATCGGACCAAACTTAAATTGAAGAATTTGTATCTACGTTCGACATCTTACCTTATCTCCCATCCTTCTTTTAATTGCCCCATTGTCCTTGTTATTGGAATATACTACGGATCCAGGACAATTCAATAGATTTAATGGCCTAGTATTATAATCCCAATAACTAGTGGGTGTAGACTTTGACTTACTGGATGCGTTATAACTTTTATTGGATATAACTCCGTTGTCAAATATTAGTTTATACCTTTTACTCCTTGTTACTTATTAGTCCGAAGGTTTTATATGTTGTTTATTGGTTTTGCGGAGTATTGAGCTGCAGCCATCCCCTTTAATTTCACTTTGGATGAGTTCAACACCACCGGGACGACTGTTTTATGCAGATACCGAATTCCTCATTATATAACTAAAGAGAATTATATTCTGGCTTACAGTCAGTTGCTTGACTTCCATATTATTATCGATATCGTGATTACGAACAATTTTGTTATCTCAAATTTTCTTTTGCTTCTTCTCTATCAAAATTAGATGTCTAAATTAAAAAGTGATTAACTAGAATTAGCTAATCAAAGTTTCGCAAGTCATTTACCGAGATGGTTCTGTCTCATAGTACAGAAGATCTGACTCGAATTAGTAACACAGGCAAACATTGTTGCATTTGTTCTGAAATAATAGTTTTCCAGGGTCAGTTATTAGCAACCTCTTGCGGACATTATTTTCATAGACCGTGCTTCAATTCCCAAGCCAGCAAAAAGAAGGTGTGCCCAATTTGCAAGCAGAGCCTGACACGCCTAACTTCGGCTTCAACTGAGAATCTTAGTCCCACTGGACCCTCTACGTCAAATGCAAGAAGGCCCTCAACATTTCAGTCCCTTCAGACCAGAGCTCAAGCGAAACGTGTTACAAATCCCGATCAAGTCGAAATGCGCAACTCTGAAGATATTAATTTATCGCAGGGCTCAACAACCATGTAGCAAGAGGTACCAAACATGGAAACGATTCAACAATCGATGGCCGAAACTATAAAAGTGGCAATGGTTGAGCAAACCCGACTCATTGCTACCAGTTTGGCCGACCAAACGATCTCGTGCTTCGCTCAAAGCCAGACAGCAAGGAATGCTTCTTTAACCAATCAGGCACCACATTTTGAAAACGCTCTTCATTCTGGTGGTGATAGGCCGCATTCGGCACCCCTGTTAATGGAAGATTGGGTTCTGACATTCGCCCAGATCGGATAAGTCAGATAATGGCTAATTGGAAAATTAGGTTTACCGGCAAGGCCACTATGTCCATAGAAGATTTTCTATATCGCGTAGAAGCTTTGATAAAGCAAAAATTGGATGACAATTTCGAGTTGACGGCCAGATATGCCAGTAACCTGTTTGATGGGAGTGCTAGCGAATGGTACTGGCGCTACCATAAAAGTGTCCTGGAAGTTTATTGGACAGACTTGTGCGTTGCCCTTCGTAGTCAATTTAAGGATGACCGGACGGACAGGAATATAAGAGTCGAAATAGAACATCGTAAGCAAAGATCAAATGAATCATTTGACGATTTTTATGGTATCATAGCTTCCTTAGCGGATAAACTGTCCGAGCCCATGTCCGAAAAGTCTTTGGTAGAGATCCTAAGAGCCAACCTGTTGGCTGACATTCAGCATGAGATATTATATGAGCCTGCTAACTCTGTGAAGGATTTGCGTCATCTAGTTCGGACTCGAGAAATCTTCATGCAATCAGTTGCAAAAGCAAAGCAATCAGTTGTTCCTCGACGACTAGTGAATGCTATTTCCGAAACTAAATCTGGTCTCTGGCGAAAAAATTACATCCAATATTGAGTAAGACTTGTCAGCGGTAGATTTGTCATGCTGGAATTGCGCTGGAAAAGGTCATCGATACCAAGAGTGTATAGCAAAGCGTAGAGTATTTTGTTATGGCTGCGTCAAAGCAGATACTTACAAACCTAGTTGTGAGAAACTGCCGTGCAAGCGTTTCAAAAAACTATCACGCACGTACACTGCAGAGGGTGTACGCAAACAGGTGGTCAACAAAGCGACCAATACCGACTAACCTTGTCGCTTCCAGCCTCGTGTCAACCCATTCAACCTGACTTACCTTCCAACAATCATGTTGACCTACCGGACAGACCAAAAACCCGTTCTAATCGTAGTAGAATTGATTTTAAAAATGTATGTCGAATAGAAAAAAAAATTGCTGTTAGCTTCAATAATAGCCACACCTAATGATTTACGCCCGCATGCCCAGGTAGTGCTGCTCGGTAAAACCGTAGTGGGACTTATGGACACTGGGGCTTCGGTCAGCTGTATCGGGGGTACTTTCGCTTCTGAACTCCTTCATGGGGATCTAAATTATAAGGCAATGAACTCCAAAGTAAAAACGGCTGATGGAAAAGCCCAAAACATTGTTGGCAGATTATTGGCGGAAGTAACTTACAGGGGAGAGACTAAGAATTTGACATTCTATTTAGTTCCTTCTCTAGCGGCAGAACTTTACCTTGGAATTGACTTTTGGACAGTTTTCGACTTGTTACCATTACACTTAATGACACAGAGTCTAAATATTTCGTCCCTAAATGACCCGACAATGCGAGAATTGACTCCAAAACAACAAAACTTGCTGCAGGAATCAATAAAGTTGTTCCCGTCTTTTTCAAAGACTGGATTGGGTAGGACATCCTTAATATCACACGTAATTGATGTAGCCGACGCTAAACCTATAAAACAGCGTCACTATGCAGTATCGCCTGCTACAGAGAAGCTGATGTACGAGGAACTCGATCGGATGTTACAACTCGGAGTTATTCAGGAATCAAACAGCTCCTGGTCGTCCCCAGTCGTTTTAGTGAAAAAACCCGGCAAAGTTAGGTTATGCATTGATAGCAGAAAGGTCAATGAAGTAACCGTAAAAGATGCGTATCCTATGCCATTAATTGATGGTATCTTAAGTAGATTGCCGAAAGCAGAGTTTATTACAAGCCTTGACCTTAAGGATGCCTTTTGGCAAATACCTCTCGACCCGAACTCGCGTGACAAGACCGCCTTCACAGTTCCTGGGCGTCCTTTATATGAGTTCGTTGTCATGCCCTTCGGGCTCACTAATGCTCCTCAGTCTATGTCCAGACTAATGGATAAAATAGTTCCAGCGCATTTGCGTAACGAAGTCTTTCATTACCTAGACGACTTACTGATTATTTCAGATTCCTTCGAACGCCATCTCGAAGTCCTGCCGATAGTTGCCTCACATTTATCTCGTGCTAATCTTACTCTTAACGTCGAGAAAAGTAAATATTGCCGACGAAAAGTTAAGTATTTGGGGCATGTAATTGGCAATGGCATTATCAGTACAGATCCAGATAAAATATCTGCCGTTAAGAATTTTCCAATTCCCCGCTCAGTAAAACAAGTTCGCAGGTTCCTTGGCATGACTGCCCTTAAAGACTAACATGTGTTCGGCTCCGGTAATGCACAGCCCAAACTTTGCTAAAGAGTTGAAAATTAATTTATTTACCGTCAGTCCGAGCATCCGGCAGACTCCAAGGTTGCAGATGAAGTATGCTGGAAACTTTGGGTGCCACAGCCTCTGATATTGCCTGCACTTAAAACAGCTCAAGATGATCCCTTGCATGCGCATAGTGGTATAAACAAAACTTTAGAAATACTCAGAAGGTATTATTACTGGCCAAATATGGTAACAGATGTGAAAAATTATATAAATGCTTGCGACGTTTGTAAAGCCACGAATCATCCCAATCAGACCTTAAAACGTAAAATGGGACATACTGGCCAACCATTGCGGTTCTTTCAAAAGTTATTTGTTGATTTTCTGGGACCCTATTCACGTAACAAATCTGCAAATATAGGCATTTTTGTTGTACTAGACCATATGTCGCAATTTCCATTTTTGAAGCCCGTCCGAAAATGTACTGCTGAAGCTATCAGACGTTATTTGGAAGAAGATCTATTCCATTGCTTCGGAATACCCGAAACAATAGTATCTGACAACGGAGTTCAGTTTAAATCTAAGTCTTTCAACTCCTTGCTAGACAGATACAACATTTTCCATACCTATACAGCATATTATTCTCCTCAGGCTAATGCGTCAGAGAGAGTCAACCGATCCGTTCTTTCAGCCATCAAGGCATATGTGGACCCCAGCCATCGTAACTGGGATGAGAAATTGCGTTTCATAAGCTGTGCCCTTCGCTCAAGCTTTCATTTAGCCATTAACACAAGCCCTTACAAATTGGCATTTGGACAGCATATGGTCACAAACGGCAGTAGCTACAAATTATTGCGAGCTCTAGGCATGCTAGATGATCGCAGCCTACAATTTAGTCGAGAAGACTCTTTTGATCTCTTGCGTAGTAAGGCGAAAGATTCTATGCAATCTCAGCGCGCACGAAATGAAAAGGCCTACAACTTGCGAGCCAGAGAAGTGACCTGATGTGTTGCGCTTGCCTAAGGTAATAAAATGTTATGCCTACGGTTATGCTTTTGTTTTTTTAATAGCATGCCGAGCTTTTGGCGACGCGCCTGCCCAAGTTAATGGAATTTTATGCCTACGATTATGCTTTGGTTTTTTAAGCCGAGCTCTCTCTATATCATTATCATGGTACGGTGGGTAAAGCAGAGGGACAACTGTCATATATGCTCCCTCTAATAGGACTAGTGTCTCGGTATAGTTATAGGACGTGTCGGCGTCTCCCATAAATGATAATTGAATTTCATAACCCAAGTGGTTACTTGTTTTGTAAGCGCGCACTATTTAAATGTGGCAGAGTACATCCGTATTGCTTGAGTAAGAAGAACCCCGACAATCCGGCGAGCTAGTACGAGCTTAGCGAGAGTGCGCACCTCGAGCTCAACAATACACCGGTCGCTTAAATTGGCAGTTGCATCAGCCAATCATTAGTAAGACCAAATAAGTTATCCTAAAAAAATAGCTTATACAAAAAGAAATAATCCCTGGTACTACTACAACTCCGACTCCAGCAGCTCCATCCCCACAGAGTTCACATCGATAGCACCCAACTCGGGCGTATTGGCGAGGGGCTCTCACTCCTCTTGCTGCTATGGCTTCCTTCGACATCAGGAAGTCAGGGAGGCCTCACGCAACCTCGTCCCAGCCGCAGCAGCAGGCTTTTTGCTCCTTAAGGCGCTTAGTGGCAGACACCGTCAAAACAATATCGTGGGGCGACTGGACTGCATGGACTTCTTGGACTTCTTGACTATATAACTCGGACTGAGCGGACTTTATGTACGGACTTGACTTTTACATCTTGGACTGTGCAGACTGTGGATTGTTCATGGCAAGGCGAGATGTATGTTTGCTTCTTGACTGTTTTCTTCGGACTGAGTGTACTTCATGTTTTGATATGGTCATCTTGGACTGGCTATAGTGTATTGAATGTTGACAATGGTATGGCGTGACTTCTGGTAGGTCTGGTAAGCCTGGAACTTCTCCAGATGCCTCTCCGCTGGGTTGTGTGTATGTGTTTCAGCTATGCTTTCAGCGGAACATTGGAAGCAACTGACGATTGTATAAAACAACCGCCAGCTAGTCCGTATTTATTTTCCCATTACTTTAAACCTAGCAACTTTAGAAAATAGTGTTGCCAGTTTAACAAGTGTGTAAAACAATTCAGATTCAGAATTGTGTGTTTGGTGTGCTTAAGTAAAATTTCATCATTTGCACAGACTTTGTAGTGCGCTTGCCTAAGTTACTAAAATATTATGCATACGATTATGCTTTGGTTCTTTTTTGATACCAAGCCGAGGTTGTGCCGATGCCCTCTATGAAATTGTAATGCGTCTGCTTAATTTAATAGAATTTTATGCTTTTTATGATTATGTTTTGGTTTTTTTAAGCCGAGCTTTTGCCGACGCACTCTATAAGACATAGTACAATGTCGAGCCCTTTTTTGGTTAGTTGATTAAGAATTTTTCTGATAGCTCCCCTTGAGTTTTTGTCTGCCGAAAGGGATAGTCGTGCGAGTCCCGTCGACTTTGGTTTTTTTCTGTTTCGTGGATCTAGAAAGTTACATGTGGTCGCATTGAAAATCTTCCCTAACCAGGAATTTTTTTTCCAAACTGAACGAATAATATAATTTCCACCGGCCAAAAATTAATTGTGGACACGTGCGTTTCGACAAACAAATAAAAAATATTTCGTGGGGAAAATATATTCCCAAAATCGTTTCATCGCCAATAACCACTAGTGAAATCAGCTACAATAATTTGCCGTTAAGCGAGGAAAAAAAACAAATGAACTTAAACAACTATAATAAATATATTATCATTAAATATATATAAATATGATAACAAAACGTGACCGATTTAACTGCTGAGAAGAAAAAAATATATGTTTTTGTCACGGAACTGATCGGCTGATCAGCCGACGGCACAGCTAAGTGGAGTTTTCCAGCCCCAACCGCCATCGCCAACTCGGCTCCACGATACAGTCACCGCCGCACCACAGTGGTATGGAGAGATTGAGGCTTCCCTACGTCTACAGTGTTGATTCATCAAGCGATCCGGCATATATGCATACAATTGAATAACCTTAACTCATTTTTAATAGTGAATTGAAAATTTTTTATTATTATTATTATTTGTAATATAAAACAAAAATTTAATTAATTAATTATTACAATTATCCAAGTCAATATAAAGTGAATCAAACTATGAACCACATTGAGTCTAATCGTGCAAACAAATTATATTAAGCAAGTCAAAATTAAATTTAACACTAATTCAAGTAAGTGCATCTGATCCCTAACTTTACTTTTGGTTTAAATTTTAAAGTGTGTTAAAATGTGGAAAAGTGTAAAATTACAAGTGCAAAACTCACTCAATTTGGTGATGAGAAAGACATAAAAAAAGAGAAAAAACTCACTCATTTTGATCGCCCTTACAATGAGCGGAAGAATTTTGAGTGGGCTTTTAAGTTGTTAATCAAAATTAAAGCACAGCCCAAAAGTATGCTGACACTTTAATAACGAAGTCGCTGCCGAAGTATATGAATGAATAAACACAGAAATAGAAATGAAACCTTGGAAAAAAAAAGGAAACATTTATAAGGGAAATAAATATAAACAAACTGCACCGCGACCTATTTGATCTATTGTGCCCCCTTCAGAGCTTATAGCTCTTCCATCAGTCCCAACTCTCTCAGAAACGTGAGGATCTTTGTTGGGTTGAGGTCTACTATGTCTTCGCAATTCAAAACATGCGCCCCTAGGATGCTGCTTCTTCTTCTAGTTAGGGCGACACATTCTGCCAGGATGTGCATCGAGGACTCCTCCTCTCTTTCACAAAACCTGCAGAGGTCGCTACTATGTATACCCAATTTTGTCAGGTGACTTCTTAGTCTACAGTGTCCTGTCAATAGACCGGTAAGTATCCTAAGGCTGTTCTTTCCCATGGTTATAATCTGTTAAAATCGTACAGGATTATAACCACCTGAGACATTTGGCTTGTCTGAGTCCTACTGCCTCTGACCAGCTCTGTTGCCGCCTCTGTCTCTCCTCGTTTCTAAGTTCCAGTCGTAGACTGTGTCTCCCTATGCCACAATACGGTTCTGGTCCTGTTAGGGGCCTTCCTGCCCCCATTCTTGCTTGCTCGTCAGCCGCCTCGTTTCCCGCTATGTCCCTGTGGCCCGGGACCCATCTCAGGGTGAGCCTGTATTGAGTCCCGAGCAGGTCTAGCTTCGAACGAACCTCATGGACTACCTTCGATGTAATTTTAGTCCCCATTATG
Organism: Drosophila paucipuncta; assembly: GCA_035043875.1. NCBI lineage: Eukaryota > Metazoa > Arthropoda > Insecta > Diptera > Drosophilidae > Drosophila > Drosophila paucipuncta. The sequence continues at coordinate 37,491 of JAWNMP010000114.1, read as the reverse complement.
GCGTTCAATGCTGCTTGACTATCGGATAGGATGGATATATCCGCATTCCGATAGTTACGTTCTATGTTGAAATCCGCACATCTCCCTATCGCACACACCTCAGCCTGAAATATGCTGGTGTGCGTTCCCAGGAATTCATGGTATGATACCCGAGGACCCACCACTCCAAGACCGGTGCCCTGATTCGTGAGTGATCCGTCGGTGTACCATTTTATTGTGTGCGGTTTCATGGGATGGACTTCATCTAGAGTTGTCCATTCCTTTTTGCTACTCATGCGAACTGTGAAGTTTCGCTCGAATATATATTCGGCTACCATTTCGTGCCTAGGTTTGCATCAGCAGGGGCAGTTCGTTTGAGAGGAGTTGGGCATCTTTATGGCGTAGGATATGGTTGCCCCCAACTCCTTCTGCTGATATCCTTAGAAGCGTGGCTTTCTGCTTGAGCCTTATGATGTGGTGGAGTGGTGTGAGCTCCATTAAGGCTTCAAGGGCCATTGTTGGGCAGGTGCGCATGGCTCCTGTCATCCATACGCAGGCCATTCTTTGCAACTTCTGTAGTTGTTTCTTCACGGTGGTCAGCCGAGCCCTATCACCCCATGCTACCTCTCCATAGGTTAACATGGGTCTTACTACCATTAGGTATAACCATCTTAGTATCTTTGGAGATGTACCCCATGATTTGCCGGCAATGCTACGACATGTATAAAGCGCCCTGGAGCACTTTAATATCGTATTTTGCACATGGGTGCCAAAGTTAAGCCTGCTGTCAAATGTGAGCCCCAGGTATTTGACCTCCTTACTCGTTTCTAGTAGGGTCCCTGAGAGCCATATTTGTCTCATCCTTTGTAACTTATTTCGTCTGGTAAAGGGGACGATGACTGTTTTCGTAGGGTTTAGGTTGAGTCCAACCTCCATACACCAGTCGTACGTTATCCTTAGCCCTGACTGGACTATGTCACAAAGTGATTCTTCAAATTTGCCTCGCGCTATGATAACAATGTCATCGGCATGCCCTTGCCATTGAATACCACTGTTAGCAAGTCTGTTTAGCAGTTCGTCTACTAACAGACTCCAGAGTAGCGGAGACAACACCCCTCCTTGGGGACAGCCTCTGGTGGTTAGGACTGTTACATTGCTATCGTGTAGTGATGCTGTGGCTTGCCTGGACCGTAGCAGTGCAAGTATCCATCTGCTGGTAGTGTGGTCCAGGCCTCTTCTCTCAAGAGTAGCATTGATTGCATCGTGAGATGTGTTATCAAAGGCACCTTCTATATCTAAGAAGGCGCACAGTGCTACTTCCTTATTGTCAATTGCCGCACTTAAAGTGCGTTGCAGCTGATAAAGTGCTGTGTCCGTGGACCTGCCTACTCTGTATGCATGCTGCGTTGGGTGCAGCGGCCTTTGCTTAAGCAAAGTGCTTCTGATTTTGTAGTCCACCATGTTTTTCCAACGTTTTCAGAAAGAACGATGTCAAGCTGATGGGTCTGAAGGACTTTGGGCTGGTAATGTCTTTCTTCCCTGCCTTGGGGATGAAGACTACCCTGGCTCTTCTCCATGCGCCCGGTATGTATCCGAGGGCAAGGCTACTTACTAATGCTTTCCTGATGCGGGAGAGGAGAATTTCCTGTCCTATTTGAAGGAAGGCTGGCGATATGCCGTCCGCTCCAGGGGATTTATAGGGCTGGAATGTATCAATTGCCCAATTTAGTCTTTCTCCTGTAACCGTCGACTTGGCGCATGCCCAGTCGTCGGATGACGGTCGATATCTACTTTCCCTTTCGATAGCTCCTTCCTGCAGGGGTGTACTTCCTGGAAAGTGCGTCTCGAAAAGTAGTGCTAATTTCTGCAGATTACTGCTCGTAAAGGAGTTATCCCCACGCTTCAATGCTCTGTGTCAGGCTCTCGCTGGGAGCCTGGCGCCTTCGCTTGTGCAAACTTTGCTTTCGCAGAAATCTCTGTAGTTCTTCCGCTTAGCCTTCCTTATTTCCTAATTATAGGAGGTAAGGCCATCGCAGTACTGCTCCCATACTCCGTCTCTCTTTGCTTTATTGAAGAGGCGACGTGTGGTCACGCGCAGCCTTTCTAGAGCTGTAGTTCCACCATGGGGCATCTTTTTCCATGTACTTTTTCCCTACCGGGCAGTTATCCTCAAATGCCTTAGTTATGCATTTGTTGAGGTCACCAATAGCCCTGTCCAGCTCCAGCGGCCTACTGGGTATACCAGATGGCTCGTTGGCTAGGGAGAGATATAGGGTCGACTTGTAGCCTTCCCAGTTGGTTTTCCTGGGGTTGCGGCTAGGTGTGCTACTATCCGTATTTAATTTTAGATTAAATAGGATAGTCCTGTGGTCAGACATGGATTCCTCTTGGGAAACATGCCAGTCCCTAAGGTGAGACTTTAGAGACCGACTGATCAGGGTGATGTCTAATACTTCTTCCCTGATCCTGGTGACAAATGTCGGTGTAGATCCGACATTACCTAGTTCTAGGTTATATTTAAAAATAAAATCAGTCAGGCACTCACCCCTTAGATTGATGTCACTGCTGCCCTATATAGTGTGGTGCGTATTGGCATCGCATCCGATGAGCACCGGCATCTTCTCTATCCTGCAATACTCCACCAGCTTCTCAATCTCTTGTGGTGGGCAGGGTGCATCCCCTGCGAAGTATGCGGATACGATGACGATAGAGACCGCGCTACCCTAGGTGGACACCAGTATGGGAACGCAGTCTCTGGTCAGGAATTCTGAAAGGATAGTAAAGTTAATACTTTTCCTTACCATTATACAAGCTCTGGGTGCCCACTATGGTGCTGTTGCCCATTGTGACATCCTCCTTGCCCGTTGGAGCAGGTTTGGCCTTTTCTCCAGTCTTCTTCGTCTTCAGACCACTTACGGGGATGGTCCCGTAACGGAAGAAGACCTGGTGCCCCTTCTCCACAATTATACTCCTGGATAGTTCGTCTATCCCGATCACCAGGAGGGCTCCTCCTCCCTCGTTCCTCCTGGAGATCACCTTCCAGGAGTCGGTCTCCATCCTGTTCTGGTTCCTCAGCAGAACCAGCAGGGATTCGGTAGACCCATCTGCACTCCTGGGACAGTATATAGTGTGATACAGTGGGGCGACGGTATGTCGTCCCCCATCTTGCACTCAAGGGGCACGCCCTTCCATGTTTGTAGCCTCGGCGTTGCGGTCCTCAGCCAATCGGCTGAGGCCTCATCGGAGCATTCAATAACCAGGAATCCAACCCGGAAGTGAATGCCCGCGAATGAGACCACGACATGAGGCTATACTTTGAAAGGCAGCCACACAAGCGGTACGATCAACATTACCGCACCCCTGTTTGTCCGGGACTGCTTATTTTACGAGTAATCTCGTATTATTCGCAGCTAACCTGCCCAAGTAAAGGCCGTTCGCTATCCGCAACCCGCGACCTGCCTGGTGGCCTCAGCTCAGCCCCATCCGAACCATCCCATAAGTTCTTAGACCAGGTAGAATATTGTTAAAATGTATAACTTTTTTTTCTTTCGAGTCATGCAACGCACACTGAATAGAGGATGAAATAAGTAGTCATTGTTTTAGGGATCAAATATTATTATTTTTAGGTGCCTGATAATCTAGATAGGGTGAGCATCTGCTGTGGCAATTACATCAGCCCAGTTCAAACTACGAAAGCCCAAAAGTGTCGCCTCCATATTATATTTATGAGATCGTTCGTATTCCCCCTTCCCAGTAATTTGTTCGAACCATAACCGCACGCGAATCTTTTAATTAGTATTATACACAGCGAGTACGTAGCGCAAGAAACTTTAAGGAACCCCGACCAACTACCGATCATACTTCACTTCACTACTACACTTCTTGTAGGCTACATTAACATCTGCTCGTTAAATACCAGGTTATATGCTACATGCTATTAAAAAGTTTAATTCCAAATTAGCATCTGTGTTCATCTCAGCCAAAATCCATAAGAAACGTAGTTCATATTATTATGAGTTAGTGGACGATAAAGGAAAGAATCTCGGAGTTTATCATTTAAAAGACATACAATATACAAATTAGCTCGTAACGACAATATTGTTTCAGATAATATTTCTACGAGTAAGTCTCGTTTCATTATCTGCGCCGGTGGGGGTGTAGTAGTCGTTCAATAATAATATTTTTTTCTTGGCTCAGCAAGAATCTTTTCAATAGGCGTACGGTTCAAGCGAGGTTTTGCTGCGCTCAAACTATCAAGGTTATTGAAGGAAAGAAGTTGTGTACCTAGCAAATCGGCAGTGAATAAAATAAAAGGCGTGATTGTAACTCCAAAGGTTACAGAATATTATATATACAATACAGTGTCTCACAGCTCAAAATGGTCGAGTGTCTGCAAAAACTGTTAAGTGCTATAAGTTTAAACAAAGAAACAAACGCAAAATGTATAAATGCCAATTTGTTTCATGCTATATCACGTTTGAAAAATAAACTTTAGTTTTTATTAAAATATTAATTAATTAATTAAAATTAGTCAAAAACTGGAAACATATCCAAAATACATGTCAAAGCTTTTTTGACCCAGTCTTAGAAAAGTAACATATTAGGCGTATAAAAACTTAAATAAGGATGTTAATGCTTAGTATGATATCCTTTAGCCTTAATAACTTCCCTTAACCTATTATTCATGGAAAGTACCAGCATCCTGGTAGTTTCTGGACTGTTTATGCTCCACTCATCCAGCAGAGCATTTTTGAGATTGGATCTGTGATTCCGGATGATATTTTCCAGTAGAGCCCGCAAATTTTAAATTCCTTTTAAATCTGGAGACTGGGCCGGTGGAATTATCATGTGGGGGCAGTTCCAGATAAGCTCAGAACTGTACTAATCCGGACTTATGCCTGACTGTTGTCCTGGTCGCAGTCCTGGTAGAACCGGAAAGTACGCCGGATTCCTAGCTTCTCGGCACTTTGGAGTAAATGGGCTTTTAATATATTGAGGTACACATTGTTGCCCATTGTTGTTTCAATAAACACCAAATTTCCTCTGCGGGCTTCCGAGGTAGATGCCCATACCATGACACTTCCTCCGCCGTGCTTGACTGTTGCCTTTAGGATTTTGGGATTCAGCTCAGTGTTGGACTGTCGCCACACATAATTCCGTCCGTCTGAGCCAAAAATGTTCAATTTGGGCGCATCTTCAAATATGAATGTGTTCCAGAACTCAAAATCCTTGTCCAAGTGGGTTTTAACGAACGTCATCGTAGTACCTTTTTTTGCGTTTATTAAGGGCTTCTTCCGTGGTACTCGGGCATTAAAGTCATGGTTGCGCAGTACCCGGCGCACAGTTTCCATACTGCACTTTTTCCCCATTTCATCCTCCACCTGTGGAGTCAGTTTTGGAGCCGATAGCTTGGGATTTACCCTTATTTTCCTGATGATCCTCCGGTCCTCCTGTTCGGTGAAAATCTTGTTTGGTGCCTTTCTGCCCTTGTCCTCCATCCGATTTTCGTCGACGAACCGCCGAATGATGTTGAATACAGGTATGGTGCTTAGATTTACCATTTTAGCTTTTTGGCGATATGAATATCCAATCTTGAAATGTTCCAGGATCAGTTTCCGTTGTTCAATGGTAGTCCGCAGTGCCTGGGCGTCCTTTATATGAATTCGTTGTCATGCCCTTCGGGCTCACTAATGCTTCTCAGTCTATGTCCAGACTAATGGATAAAATAGTTCCAGCGCATTTGCGTAACGAAGTCTTTCATTACCTAGACGACTTACTGATTATTTCAGATTCCTTCGAACCAATTCAAACCGTTATATACAATTTCTTTGGGAAAGGGAAAATACCAGACCTGCCACCATATCGAGCCAGCTACACGTAGTTAATAATTTACACTGAGGGAATGATATAACCCGAGAAGGTTGCAATTAGTTGACCTTATTCCACTGAATCGACTTCGGAAGCGTCGCTAATCAGCGGGACGGAAGTGCGAAAGAGTGTTTAACTCAAGAGAGCAACTTCATCCCTCGGATCCCAATTGAGCGGATATTCGCTATTGTCCGGGAGACAATAAACCGTTTGAAATCAAATAATTCCGAGTTTATTATCAGCTAGTGCCAGATGACCTTAAAAGTTAATCTATAAAATCGTAAAAGATCATTGATCACGCTCGCCAGTTGCAGACACGCACTTTTGTAAAGTGCTTATCAGCTTTTGTGTTTTGTATAAGCGTGGATAAACAGATCATAAAACATAAGCAGATCATAAAATTTGAACAGATCATAAAGCTTTGAGCAGATCATAAATCTTCTGATAAATTCAGCATATTCGACAAGCTCAACTCGTAATTGGCGAAATGCTCTAAATTACTTTGAGGGTCTCACGTAATCACTGATAGCAAGAAATGTAATCGTTGAAGTTTTTTTTATATTAATATGTTCATTGTCGTATAAATTTATAAATATGTCATTGTAAGAAGAAGTAGTTGATGCATTAATAATTTAACAATACACTGGTTGATATTAAATCAAACGGATAGTCAAATGTAAATTATATATATATATGTGTTTCTTAATGTTTTAAATAATTTTTCAAACAGCTTCATCTCGATGACGAACATTAGGCCAAACGACCGCATCGATTAAAAAAAAAAAAGCAGTCAACGTAGAGCGAGTAAAGAACTAGCTATAATGTAGGTACATAAACAATTAGATATGTACGACCTACTTAGTAAATAAGGGAAACCATATACATATAAAAAATGACTGATCCACAGCCAAATACGCCATGTAACGTCCATTATCTAAAAACTTATTCAATATATAATAAGCCTTAAATATAAGTAATGCATTCTAAAGTTGAATTTGAGCGTGAAGCCGTATAGAAATACTGAGAAAATAATGAAGTTTAAATTTAATAATGATAATAATTAATTTTAAAAAAGAAGAAGAAAAAGAATAATATATCATATGATAAAATAGTGCTTAAATATGAATTAACAAAAAAAAAATGTTTTTATAGATTATAGTTCTATTATATAATAGAAAATAGAATTAAGAGTAATGTTCACAATTTACCGAACTAAGTTAAGAAAGAATACATGAATTTGAAAGGAATTTAAAAGGAGGTGCTGAGGAGTAGTAGTGTCCGTCCAATGGATAATGTACTAAATTGATGTCATTATCATGGTAGGGTGGGTAGAGAGAGGGACAACTACCATATATGTTCCTTCTAACAGGACTTGTGTCTCAATATAGTTATAGGACGTCTCGGCGTCTCCAATAATTGAAAATAGAATTTCAGTAACCCAAGTTGTTACTTGTTTTGTAAACGCGCACTAATTAAATGTGGCGGAGTACATCCATATTGCTTGAGAAGAAAGAACCCCGACAATCCGGCGCGCTAAGACGAGCATAGCGAGAGTGCGCATTTAGTGCATTGGCAGTCTGTTGCGAAAGTTTGCCATCGAAGTGCAGCAGGGTATGATTCCTATTGTCACATACACGACAATGTCCACTGCTGCATGCACGAGCTTGGTGCCCAGACTTTAAGCAATTAAAGCAAATATTCAACTTCTTAACTTCCTTGTGTCGCAACGAGCATATAGCATGGACGACGCAGCCACAGAATGAGTACGGTGAATTATATGAGTAGTAGGGAATTGGGGATTCTATGACAGGAAGTGGATTATAGCTTTTGATTTTTATTGCTTCATTATTGGAGTTAGTTTATTGCTTTTGGGTGGGGGGTGACACGTTTTTTTATTGTGGGTTGACAGCAGGTAGAGGATCCCTCAGCGTCACTTGTGTGTGCGTACGTGATTGTGTTTTTAAGGAGGATATTGTGTGCTAGGCGGGTTACAACCTGTGTGCTAGAATCAAGTGGAAAATCAGGTAGCAGCTATCGCACTGTTGTGCATGTACTTGATCTGATTTTTGAGGGTGGGTGCAATGATCAGTGGAAAGGTAATGCTCGCTTCTCTTTTGTCACTTTTTTGTCAATGTATAGAACTCATAGGACACCTCACACCTGAGTGTTTTCCCACACAATAATTAAAGTATTATCGATGTAAACTGTTGTTAAGAACGTACTGGCAGAGGAAATTTGTTTATTGAAACAACAATGGGCAACAATGTGTACCTCAATATATTAAAGAAAATGTACTCCAAAGTGCCGAGAAGCTAGGAATCCGGCGTACTTTCCGGTTCTACTGGGACCGCGACCAGGACAACAGCCAGGCATAAGTCCGGTTAGTACAGTTCTGGCTTATCTGGAACTGCCCCCACATGATAATTCCACCAGCCAGTCTCCAGATTTAAATATTATTTAAAATTTGTGGCCTCTGCTGGAAAATAACTTCCGAATCACAGATCCGATCTCAAAAATGCTCTGCTGGATGAGTGGAGCAAAACGTCCAGAAACTACCAGGATGCTGGTACTTTCCATGAATAATAGGTTAAGGAAAGTTATTAAGGCTAAAGGATATCATACTAAGTATTAACATCCTTATTTAAGTTTTTATACGCCTAATATGTAACTTTTTAAGACTGGGTCAAAAAAGCTTTGACATGTATTTTGGATATGTTTTCAGTTTTTGACTAATTTTAATTAATTAATTAATATTTTAATAAAAACTAAAGTTTATTTCAAACGTGATATAGCATGAAACAAATTGGCATTTAAACATTTTGCGTTTGTTTCTTTGTTAAACCTTTATAGCCCTTTAAAGTGTTTGCTACTGTCGGAAATAAGCTGTGAGACACTGTATATATAATATTGTGAAAGTCGGTAAGAATAAAAGGTATGTTAGAGAAATTGGTGAAAGAAAATATTCGACCGAACCAATTCAAACCGTTATATACAATTTCTTTGGGAAAGAGAAAATACCAGACCTGCCACCATATCGAGCCAGCTACACGCAGTTAATAATTTACACTGGGAAGGACATAACCCGACAAGGTAGCAATTAGTTGACCTTATTCCACTGAATCGACTTCGAGCGTCGCTAATCAGCGTCGCTAACTCAGAAACTTCATCCCTCGGATCCCGATTGAGCGGATATTCGCTATTGTCCCGGAGACAATAAACCGGTTGAAACCAAATAATTCCGAGTTTATTATCAGCTGAAACAGATGACCTTAAAAAGTTAATCCATAAAATCGTAAAAGATCAGATCAGCTGAGTTGATCACGCACTAAAAGTGCTTATCAGCTTTTGTGTTTTGTATAAGCGTGGATAAACAGATCATAAACTAAGCAGATCATAAAATTTGAACAGATCATAAAGCTTTGAGCAGATCATAAATCTTCTGATAAATTCAGCATATTCGACAAGCTCAACTCGTAATTGGCGAAATGCTCTAAATTACTTAGAGGGTCTCACGTAATCACTGATAGCAAGAAATGTAATCGTTGAAGTTTTTTTTATATTAATATGTTGATTGTCGTATAAATTTATAAATGTCACTATAAGAAGAATTAGTTGATGCATTAATAATTTAACAGCTTCATCTCGATGACGAACATTGGGCCCAACGACCGCAACGATTAATAAAAAAAAAAACAATCAACGTAGAGTGAGTAAAGAACTGGCTTTAATGTAAGTACATAAACAATTAGATATGTACGACCTACTTAGCAAGTAAGGAAGCCATATACATATGTCACAGCCAAATACGACATGGAACGTCCATTATCTAAAACTTATTCAATATATATAAGCCTTAAATATAAGTAATGCATTCTAAAGTTGAATTTGAGCGTGAAGCCGTATAGAAATACTGAGAAAATGATGATGTTTAAATTTAATAATGATAATAATTAATTTTAAAAAAGAAGAAGAAAAGAATAATATATCATATGATAAAAGAATGCTTAAATATGAATTAACAAACAAAAAAATGTTCTTATAGATTATAGTTCTATTATATAATAGAAAATAGAATTAAGAGTAATGTTCACAATTTACCGAACTAAGTTAAGAAAGAATACATGAATTTGAAAGGAATTTAAAAGGAGGTGCTGAGGAGTAGTAGTGTCCGTCCAATGGATAATGTACTAAATTGATGTCATTATCATGGTAAGGTGGGTAGAGAAGAGGGACAACTACCATATATGTTCCTTCTAACAGGACTTGTGTCACAGTATAGTTAAAAAGATGTCTCGGCGTCTCCAATAATTGAAAATAGAATTTCAGTAACCCAAGTTGTTACTTGTTTTGTAAACGCGTACTAATTAAATGTGGCGGAGTACTCGTACGCTGCTCAGCATGCAATGTTGATGGAATTGAGAGAGAATTAATAAAAATTGATGAGGCACTACCGCAAAATTTTTCAAATTTGGATTTTCCACTGACGTTGGACCAAATAAACATTTGTGAAGCTTAAACCCAAAACATTAGCATCAATGTTTTTTGGTTTCGATGAGCAGTCAAATGCAGTCAACGGACCATTGTATGTGAAGGAGGTGGAAAAGAAAAACCACATAAGCCTAATGTTGCTGGAGACTGAGGAGCACACGCATTTCGGGTGTATAAAAAATTTGTCAAGGTAATATTTAAATAAATACTTTAGTGATAACAATACTTTTTAAAAATATATATCTGTTTTTATATATTTCCAGACTTGTAAGACGCCAACTCACATCACACAGTCACAGTTATACTTCTGCAAGATTTGTGTGAATTATTCACACAATGACAGGATGCATGCAGAGTACCGACAACAGTGTGGCAAGGTTGTGTCAACACTCCCATCGGAGGAAAAAAGCAAGTCTTAATTTTGAATTTTAATCGTAGTTTAGATGTACCTTTGTCATATCGCAGATTTTGAGTGTTTACTATCTGAATGATGCGGAATTAAATGCATTTGATATTTCATCTGTCAGATAATTCAGAGTCTGATACATTCTCGAGGTAGATCTTTTGTATCACAGACTCTCTTCACGATTACCATAATGATCTACCTTTTTGTCCATCCAACCAGAAGCCTACTCCGGAGGCTAAAGTTCAAAAACTTTTTGCTGACCTTAGGTCGAAAATAAAGTATCCCATTCATTATAGAAACCTTCAACAATGTCTAAGAAATTGTTTAATATTGACACAAATACTCAACATTTTGGAGTTTAAGAGTCTCCGTGGTTTAAAAAGTACATAGACTTAAATACATATTACAGAACATTAGCAAAAAATAATTTTGAAAAAGACATTTTTCAAATTGCTAAGTAATGCAGTCTATGGAAAAACTATAGGAAAACGTAGAAAAACGTAAAGATATCAAACAGGTCACTTCATGGATAACCACAAATCGTAATAGATTGAGTGCTCGTGCCCTCATTGCAAAGGCCAATTTCCATAGTTGAGACAATTTATGAAGATATGTATGCGATTAAAATGAATCGTCTCCATAACATCTATGATAAGCCAATTTACTTAGGTTTTACAGTTCTCGCACTTTCAAAATCGCAAATGTATGATTTCATTTTGATTACATGAAGCCAAAGTTTCAAGAGAAAGTTTCATGAATTATATGGATACAGACTCATTCATATATTCCATTGAGACTAAAGATTTCTATAAAGATATTGCGGAAGATGTATGAACGAGATTTGATACATCTGACTGTCCGGAAGAGTTGTCAAAAATATGGGATCCGAAGGTGTAATAAGAAAGTGCTAGGAATGATGAAAGACGAAAACAGTGAGAAAAGAATGTTTAAATTTGTGGGTCTTAGAGCCAAATGTATTCATTACCTTGAGGGGGTGGGTGCATAAAAAGTCAAAGGGAGTTAAAAAGTCTGCATTATGTAAGTTGACTATAAATAGCTATAAACAACGTCTATTTGAAAGAAATATATTTTGTGATAGCAAATTGATGTTTAGATCTAAGATTCACAATTTGTATACGCATAAAATAAGAAAAACAACTTTAAGTTCTAGAGATGATAAGAGAAAAATAAAAGAAGATGGGATAAATACATATGCCTGGGGGCATTATAGAATTAATTCATAGTAGTAGTAAGAAAAAATGGATAAATAAATATTAAATTAATTAATTAATAAACAAATAAAATGTAATTAAAACTAAGAAAAAATGTAAGTAAAATTAAGATTAAAAAAACAAATAGTAATAAATAAATTAATAAATATTTAAAACCAAAAAGAAGTACATGTGTCTCTTTTATTTTAATTTATGAAAGCTGAAAATGTTGGGTATACCTGTATAAAAAAAGAGAAGATAAACACAAGATTTTAGTTGTAAGTGCGTGCTTGTGTATCGCGTGTCTCTCTATTTGTAAATAAAGCGTACCTGGATAAAAAAGAAGAAGAAGATAAACAAATGATTTTAGGTTGTATATGCATTTTTATTTGAAGCTGAAAATAAAGTGTATATGTATGTATGGAGGTGTGAATAAGTTACAATAAATAATAACATAAAGAAATACATATTTTATGTTTTTTTTATTTAAATGGGAATTAAAGATGAAATACACTTAACTTATTATTATATATTTTCAATAAAGTTTAAAATTCTGGTGAATTTTCTAGCACCTCGTCACGAAGGTGGGCTCCATTGTTTGCCCTCTTCGGTTATATCAATGGTGCTTTCCGGGTCTTCAAGCTTTTGCTTCTTGTGTTTATAAGCGTCTTCCTCCTCCACCTAAATTTTTTGGTGTGAATTGCGGATTTGTTAGCTGTTTCTTTTTTAATTGGAATCGGCCAGGCATTACTGTCCCAAATGAAAAATCCATCGAATTCTCATCGTCATGCATAAAGTTGAACAGCTCTTGAATGTTCCTCGACATTGTTTTGAATGAGATACTTGTATTCAAGACGCTCTTTTTCTCAACTCTTAATTATATAAACATCCTCTCAGAACTGCATGTTGATAGACTTCCAGTGTGTATGTAGTTGGATTGGTATTTTAGCTTAATTATTTTGTTATTAATTCATTTTTTTTTTATAACGAGAACAAGGCCCACTTCCTTTCGAAAAGTCTGCCTGTTCAACATTTGGAAATCGGTTTACGTATTTAGTACCATTGCTTTGACTACTTTTCACATAGACTTTGAGGAATGTCCGAACTTGCTAACGGTCCTATAGATTGGTAACTCATATCACAATACACAAGACACATTATTTATTTATTTTATTATCGATCTTAGAGTCTATATTTAATTTGATAATATGATTTTCACCGTTCAATAAACTTTTAATTACTGTATTTGCGAATTAGAATTCGTTTGTAAAGAACTTACTGATTTTTTCAAGAGTTCTTCCGCCTTAATTCTCTTTTATTAATCTCATGAAGAATTGTAAGTAAGATTTCACTTATTGTTTTCTGATCCGACTGCTCTTTTCCTTTTAAAAGTTTTTCAAAGCTCTCCATTGTTTCTTCTCCTTTTCTTTCTAAAAAGACTTTAGTAACTGTATCATTACCTTCCAATGGTTCACCCACATTCTTAAGAGGTTTGTTTGAAAAAATAATGTTCTGATCTCAAGTAGAACACCAGCAATTTGATTTTTTACACTTGATCTTTCTTTTTCATTGCTTGTTGAGAAGAGTGACCAAACTTCTCAAGAGGCATTTTGATATTACTAAATTATTGTTAATCGCAGTCTTATTTATTCAGTAAATAATTTTTGCTTCACGAATTTCTTCAACTATCGAAACGATTTCATTATTATTATTAGTGTTACCAGCTGCCTGTGAGCCAACTAAAAGTTTAAGTATATCAATGATCTCATTTGTGTCATCCCAATATACAATAATTTGGCTTAGTTGTACTGAGTGTCATAAAAATTCTACCCTTATGCATGGATTTCTTATTTAGAGGTGTAGACATTGCACTTGGAATATCATTTTTTGAGAAAAGTTTTTTTTATTATTTGAGTGTACTTTTTTGATCGATTTCCCTTAAGCGAGCCATCAGGTAGATGATTTTTTCTATGGGCATTGGTTTATGATAAGATTTTCTAATATATGTACATCCAAATCCGTTTCATCATAACCTTTAGGATCTTTCCAGTAAATCAAAGAGTATAATCCAGGAGTAAGATTCCACTTTTCACCAGATTTCAGCTCAATTTTCTCGTGGTAAATATATATTTTAGAAGACCCCAAAACAATTTGCCCACTTTTTTTAGTACGTCCAAATGATTTATCGAGCTCTTTATGACGTTCTAAATTATTTAAACTAAGATTAAATATCTCATCAGTTATTTCATTCGTTTATAGTCTTGATTACTAATTTTATCAGGTTGATTATAACTCTCTTCGCTTGGTGCTAACGATAAATCTTCTGTTTAAAGCTCAGATATTCCTTTTTCCAGTAAAGTTTTCATCACGTTTAATTTCATTCCTACTATTTACTTGTCCTTCCTCCTCTTCCTTTTTTACTTTCATCAACTGATTTGCTAATATATTCCCTCTAACAATTTTCTGAATAATATATTCCCTCAATAACGCAGGTTGCGTTATTGGCTTAAACGTTTCCTCTAATTGATATTCATTTGCGGCTCTACCTAATTTAATGCTTTGAAATTTTCTTTTTAGTGCGTTTCTTGTTTTTGTCAATTCTTTCAGTATATGATCATTCATTTTTAATTAAATAAGGTTAAGGTCCACTATGTCTTCGCAATTCAAAACATGCGCCCTAGGATGCTGCTTCTTCTTCTAGTTAAGGCGACACATTCTGCCAGGTTGTGCATCGAGGATTCCTCTTCTCTTTCACAAAATCTGCACAGATCGCTATTATATATACCCAATTTCGTTAGGTGACTCATTAGTCTCACACTGTCCTGTCAATAGACCGGTAAGTATTCTAAGACTGTTCTTTCCCATGGTTATAATTTGTTGAAATCGTACAAGATTATAACCACCCAAGAGACATTTGGCTTGTCGGAGTCCTACTGCCTCTGACCAGCTTTGTTGCCGCCTCTGTCTCTCCTCGTTTCTAAGTTCCAGTCGTATACTGTGTCTCCCTATGCCACAATACGGTTCTGCTCCTGTTAGGGGCCTTCCTGCCCCCATTCTTGCTTGCTTATCAGCCGCCACGATTCCCGATATGTCCCTGTGGCCCTGGAACCATCGTGCGGTGAGCCTGTTGTGGGTCTCGAGTAGGCCTAGCTTTGAACGAACTTGATTGACTACCTTCGATGTATCTTAGTCCCCATTATAGCGTTTAATGCTGCTTGACTATCGGATAGGATGGATATATCCGTATTCCGTATTCCCCATCGTATCCGTATTCCCTATCGCACACACCTCAGCCTGAAATATGCTGGTGTGCGTTCCCAGGGATTCATGTACGAGTATGTATCAATATTCACGTGTTTGTTGACAGAGCATGCTTGCAGACCTGCTCACATTTTGATGCAAAATTGTTAAATAAAATTTTTCCAATAAAACAAAATATATTTAACAACTAAGTTCAGGGTAAATCGCAGTCGAACTCACTCGACTACAGTACTCTTACAGTTTTCCTTTATTTCTTTTTATTTTTATTTCTCTACGCCGTTTCTGCTTTTTGCAACGGTGAATTTTTATGTAGCTTTTCAACTTATTGTGAAATTGACATTTTTATTATAATGGATTGTGTCCTGATTATTATTAATAGAATAGTTATAAGTATTTTACAGTGAAATATGATCATTGGAATTACAGCGAAATGTTCGATTTTATAAAACGACTTATTTCCTCGACGCACCGACAACTTACAGCCATAGGTACATAGGACTTTGAGAACGCTGCGCCTCACGAATTTGACTCTCTCGTTCTGCTGTGCTTCTGCGACTCTCCCTCACGCTTGTGCTGCTTTTAGATCTGTTAACGAGGATTGACACCCAACAGCTCTGTAATCTTTAACGCAAAGTCAAAACGGATGCCCTAACTAAATGGCTTCAGTAGGGTATTAAAAACCCAATAATAAACCTACTAAGGAGCCACGGAATCACATCGGAGGTCGGAACCCTTTGATAGTCTTGCTCTTTCGGGAGGATACATAATGTTGAAATTATTTTAGAGTCCCTTCCGAACTAGATAGGAAGTGCTGGACTTCAAAATGCAAAAAAATATAAAAAATGGTACTAATATTAAACGTGGGGTTCTGATATCTGCAGGACTATACAAAAAAAAAATTAACGCGATCTCAGATGGTGGTCGATCCTCGCCGTCTCTTCCCACACAACCATGAATTTCAGAAGGAGAGTTGTAAGATTGCCAAGCAAAAAAAAATATCTATCTCATTATATCACTTTGGTCGGCCTCATATACTCGTACTAGATAATTACTCCATCGTTGGTTTTACTGTATTCATATTTAATTTTTATTTGCTCTGATCATTCATTTTGGAGCGCTGACTAAACTTAGTCTACTTAAAAGTTAATATAAATGGGTAGTGTTTCATCAGCAGCACAGGCATTTAAGTGGTTATGGCTTGTTAACATATTTGAATTAAGAGCCCTGCATGTGTTAATATAAATAGCTTATTGTTAGTCTTAATTACATATCCAAAAATCGTTTATCCTTGAGCTTGAAAAACTGGAGTGGCTTGACTATAATGAAATGTATAGCGAATTTTACCAAAGCTTTCAATGGCTGGTTGTGAAATTGGAGGTACGATTGAAGCGCATATCATAGAGACCGACAAAAATGTGATGCTGGAACTAGAGCTGGAGATGGTGAAGAGGCACATACAACCGAATCAGAAATCACTAAGGATGGGCTATTGAGCTAAAGAGCATGTCGCGTCTGGTGAAGACCCTCGAGGAGAGTGTTGAGGTAGCAATAAATTTGGCAAATGGTGACCAGGCCAATGGCCAGTCACCGATTTCATGAACAATGTGGAAAGCGATGGCGTCATCACCGTCAAGGCACCCGCCTTCGGTGACAATCGCAAATCCACATTGATCGATCACAGTAGGCATGTTGTCAAGCTAGAGTTGAAGGCTGAGCGGCTCCAGGAACGGGAACAGGATCGTCTCGCCAAATTGGCCGAGGCAGAAGCAGCCGAAGCGGAGGCCTGCAAACAACCGGGAAATGCCGCCTCGAATAAGGCGACAACTGATGGAACAGCTGCTCCAACGGATGGCATCTGCAGCGTTGATTTGCACAGTAGCAAGAAGAAATCCCTAGAGGAGCACAGCAAGCAGGATCATCATCTGACGGGAGCAGCAGAAGCCACAACTGCTGACACGGAGCAGGCAACGCAGCCCATAGAAGTGGATGCAGATGCTCCATTGTTGATCAGCAACAGTGGCAATACTGAATACTGAGCAGATATTGCAGGAGCAGCGGCAAGTGTAACTGCAACAGTAGTTGAAGCAATCACAACACCTGCCCCAACAACAACAACAGTAACGGGGTGTGATGTAAGTATGACGTCATTTCTGCCACAGGCCAAGAAGAGCAACGAACGAAATTCGATCAATGAGGATGGACACTCGCAGAGCCACGATGTGAGAATCATTGAGGATGATCTCTCCGATCTAGACTCGGAGATCACCAAAGTCGAGGAAGACGACAAGATTGTGCGCGCCTCGTTCAACTGTAAGGAGGCGATGGAGAAGAGCACTAATCAGTTGAGGGCCGCCTGCTTTCGATAGGATCGGTTCTGGCAACGTTACTGGAAGCTGCCCAAGGCGGATGGCATCTTCATTGAGGCCCTGGAATCGGCACAGAATGGCAGAATGTGTTGACCAGCCGGTGCTCGTTTTTGACGAGTGGCGACCACTTGTCTGCCAAACTACGGACACATTTAATTCTTCCCCGCTAGTTGCAATTGCAGAAAAACTTGGCGATCTTGATGTGCTGACTCCGGCAACAATTCTGGAACCGGTCCTAACGAGGATGGACTGCAACCCTTTTGATAATTGCAGCGAGTCGTCCACGTACATTATTTCTTTGGGTTTCGTTGGCGAGAGGAGTGCCTTGCACTCTTGCAACATCGTGCTAGATGGGGTTCTCCATCTCGCTCTTTTCAGGTGGATGACTTAGTCCTCGACAAGGACGAGGATCCGCATTCTATGAGTTGGACACGATTTAGAGAGCTTGCGCAAATTCCACACAAACGCAAAATGCTTAAATGCCAATTTGTTTTATGTTATATCACGTTTGAAAAATTAACTTTAGTTTTTATTAAAATATTAATTAATTAATTAAAATTAGTCAAAAACTGAAAACATATTCAAAATACATGTCGAAGCTTTTTTGACCCAGTCTTAGAAAAATAACATATTAGGCGTATAAAAACTTAAATAAGGATGCTAATACTTAGTATGATATCCTTTAGCCTCAATAACTTCCCTAACCTATTTTTCATGGAAGATACCAGCTTCCGGGTTGTTTCTGGACAGATTTTGTTCCACTCATCCAGCAGAGCATTTTTAAATAACATTTAAATCTGGAGACTGGGCCAGTGGAATTATCATGTGGGGGCAGTTCCAGATAAGCCAGGAATGTACTAATCCGGACTTATGCCTGGCTGCTGTCCTGGTCGCGGTCCTGGTAGAACCGGAAAGTCCTCCGGATTCCTAGCTTCTCGGCACTTTGGAGTAAATTTTCTTTTAATATATTAAGGTACACATTGTTGTCCATTGTTGTTTCAATAAACACCAAATTTCCTCTGCCGGCTTCCGAGATAGATGCCTACAGATAGATGCCTACACCATGACACTTCCTCGGCCGTGCTTGACTGTTGCCTTTAGGATTTTGGGATTCAGCTCAGTGTTGGACTGTCGCCACGCACAATTCCGTCCGTCTGAGCCAAAAATGTTGAATTTGGGCTCATCTGCAAATATGAATGTGTTCCAGAGCTCCAAATCCTTGTCCAAGCGGGTTTTGGCGAACGTCATCCTAATCCCTTTATTTTTTGCGTTTATAATGGGCTTCTTCCGTGGTACTCGGGCATTAAAGTCATGGTTGCGCAGAACCCGGCGCACAGTTTCCACACTGCACTTTTTCCCCATTTCATCCTCCACCTGTGGAGTCAGTTTTGGAGCCGATAGCTTGGGATTTTCCCTTATTTTCCTGATGATCCTCCGCTCTGCCTGTTCGGTGAAAATCTTGTTTGGCGCCTTTCTGCCCTTGTCCTCTATCCGATTTTCATCGACGAAGTGCCGAATGATGCTATATACAGTTGACCTGTTTAAATTGACAATTTTAGCTATTTGGCAATGTGTATATCCGATCTTGAAGTGTTCCAGGATGAGATTCCGTTGGTCAATGGTAGTCCGTTTGCCCATAGTCCTTGTTGGCTGGTTGCACCCGAGATGCAGGATATAACTAAACTGACTACTAAGGATTGGTCGATTTATACCGAAAATAATCAATCTAATCAAAACCCGGCCTAGCCGGTGGGGAAACCCCAGTTTATTGATCATATATTCATTATGGTAGTTAATATATGTACCTGCCATCGGTCTTTGGAATTTTTGAAAAATATTGTATAATTAGTTTATGGCAGGCAATTAAATTTTTGCAGACACTCGACCATTTTTAGCTGTGAGACACTGTAGGTGGCGTTGCGCAAGTGGCTCATTTGTAGACTACAAAAGGCGGGCTAGCAAGATGTGCCTGCTGCCTGTTAAGAGAGTCTTTCAACGGGGTGAGTATTTTGGCAGCAGTAGCAAAGACATTTAAATGGTTGTGAGTTGTTAGCATGTTTGAATTTGGAGCCCTGTGTGGCTTAATATAAATAGCTTATTGTTAGTCTTATTTACGTATCCACATTATTTTAAATGCAGTTTGAGCTGCAGCAGCCGGCGTTAGCAGCGCTCTCTCTCTATCTCTCTCTCTCTCTCGTTCACTGATCGTCCGCCTGCTGCAGCTAATCAGTTTTTTCGCATAGCTCTAGCTTATCGATCCTTTTATAGTTATTCTCGTTGTGAGAAGGGTTAGCAAGTGGTTTCAAGCTTTTAATAAGCAAAGTGTTAGTAGAATGTTTAGCAAGTTGCTTCAAACTGTTGAAAATATGTAAAAGATCAATACAACATTCCGATTACTAATGTTAATAACAGGATATCGATATCTGCGCTCGATACCCCAACTTATGAATACATTGACAAAAGTATAACCACCAAACCTAGTGCATCACTTTTGCCGCTTTGGCTGCTTTGCCAACAGGTATGGGCACAGGCATAAAGAAAGTTGAAGAAAGTAGTTATTAAAAGGCGTTTAAGAGTCGAGTGAAATTTTTGATTAGAATTGCATAATTTTATATTGCTGTGTGTATTACCAACAAAGTTTTCTGTGTGAGAACAAGTAACGAGCGAAAAATTAGTGCGTTGTACAATATAGACAAGTTGGAGGAAACATATTATGATTCGCGGTGTGTCCAAATGAAAAGTGTGCTAATTCACTAAGAGCCCGTCACTTCAGGAGCTATGAAGTGCCCAAGTTCAGATAAGACGAGTGAATATAGTCAGTGGATATCAAAAAGGCTTTAGCGGCGATAATAAGAGGTTCTGAGATTGGTCAAAATTAAATGTTACAATTGCGGTAAAATTGGCCACATTTCTGCAGAATGTAGGTCCAAGGCGAACGAGATATACATTATCTTAAAGGAAGATACGAAAATCATTCTTCACGTTGCTAAGTGCAAAACGGTAAAAAGACTTGATAAGTCAGCGTGGTGCTTAGATAGTGGCGCCACAGCTCATATGTGTGCAAATCAAAATATGTTTAATTCGTTTGAACACCACTGATACAGTCACACTTGCTAGTGATAAATCAGTAGAAGTAGTCGGATGAGGAGTCGTGATGATTAAAACGGAATCGTCATCTGTAAAACTTACAAAAGTTCTTTATATACCACAATTTCAATGCAACTTTACTTCCGTTTTTTTTTTTTTTTTTTTTTTATAATTTTTTTTTTTTAATTTTTTTTTATTAAGTTTTTTATTTATTTTTTCGATTTTCGCGTCGCATCCCTTCAATCAGTGTGATTTGTGCGTATGCCCCCACCACTCTGCTAGAGTGCGAGTGCTGGAGGTCCATATTCAACCAATATGAGCGACATCTCCCATACAGCCAGTGATGGCGATGCGCCAGATACTGCAGTTCCTTGATGCTCGCCTTCTGTTGCCTGGCAGACCAGCGAACTCCTGCTATAATCTGCGGTCTCGCCTGGTGAGTAGTAACAACAACAATAACAACAACGCCAACAGCAAATACTAACAATTCCAAGAGCTACAATAAATACATCAAAAAGAACACCGTCAACAAGACAACACACAAACAATGTCCACTAAAACATTAAAAACACTAACAATGCCAACAACAACACTAACATTTCAACTGCAACAACGCCAACAAAAAGAGGAAAATTGCGATAATTGAAGATGAAATCGACGGAGCAGCAGTGATCATAAAATCTTCACTGCAACACCATGTGCTGACTTTATTAAGTTTGCCATACGCACAATGTGCTGTCGTTATTGTCTATTGTCCACCACGATTTGTGTTCGAAATAGAAGACATTAAGTGTCTCTTCGAAGAGTTGGAATGCTCAACACCATCTTTGGGGTGTAGCGTTGGACACTCGCCGTGGGATTGCGCTTGCGGATTGCGTGAGAGACTCAAGCGGCAAGCGCTGTCAAACTGCAGCCACTCAGGCGACCGGACCACAATTGGTGTCGATCGGATGCAGAGATTGCATCGGCGTTTGCGGATGAGCTGCAAAGTCGCTTCACGCCTTTTGCACTTGCGTCACCCAGCCAGGTACAGGATACTGAAACATTTTTAAACGCAGATCTCGATCCTGTACAACCGATCATACCTATCGCCCCTAGTGAGATTCGCAGGCTTAAGTCCCCTAACGCCCCTGGCTATGATGGCATTGACGGCAGAGTTGCTAAGGCCCTCCCAGAAAAGGGAGTGATGTTCTTGGTGCTACTTTTTAACTCCATGGTTCCCCAATCCGTGGAAGTGCGCTGTGATTGCGATTATTGCCAAACCTGGCCAGCCGGATAATCTTGTCTCGTCATATCGACGTGCTGTCCACCTACTCCGAGATATTTGAAAAATATTTCTGGGAAGATTGTCGGCAGTTAGTGGCTTCCAGAGGGCCATTCGTGATCATCAGTTTGGCTTCAGGCATCACCATGGTACACCAGAGCCAGTTCATCGAGTAGTACAGCATGCCCTCGAGGCCTTGGAAAATAATCAGTACAGCTCTTTCTGGATATCCAGCAGGCAATTGGTCGCGTATTGTTGCCTTCTTTAAAGCTTAAGTCCTTGCCACCATCGGCGCAGTATTTACTGTACACCGCGGACTTGCCAATTCCAGTAGCCAGAAACACCCTGCTTGCCACATACGCGGATGACACTGTGTTCCTTGCTAACTCCACCACTGTTTGGAGAGCAGCTGCGGTTACACGGAGGTTCTTGGATGGCTTTAGTACTTGGGCAATGGGAGCAAGTCTCAGCACTGCACGTTTGCGCTCAGGAATGGTAACTGTCCAACTGTTCAACTCAACAGCATGGTCATACCTCAGGAGAACTATGTTCGCTACCTGTGTATGTATCTGGACAGGAAACTTACCTGGCGCAAACACGTCCAGATCACGGCTGCAGCATGTAGATCCAAAAAAACGGAACTCGACTGATTGCTGAGGCCATCTAGCAAACTCAGCTTGAGAAACAAGCTACTCGTGTACAGGAGCATCATCGTACCCACATGGACATATGGGATTCCATTTTGGGGCACCGCTGCAAAATCTTAGATAATCCAAATTCAAGTCTTGCAGAGCAATGTGCTCAGAGACATCTCTGGTGATCCACCATACGTGAGTAACAGGACGCTGCACAACGACTTCGCTCTACCGACAGTCACACAACAAACTAACCGACATACGAGTCGGTATAATGACCGGTTGCATAACCACTTCAACCCTTTGGCTTGTACACTTGCGTCAAATACAAATTAATGTGCTATAAATTTAATATTTAATGTTGTTTATTATCTGCTAAAATCAGTTCTATGCTTATGTTATAGATTTTAATTCACTGTTATTTTTCATCTCATACCTTGCAATCAATTTTTTATAGCCTTCAAATAGGTTGATTAATGTCCAAATACTGCTAAAAAAAACATGCAAAGCTTCAAAGAGTTAAATGATATGAAATTGGTGCGTGGAGAGAACTTCAACAGCACAAGTGAATTGGACTGTAAGATATGTCTACAGAGTAAGTGTTGAGCGAAACCATTTAATATGTCGGCAAAAGTGAGGATGATGCTTGAGGCCCTATAAAAATATGTTCAAACGGCGGATTACGTTACTTTGCTACCATAGTTGATGAGAAATCGGATATGTTCACGTATATTTTATCAAAAATAAATCAGAAGTTCTAAATGTGTTTAAGAACTATAAGAGCATGGTGGAATGCCAAACGTTTGACATATTTGGAAACAAAATGGGATCGTCCAGCAATTGAGTGGGCCTCACACACCCCAGCAACAGGCCAAACTGCAAGAGGCCAAACTTAAAGTAAGTTTCTGCGCAGAAGTTGTACATACGTAGCTATCTACGGAATAGATCGCTTAAAAGCTGTGCTCTACGCCATTTAGCAGATCAAGCTAAAGCATATCGCCTCTACAACAGCGTCAGTGGTAAAATGATCGTAAGCCGTGATGTATATTTTGTTGAGTCAACAGCAGAATCAAGTGCAGTTGATGTACCCACGTTACCCGATTTTAATTGCAGCAAGGTAATTACAGAAGCGCAGTCCAATAGAGCCAGCAGCAAAGCCAGCAGCAGAGCCAGCAGCAGAGGGAGCAGCAGAGGGAGCAGCAGAGGCACCGGTGAAGATAACCGTTATTATTATTATTGGGGCGAAGCTGCACCGCGACTTATTTGATATATTGTGCCCCTCTGAGCTTATAGCTCTTCCATCAGCCCCAACGAACGTGAGGATCTTTGTTGGGTTAAGGTCTACTATGTCTTCGCAATTCAAAACATGCGCCCCTAGGATGCTGCTTCTTCTCTTGTTAAGGCGCCACATTCTGCTGAGTGCATCGAGGATTCTTCCTCCCTTTCACAAAACCTGCACAGATCGCTACTTTATATACCCAATTTTGTTAGGTGACTCCCTAGTCTACAGTGTCCTGTCAATAGACCGGTAACTATTCTAAGACTGTTCTTTCCCATGGTTATAATGTGTTGAAATCGTACAAGATTATAACCACCCAGGAGACATTTGGCTTGTCGGAGTCCTACTGTTTCTGACCAGCTCTGTTGCCGCCTCTGTCTCTCCTCATTTCTAAATTCCAGTCGTCCTTCATGGACTACTTCGATGTTATCTTAGTCCCCATTATAGCGTTCAATGCTGCTTGACTATCAGATAGGATGGATATACCTGGATTCCGATAGTTACGTTTTATGTTAAAGTCCGCACATCTCCCTATCGCACACACCTCAGCCTGAAATATGCTGGTGTGCGTTCCTAGGGATTCATGGAGAATACCCGAGGACCCACCACTCCACTAACCTTTAAAGTGAGCGGTTTCATGGGATGCATCTCATCCAGAGTTGTCCATTCCCTTTTATTACTCATACAAACTGTGAAATTTCGGATCGAATATGTATTCGGCTACCATTTCGTCCCTAGGTTGCATCAGCAGGGAGTTGGGCATATTTATGGCTTAGGATATGGTTGCCCTCAACTAGTTCTGCCGATATCCTTGAAAAGCGTCGCTTTCTTCTTGAGCCTTATGATGTGGTGGAGTGGCGTGAGCTCCATTAAGGCTTCAAGGGCCATTTTTGGGCAGGTGCGCATTGCTACTGTCATACAAACACAGGCCATTCTTGCAACTTTTGCAGCTGCTTTACGGTGATCAACCGTGCTCACCCCATGCATTACCCCATAGGTTAGCATGGGTCTTACTACCATTAGCTATAGCCATCTTAATATCTTTGGTGATGTACCCCATGATTTACCGGCAATACTACGACATTTATAAAGCACCCTTGAGCACTTTGCATTATTGTGTTTTGCACATGGGTGTCAAAGCTTAGCTGTCAAAGGTGACTCCCAGGTAATTGACCTCCCTACTGGTTTCTATTAGGATACCTAAGAGCCATATTTGTCCCATCCTCTGTAACTTATGTCGTCTGGTAAAGGGGACGATGACTGTTTTCGTAGGGTTTAGGTTGAGTCCAACCTCCGTACATCAGTCATACGTTATCCTTAGCCCCGACCGGACTATGTCACAGAGTGATTCCTCAAATTTTCCTCGCGCAATGATAACAATGTCATCGGCATAACCTTGACATTGAATACCACTGTTAGCAAGTCTGTTTAGTAGTTCGTCTACTAACAGACTCCAGAGTAGCGGAGACAACACCCTCCTTGGGGACAGCCGTTGGTGGTTAGGACTCTACAGTGCTATCATGTAATGATGCCATTGCTGTGATTTTCTGCGCTCTTGTCCTCTCGCCTTCTTCCTTCAACTTTATACAGCATTTCAAACGTTGGAAGAATGTCGCCCGTCTCGATGGCGACAACGAAATTTTCATAAAAATTTGAAAGGCTGGAAAGCAAAATAATGACCTTGAGCTCGTCAACTATTGCTATTCCAACTCCGGCAAGCTGATCCACGATTTCATTAAATGTGATCAAATAGCTAGCCATGCTTTGCCCCTCCGCCATGCGTGAATTGAGCAACTTTTTGTATATCGAGACTTTCGAACCGGCCCGCTTGGCTGATGAACTTTGCGCAACTTAGTCCATGCCTCCTGCGAGGTTATGCAACTTGATGTATCCCAACTGCGATGCCTTAACACTTAGCGTGATCGTGGCCAATGCCTTACGATCCAGAGCACTCCAGTTAATATTTTCGCCCGCATCAGACTTCAGTAAATCATCGACGCAACTTCCAATAGATCCGCATGCACCAACACGCTTCGCATCTGTATGCTCCAAGAATCATAATTCTTTTCTTCAAGCTTCTCAATTTGGTACAATGCACTCATTTTTCTATTTCTGCGACGCAATTTACTCATACATTTACATATACGCAACTGCCGATTTTTGTTTTTAACACATCCGAGTTCGTAACTCTAGATATCGAGTCAATAAACTTTAACCAATATTATCAGGCCACGTGCTCTGGGCCCATAACCTGTTAGAGCGAAGTTTCCCCACGTCAGGGAATGCCTGAATAATAATATAAATCGAAATACCACCAGCATTGTGTACTCAACCAAAGTTTATTTAAGACTCAGACGATATTCTGTTAGTTAACAGTATTGCTATTCATTAATAATGGACTTAACATATATGTGGATGCACGGTTGCATTGCATGTAAATTAACATAATTTTCAACAGTACTCCATTTACTCGTAGTCATTTTTGGCTGGTTGCACCCGATATGCAGAATATAACTAAACTGACTACGAAGGATTGGTCTATTTATACCGAAAATAATCAACGTGAAGTAAAAAATTCGGGTTTTCTGGCACCCACGTGTCCGTAATGCCACTGTTCGAAATGGGGTGTGACCATGAATTAAGGTCCTTTTTTTTGCATAACCCACCTAGCAGGAAACCCCAGTTTATGGAGGTCATATATTCATTTTGGTGGTTAGTATATGTACCTGCCATCGGTCTTTGGAATTTTTGAAAAATAGTGTATAATTAGTTTAAAATTTTTGCTAGACGCTGTTCGAACGTTGTGGGACATATATATATATATATGTATATATATATGTATATACAATATATATATATATATATATAATTAATTTTTTTTTCTTTACACGGCCTACAAATATAGAAATGTAATAAAGATAATCTTAGACTATTGTTACTATTATCAGATAGATCGATAATTGTTGTAGATTGTGTAAACAATTTATACACCCTTCCATTTTCTCGGTAATGAAATACCTTTCCAGAGAAAATTAGGCGGCATTAGCAACCAATTAACAACAAAAATAAAATCTTCAAATCTTTACCCTTTAACGGATGTGATTACCAAATTCAATCCGCTATTAACTGTAAATCGAAATTTCTGTTGCATCCTCATTCTGTAGGCTATTCAATCTTACCTAAATATGCAAGATTCCGGAACAGTTACTACAGTATTCGACCAGCAGCTGTCCTAATCAAACAAACAATAACCGAAAATACAGCTGGAGCTTAAACTGTGAGAGCTGGAATAGTGGTGCTAACGAACCATTAATTTTAGTCTCGATATGCGCATTAGTTAAGAGGTCCCACCAACTATGTGTATCGTCAATATGTTCGATCTTAGCCAAATACTAGAGATCCAAGATCCACATTATTGGTTGCACACTCATAAACCATCCACTTCGCTTGGGTGTTACTGAAAGTGGAATAAACTTCGCTTCTCACAATTTGGAGATGTGAAGCTGCTAATTCGACACTTGTCGCTGTTAAGGCTTTTATTTACTAATTAATACTAGTGCACTTTTGCATGCAAACTCAATTATCAGCTTGCCTGTGTTTTTAAGATTTCATTCTTTTGAATATCTAATCATAACAGTTGTTTTGGGATCCATCTTAATAACATCTTTGTGATCAAACTATCGATATCAGCATGCCCCACGTTTTGGGCACCAAAACTTATGTAACGTTACGTCAAAGCGTATGTTTTAACTAACTTGCTTCAGTGGGGCATTCAAAAGACCAATACAAGCCACGGAATCAACATGGATTTTTTGCCGAAAGCTCCCAGAGGCGAAAGCTTCAAGCTTAGCCTGGGATAAGCTGGTTTTATTTTAATTTTTGGTTATTTTTATGTTTGAGTTTTAGAATTCTTATTAATTTATTTTTTATATGCTTGAATAAAAATATTTTGGAAAAAATCGTGTGCTTCTCAAATTTGTCTTTTAAATTGTTAACTATTTTACGTACGAAGTACGTTAAATTGGCCCGAATTTGACCAAATTTCAGTGAAAGTAGATTTTTGACTTACATGTTTTTCCGATGCGGTGAAAGGCCTTCCAACGATGGGTTTACTTATTAGTCGTAGGTTTATATATATGCATTTTTTTGTTTTTCACTGAAACTTAATCTCATTATTCACTCACGTCAAAAAAATTAATAAGGGCGGAGTTATCTGTTTTTTTTTTTGGGACTTCAATAAGGGATTTTATTAGTCTTGCACTTTTTACAAAATACCCAGTCGGTCTATTTTATCGATTTTATTTTGTAGTTCTGAGCTTATTTATGACATTAAAAAAACTTTAAACTTTTTCTGTTTTATCTTTTAAAATTTTTCCGAATAGAACATTTTTTTTATAGGATGTTTGTTTTAATTTCCGGCTTTTTAGTATTAATTTTTATGGCATTTCATTTTTTAATTATTCTTTTAATGTCATTAGCATTTCATTTTTTTCTTATTATTTTTAATATATGTTAATATTTACTTCTTATATCTAATAACTTTCTAACAGTTAAGCATTTTATACAAGATTTTTCCCATTATTTTTTTGGTAATATACTTTTTGGTAGCCTGTTTTGGCTGTTTTAATTAATTGATTATTTGATTCGCCGATTTGGCGGCTGCTGCAGATGAATTATCTCCGACTCAATGGGATGAGAAAATCGGGCTCTCTTCTCAAGGGGTCCCTCGGCGGTGCCTCCCAGCTTCCAGAGTGCATAGGTTAAGGCCGTCCTGGCCGGGCACGTGATGATACGTGATACGTTGACAAGATATTTCTGTGGCTTTCATAATCATTTTTATTGGTTCTTATATTTTGTTTTCACACATTTTATAACTTTTTTTTTGTTTGTTGTCTTTTCTTACAATTGGTGGTTTTTTCTTCTTGTTCTAGAGATTTTACAACATTTCGGCACTATTTTAATTTATTTTTTTGCAGCCGCCACGTGATATATAAATTCGCGCCGACCGACGTTTTACTTTTCTGTTTGCATCGGCACGTTTCAAAAAATTTTAAAAAGAAGCTTTAGTTGGGATCAGATCGCTTTTATACCCGGGTTTGCTCGTTAAAGCCGCCGGATGCATGCGGAGGCAACATAGCTGGCTGCGTTGCGAAAGCGACCTATCACTAACCTTGAGCATGCTCCGTTAGCGTAAATGTTTTTTTTTTTTTTGTCAGTTTAGCTTTTTGCGCGCTCAGATGCACTGCTTTGTTTACTTTTCGTCCGTTACAGCGCAGGCAACAAATTTGTCGCGAACGATTAGCAGGAATTAGATGCGTGGTAAGTTCCTCGTTCATGTCCTTGTAACTCTTCTAAGAGATAAAAACTATTGCCAAGTTTTTTCTTGATTCGACATTTTACAAATTGCGTTCCTAATTTGGCGTTGAAGTAATGTGAACATTTGCTAAGGGCAAAATTCCATCGAAAGATGGAATTACACCGCAAATTGTACTGAACTACATTACGGTAATACGTTTAATGTTTTGTTGTGACGCTTTTCGTGAGCTGCATCAAAACCTGGTTCCGCATTCCCATAACTTTCATGCATTTTTATCCTGCGCGTCGATTCTGCTGGTATGTTCAGTTTTCATATAAATAAAATACTTTAACGTCTGGAAATTTGGATTTATGCATGGTAAATTTATATTTTAAGGTTTGATAATCACTATAAATAAAAGCATTCGATTCCAAATATATTATTGGCCCTATTTCCAACTCTGCCAAATTCATCGTCACACAATCTTGATAATGCATCCGCCACGATGTGATCTTTTCCTTTTCTTTTGCGAAACTGTAAATTTGTAAGGCTGCAGTCGAAAAATCCACCGCGTAAGTCTACCGAATGCGTTTGGTTGCCGCATCAGCCACAATAGACTGGAGTGGACCGTTATAACTTCGAATTCTTGTAACTCCAACATCTAAACTTTTCAATAGCCAAGATCACAACTAAGCATTCTCTCTCTGTTACTCTGAAATTTCTTTGAGCACTTATTTTTTTGACATAAACGCGAGGTATTTCTTCATTTTTCGGCGATAACTGTACAAGGACAGCTCCTATACCGTAGTTACTAGCATCAAAGTAAAAATAATTGTTTGTTGTAAAATCGCGGTTTTGTAAAACCGGTGCAGAAGTGAGTATAATTTTAAGCTTTTCCATCCCTTTCCTGAGCCTCTGCTCACCAAACTTTTTTAATAGAAAACACATCTGTAATAGGACACGTTAAATCATCATAGTTTGAAATAAAACGACGATACCATCCACACACTCCTAGGAATCCTCGAATTTGTTTTAGGTTTTTATGCGGTGGCCAATTCCTAATACACTAAATTTTTGGGGAGTATCATGTTTTTGCGCATGACCTTGAATTGGTACAGTCGTTTACCAAGAATAGTGAACGGTGTCAATGGCCTTGTTTCTTTTAACTTTTAACTCTATTTCCGAATATGCATCCTTTAAATCCAATCCAATTGAAATTATTTTGGCTTTAGGCATTTCTGAAAAATTCATTAGATACTCTGCAACGGATAAGCATCTCTCTTTGTGGCCTCATTGCGCTTCCCTGCATCTAAACAAATGCGGATTTGATTTAGTTTCATAGCTAAACGCATAGATGAGATCCAACCACTAGAACAGGAACCTATGGCGTCCAGTTCTAAAATACGATATATTTCAGAGTAGAGAAGTTTTTCAACTGTTGGGTTAACTGGGTACCGGTCGTGCTTCTCCAACGTCGATGTGATGTTGGACCAGACTATTGCGGCCTAATCATTCATAACAATTTGGG
This sequence comes from Drosophila paucipuncta, assembly GCA_035043875.1. Classification (NCBI taxonomy): domain Eukaryota; kingdom Metazoa; phylum Arthropoda; class Insecta; order Diptera; family Drosophilidae; genus Drosophila; species Drosophila paucipuncta. The sequence goes on along the minus strand of JAWNMP010000114.1, from coordinate 6,823 downwards.
AAAAGGTTTTCACTACTTCTAACTAACTGTAACTGACATTGGTCAGGGGATATGAGTTTGATTCTTCTAAAGTGGTCTGAGGAGTTTTCTCTGGTTGCTTGGAAGGCAATTCGATAACGCTGGTCACATTAGGAGCACTAGCAGCCCAATAAACTCGTGAGCCCCATCAGCTGTATTTATATAAGATTTCAGGAACTTAAATTCGAGTAAATTAGTAAATATTTCCCTAGCTAGAGAGATAGACACAATGCAACTTATATTCGCACAGGTGTCTAGCAGACCAAATCCTATAAATTCTAGAAACGGCAAGTGCTTCGGTTATAGAAAATAGTGCTTCGTCCTAGAAACTCATTTGCTGCGGTTGTTCAGCTCACTTACTAAATTTTCGTGCATCTGCACTAATCTTCGCGACTAACCTACAGAATGTGCTGGTTGACATAACAACTTGCGACGTGCTTCCGGCAACAAATTATTTTTAGGAATTTGAATCAACTCCTCTTCTTCGATTCGAACAGACGATTTATCTATTAGTGAAACCACATCCTCCTAAAAGTTTTCAAAAGTTTCCCTTTTTTTGTTTACGCAAACGTATTTGTTCCTTGCTGCTAAACTCTGACCTATAATCTTGTTATTGTTGGCGTAAGGCTAGAGAAAAGTTGGTCCATGTAATACTATCCACCTGTTTGTCATATGTTTGTAACGAGTTTTGGGCTGATGTTGGAACATGAGTACGATAACGGGTGTTCTCTAAGGATGAAATTCGCGTAGACAGACATGTACACTTTCCCAGTTAAATGATATCGAAAGTCAGTCATCAGAACAGCACCTTCAAGTTCCTCGAACAGTTCGTGGTGGCCATCGAACTGGTGCTACTCCTAGGACTAGAGCTAATACCAGATCCAATAACCAACGAAATAACTCTGGCGCACAGGCTTACAGGCCTAATAGTAATTTTAATGTCAGGAATAGACGAGACTCATCCAATGCTTCGCTTGACCCTCCCATCCTTTCTGAACAGCGAATTCAGCAACTTATTTCAAGCTCGTTAGATACCTTTCGAGCCAGTATGGTTATAGCAGTGACTGACGAGATCAGTTTAGCTATCAGAAACCTTAATATATCAAATAACCAGCAGGAAGCTCGAATTGAACCAGGAGTTGAGCAAAATAATTCAATGAATTCAAATAATAATAATAGGTATCAAGGGATTCGAACAGTTGTAGATAATCGAAGCACTGATTCCATTGAACGACCCGACAAAGTCTCAAGAATTATTTCGAGTTGGCATGTACAATTCTCTGGATCCTTTAATGAAATTTCTGTGGAAGATTTTATTTACCGGATCAATCGCTTGAGCGACCAATGCCTCAACGGAAATTGGAATTTGCTTTATCAATTTGCCAATATTTTGTTCTGTGGCCCTGCATTACAGTTCTACTGGCTGTTCCAAAGAACAAATAGTCGTGCTAATTGGTTTCAAATATGCGATGCCTTGCGTGAGCGGTATAGAGATCAACGCTCGGGCGAGGAGATAAAAGATTCTTTAAGATCTCGTAAACAGCGAAATGGAGAAAGCTTTGACCAATTTTTGGATGCTATTCTGAGTATTGCTGATGCACTGCGAGAACCAATGACAGATCGGGAGTTAGTGGCTAATATTAAAAGAAACCTTAAGCCTGAATTGAGGCTAGAAATACTTCATGTGGCTGCACCCAATTTAGCAACTCTTCGAACTGAATGTCACAAGCACGAACAATTCTGTTTGAGTATGTCCTCAAGACCTGTGTCTCAGCCAACTAACACCAGGCGTTTTCTCAATGAAGTCGTGCATGAGGAAGAATCGATAGATACTTCCCCTACAGAGGCAACTGAGATAAATGCAATGCAATCAGTTGATAGGATAAGATGTTGGAATTGTGATGAGATAGGTCATAGATATCAAGATTGTATAAAAACCATACGCATATTTTGCTATGGATGCGGTCGTCTTGATACATACAAACCGACATGTCCTAAGTGCAATCCCGTATTGGAAAACTTGCAACAGGATGTCCACCGAGCATAATCAATGGATATCCACCTACAGTCTCGGATCAACTATCAAACAATGGAAAATACTCAACTTGTACCCCACAAATTCGTAACAATAACACGACTTATCTAAGAATCTAAGATTCAAACCGTTGCATGTAAAATTGAAAGAATATTACCAGCGTAGATCGGAAATATTCTGTTTGAAAGTAAGTTCGCTTCCTAAAACTCGTTCTTCAGTTAGAATGAATGAGTTTTGGAGAAACAAGCGATCGCTAAAGAACATTACTGTTGTCTCTACCATCCGCAACTGTAATGATTCGCGCCCATATATAAATCTTATGTTATTCGGTCAAAGCTATTTAGCATTATTGGATAGTGGTGCTAATAAAAGCGTGATCGGAGGACAATTGGCCGCACGATTGCTTGCAACAGACCTAAAATTGAAAAAATTAAAAGGCAATGTTCGCACCGCAGATGGCAAGCGTCAGACAGTATTAGGTACTCTTCGTATTCCGATAGAGTATGACTTAGAAAGAGGTTGAATTTATGATTGTACCTTCAATCACACAAGACATCATCTGTGGCACGGATTTTTGGAAGTCATTCGGTATTAATATTTCTAATACGACTGTAGTTAGCGAATTAGACTGCAGCGATCAAACATCTGATAATATGTGTCTTAGTGTTACCGACAGGAATCGTTTAAAAGCCGTCGTAGATTTCTTTCCATCCTCGGAAAGAGATGGGTTAGGAAAAACCTCTTTAATCGAACACAGAATTGATACCGGTGATGCTAAGCCCATCAAGCAAAGATATTATCCGTTGTCCCCGGCTAAAGAACAACAGATGTGTACAGAAATTGACAGAATGATTGAGTTAGGAGTTCTTGAAGAAGCACCTATGTCTGCCTGGTCTTCTCCGGCTATTCTTGTTCTAAAGCCAGGTAAAGTAAGAATTTGTTTAGATTCAAGGAAGCTAAACTCCGTTACAGTTAAAGATGCTTATCCTTCACCTCTAATCGAAGGACTGTTAAGTCGTCTTCCACCTGTTCAGTGTATTTCCAAAATTGACCTCAAAGACGCTTTTTGGCAGATTTGTCTGGATGCCAAGTCGAAAGAAAAACGGAGATTAGTGTTCCAAACAGACCGTTGTATCAATTTACCAGGATGCCATTCGTATTAACGAATGCTCCTCAAACATTGTGCAGACTTATGGATCAAGTTATACCTTATGCCATGGAGTCCCATGTACTAGTTTATTTGGATGACCTATTAGTGCTTTCCTCCAACTTTGAAGAGCACTTGTCTCACCTGGCCGAAGTAGCAACGCAACTTCGAAAGGCTGGTCTAACAATCAACATTAATAAGAGTCAATTCTGTCTGAAGAAAGTGGAATATTTAGGATATATTGTAGGTGAAGGCACATTGAAAATAAATCCAAATAAAATTCAGGCTGTTTCGGAATTTCCCACACCTAAAACAAAATTCCAGCTTAAGCGCTTTTTGGGTATGACCGGCTGGTATCAAAGGTTCATCTCTCAGTATTCGGATGTTACATTCGCCTTAACTGAATTATTGAAAGGAAAATCTTTTGAGTGGAATGTGGATGCTCAAAAGGCTTTGGATGAATTAAAGAGGCAACTAACATCTGCACCCTTTCTTGTCCATCCAAATTACGCAAAACCCTTTGGGCTGCAATGCGACGCATCTATAAATGGAGTAGGCGCAGTACAAGCACAATGTGATGAGTCTGGAGTAGAACGACCCATTGCATATATGTCAAAGAAGCTTAATAAAGCACAACGCAATTATTCAGTGACGGAACTGGAATGTTTAGCAGAGGTTTTAGCTATAAAAAGATTTCGTATGTACATTGAAGGTCACGAATTTAAAGTCGTAACCGAGCATGCAAGTTTACGTTGGCTAATGAATCAACAAGACTTGAATGGTAGACTTGCAAGATGGGCTATAAAGCTACAAGGTTTTAACTTTAGTATAAAACATCGCAAAGGCAGTGAAAGTATTGTAGCCGATGCATTGTCTAGATCATATGAAGATGAAATAGCCGCCATAGACCTTGAAGTTATTCCGGAAATTGACTTAAGCTCAGACGCATTCAAGTCTAGTGAATATGTCGAACTAAAGGATCATTATGTTAAAGCCAATTTACCTGATTTGCAAGTTGTGGATGAATATATTTACCACCGTACAGAATTGGCTCAGAATGAGATAGATTGTAATACCGAATCTTGGAAGCTTGTTGTTCCCATGGCATTGCGTGAAAGTGTGATCAAATCCGCGCACGATCTACATACCTACTTCTTCTCATTGTGGTATAGCCAAGTGCTTAGTGCTAATACGTCGCAAGTTTTATTGGCCACGAATGGTTGTTGACATTCGCACGTATATTCGAAACTGTGAATTATGTAAAACTTCGAAATATCCAGCTCAAGCACTGAAAACACAAATGGGCAATCAAATCATAAGTGAGAGGCCTTTCCAAAGACTGTACGTAGATTTTATTTATAAAAGGAAATATTGGAATTTTTATTGTATTAGACCACTTTTCCAAATTTACATTCCTAAAACCTGTAAGGAAATTTAACTCCAAAATTATAATTTCGGACTTGAAAGAGGACATTTTCGATTGTTTTGGTGTACCTGAGATAATTGTAAGTGATAATGGAACTCAATTTAAAAGCCATGAATTCATTACATTTCTCTGAAAGGATGGTGTAAGGCATATCTGTACCGCTGTTTACTCACCTCAATCAAATGCTGCAGAACGAGTTAATCGGTCGATCAACGCTGCGTTAAGATCGTATGTACGACACGATAAGAGAGATTGTGATTTGTACCTAAGTAATATAAATTGTTCCTTAAGAAACCACCTTCACCAGACTATTGGACAGTCAACCTATTTCGTTGTGTTTGGACAATATATGCTCACTCACGGGAAAGATTACTTGTTGCTTAAAAATTTGAATTTACTAAGCGAAGGCTCAATCAAGTTGAATCGAGCTGACGAGTTTGCTAAATTACGTTCAGATATCCAAAAGCATATGAATAAGGCTTACGATAAAAATCAGAGAACATATAATATACGTGAGTAATGCATCCGCTAATTTTAATGCAGCTCCTATTGGAACCCAAGCTCGTATAAGGAAAAGGTTGGGAAACTCGTTATAAATTTTAGAGGACTTGAATGGCAGAGAGTTATGGTCATTTCATGTGAAAGACATCTGGTAATTCATATGAACACCTTTCTTCAGCTTTTATCTTCGCCTATCAGACTTAGATTAAACCTGTGCTATAGTGGTGTACATAACGTACATAAAACGATCAGCATGCAAGAAAATATGTTAACAGCTGATCGCCAATGATGCGATAGCTGAACCTTTCACAGCACGTATGCCCTAATTAGCAACTCTGAATTAGAGCATCTGTGCGCAGCGACGGCTACATTAGTTGCTTCTGAAAAGTTTTTTTTGGCTCTCGGCAACGTGTGATTGATTATTGGCTGGAAAAAATAACTTGGCGGCATCGCCATAGTACCGCTCAAGTATTGATATTCATTAAAAGAATTCAATGTAACAGACGGCGTAAAGTGTGTGCCCACCAATATTGGCTGGAAAGTAGTGGCTGCAACGTAGTGGCTGCCATAAGCTAATTGTGCAAGGGCGGCTACACTATCACTAAAATTGTGATCGCCAGTGCCTACTGAAATTGAAGCGGTCAATTCGAGCGCCAAGCGTATTGCTGTCATTACCAATTAACTTACTGTTAATCTGTTGGCTGTGCAATACGGGAAACTGTCTACAACTCTCTGACGCCGCATCGTGCAGCAGGCCCACCTGTTAACCGCGAGTCAATAATCTCGGACTCAATCATTTGATATCTTAGTGGCGTAACCTACACCAACTTGCACACGTATTGGAACACATGTGAGCGGCGGTGGACCAAATCATCAAAAAGGAAATTGCAACTGTCGACTACTTAGAACTCTACAATACACAACATTCTAATAGGATTTTAAGGTTATGTTAATAATGAGTGAATTTATGGAAAATTAGTTGTATTCATTTTGGTAAGGCATTAGGTATGGTACGTATATGTGATATCAGCTGCTATATTGTCTAATCCGTTTCGAAGTTCAAAATAGCAACGTCATCCGTCTTCAGGCCTGTCGACTACGATGGACTACTGCCGCAGCTTTTGTTTGGTGCTGTAAGTACGGCATAACCGCGCTCAGAAATTGTAAGTTATAAAAGAAAAAAATAACCATAATGACCATATAGCAGTTTTGATATACCTAGCCATACGAAGATACCTCCTTATTTAGTTGACACAGATTACATACATATGTATATACAGTCCTTATAGCATAAGTGTATTATCGAATGAATTGACCAAAATTTAAAAAGAAAAAAATGTAATGAATTATTAGCAATTAAGAAGTAGTAATTAAGCAACAACTCCAAACCTGAAAAAATGGAAATTATTAATTAAGTAAACTCGAAATATGAATGTTAATAATTATAATAATGGAACCAATCACCAATATGAAGTAGATAAGAACATAATAATGAATTGAAGTAGACTAATGGGCTCCTGACATAAAATGGTTTTGCATCCTTAAAAGGGTAAGGGCACCAACTATTAGCCTTTACAGGTTGGGCGGGTAAAGAAGAAGAGCATCAACATCTCTGTTCTTCGATCTAGATATGTCACTCGTGAATTCTTTTAGCTATTCTATCTGGTTGTTCATTCCGTTCCTTTAGCACTCTGTC
>JAWNMP010000113.1:0-36713 GCA_035043875.1 Drosophila paucipuncta | reverse complement strand
CGAGTTGTTCACAATGCGCATCACAGCGCGATGTTGTTCTTGTAATTTTAGTTTTATTTAGTTCACGCCCCGCTTCCTGCTTGGCAGAGCGCAACTCCTCCTGGCGTCCACGCACATCATACAGCTAAAGCGCCAGCTTCTCAATACTCTTGTGCAGCTCATGCTTTTCATCTCGCTCTGCCTGCAGGGTTTTTTGTGCCTCATCCAAACGCACGGACCACAATTCACATTTTTCAAGTTGCCCTTTTAATCGGACCTTCAATGCCACAATCAGCCATTGAAAGCTTTAGTAGAACTCACTATACATTTCCTTAAATTGCTCAAGGATAAACGGTTTTTCAATTTAATTCACTAAGTCTAATTTTTCCTTAAGCTGCAATACAACCAACGAAATGACCTCAGATTCCGAACATGAAATGTCAAAACTTCTTAGCAAATTATAAATATCGTCAACCTTCCGCTTATAAAACGATATTTGCGCAGGCGCACTATCTGCGGACGCGACTGTGCCTGTGTTCATATTTAAGCTTAACGCGTGCACAAAATTGCAGCCAAATGCACAAAACTACCGAAAACAACAACTGCACCGAAAAAGAAATGGTCTCTATGTACTTAATCGTCCGCGCACAGATGCTTATGTACACGAAAAAAGGTTCACGAAAGTTCTAGCTAAGCAGAGACACAGACTAAACGTCGATTGAGTAGCGGATTTCGATTGCACTTGTTGTTGCGTCTGTTTTATGCACCTTTGGTTGTTCAAATTAGAGTTTTTTTTTCGCAAATTAGTTCACCAATGTTTTGCTTGTTTTATTCAACACAATGATACACGCCGGGGTCACCAAATGTTTGCTCTATCAGCTTTTTGATAGGGCTGCACAAAGACAGCGTTGTACAATAAGAGCGCTGCTAACGCCGGCTGCTACAGCTCAAACTGCATTTAAGATAATGTGGATATGTAAATAAGACTAATTATAAGCTATTTGTATTAAGACACGCAGGGCTCCAAATTCAAACATGTAACAACTCATAACCAATTCAATTTTATTGCTGCTGCTGCCAAACAGAAGGATAGAATAAGTGTTCGCAGAATGTATTTATGTCTATCAGCCTCAGAAACTTTTAATAATTACATTTTTAATTTCAAATTTGAAAAATCTGGATTTTAGTTGCAAAACACATAATCTGACGTTTAATAGCAATACGATTTTTTGCGATTTGGTGATTCCATAGGAAAGATACCAAGGAAAGATTGCTTGTGACTGAGGTGGAGGTGAAAAGCTTTCGGAGGAGAGGTGACGACATTGGCGGTATGAACTTTGACGCTCATGCCATAATGACTTGATGTGACAGCAATGACGTCATACTTTCATCACCCTTCACTACTGTTGCTGTTGTTGGAGCAGGTGTTGTGATTACACAGTGCGAGCATATGTGCGAGTGAAAGCCAGAAATACCAGTGAAAGTGCAAGGACACGAAGTGTCAAACTCAACAAGACACAAGGATCACTTGACATCGAGGTCCTGAAATTAGGTGCGAGTCGTATATCCTTGCCACGCTTGAATTGTGGCAACAGGCGATATCCGCAGACAAACCAAGCGAAGCGAGCGAGGCTTGGTCTGTGATTAGCCAGAGAGTGAGACACGCGAATCCTGACTCACAAAAGGACGAGGCGTAATCCTTGGGGAACAAGGAAGCCGTTAATCCTGGTGAGCGTCAGGAGAGCTGTACGGAATCTCTTTCAGGCAGACTGAGATCCTGGGCTTGCGTAGCTGGCTCGAATCAAACCTGATCAAGGACACCGATGCGTAGCGAGACGCCACGGAACAAATAGCCATTAAGCGATCAGAAAACCACCAGTGGAAAGTGTAATTAAAAACAATACAAGCGAAATAAAATAAAGCTAGTTTTAATATTTTGACACTGTATCATTAATTATTGCAAACGCAATATAAATTTGTTGCTCGAACCCACAGCTCGACTGAGTTTTAGCCAAGCGAAAACTCAACCTAGTAAATAGGTCCGTTGGTGGTTGCAATAAATTAAAACACACAATACATATTAAAATAAAATAAAATAAAAATGGTCCGCGCGTGGGTGTACAATTTTAAAAAAGATGAAGTGCTGAAATATGGATCTGAATTCGAAGTTGAGTTATCCGGAACTTTGGATGCTATGCGCAGACAATGTAGAGAGTGGGTGAGTACTCAGGAAAACAGATTGTCATATAGCACAAGATTGGAGGAACTGGCGGCGATTCATGGCAGACAATCGCCGTCCAGAGAAACAGAAAATGTTGCGGATGCAAGAGAGTCGACGAATGTAAACTTCGCCCAGCTGAGCATCCCGGAAACAAGCCGCACTCGAGACGCCAATCATACTCTGTGGGGAGTAGCGTCCACACCACAGCCACAAAGAAGAGTGTCCATAAACGAACAAACGGCACCGACTACGCCCCAAGAATACCCCAGAGTCGCGCAACTAGTCCGCGAATGGAACTTTCGAAGTCGAATGGTCAGCAGACACATATGGATTGAACCTGAATTTAATTCCCAGGGCCATGCACGAATTACTCCATGGAATGGCGCTTAAGTGGTATGTAGCCAACAGCCAACAGCCAACACTGGACGATATGGGTAGTATTCGTCCAAAGTTTTCAGGAGTATTTCCTTCCAAGAGACTACTTCGAAAATTTGAAGGACGAAGTTACCCGAAGATGACAGGCGATGCACAAACCATTTAAAGGGTACATGGTAAAAATGCAGACGCTCATGCGGCCACTGCAGTATTCGGTGGAAAGAGAGCTTAATAAAATATACAACAACAGCCTCCCGGATCTACGAGCTTACGCCAGGCCATATCAATTCAATAATTTTGCAGAATTGATGCATTTGGCCGAAGCGTTCGAGGAGCTCGAAGCGGATAAAGAGAAGCTGAGACGACAGAGCCGCATGGACCAACCAAGACCCATGGAATCACCACGACGCCGCATGGAGCCGCCACAAACGCGTCAGGAAGTTCCACAATACAGCCACAGAGAATCCGCGCAGAGAATCCGGGCAGAATTCGACAAGAGACCCAGACCTGCCCCGAGGTCGAGACGGGGCAACATACAAACACATATAAGCAACTCAGCCAAGAGGGACACTTCGCAATAGAGTGTACGAGTCCTATGATGGATTATTGGTGGCAATGTGGACGTATCGGAGTTCGTACGCTACAATGTTGTCCGTCGTGAAACGGACACCGGCGTCCGCCACCGATGGGCGAGAGGGAGCCGCACAGATCAGCCCCAAGACGCTAATCGGAAGCCTGTAGGACGAGCGAGCGCAGCTGACAGCGGTCGTAGAGATCGGCAACTGTCGGTATAAGGCTACGATTGACACAGGGGCCACGAGTAGCTTCGTTAGCGAGAAGCTTGCTAGTGGACTGATTAACGTAGGCCGACGAAGCGCAACCGAACGTCGAGTCCGAATGGCAGATGGCAGAAACAGCGGAGTCCGAGAACAAGTCGAGGTGAACATCAGACTAGGGCTGGAGAACATGGATATTGCCCTACTGATACTCATCATCAGGAATCATCGGCGACTTATTCCTCGGATGGGACTTTTTGTCAGGCATGGGCACAGTTCTGGAGTGCGCAGGGTTGCTAGTAAGCATTCCAAAATGGGATACGCACGGACCCGGAGAAAGTAGCTGCTAGCGCCGAGTTGAAACCCCCGGAAACGTAAAGGAACTACGACAGTACCTGGGAGTGGTATCATGGAATCATGGTACAGGCGGTTCGTACCAGATTTTGCCACCACAGTACACCCACTACACACACTATTGAAGAAAGGTACAAAATGGGAATGGACCGGAGAGCACCAGGAAGCTTTCGAAAAGGTCAAAGCTAAGCTAACACAATCCCCTGCATGCCCAGATTTCTCAAGGCCATTTTGCATGCAAACGGACGCTAGCAATTATGGCTTGGGAGCGATTCTGACCCAAGACTCAGAGGAGGGCGAACGGGTCATATTGTATGCAAGCAGATCTTTAAATGGTGCGAAGCGTAACTACTCTGCGACCGAAAAAGAGTGCCTTGCGATAATCTGGGGCATAAGGAAGCTAAGACCGTACTTGGAAAGATACCACTTCACTGTCATCACGGATCATATGGCACTGAAGTGGCTGCACTCCATCAAAAGCCCATCAGGCAGGATAGCGAGATGGGCACTGGAACTGCAACAGTTGACTTTGACGTCAATTACAGAAAGGGAAACCTTAATGTTGTTGCAGACGCCTTATCCCGACAACCCCACAGAGTCTCGACTATGGACGACGCGATGGACCAGGCAAACAAGCACTGTAACTGGATCCAAAAGATGCGGTGTGACATATCGAAAAATCCGAGGAAGTTCCCAGACTATAGTGAAGAATCCGGCAACCTCTATAGACACATCCGGGATAGAGCTGGGACCGAAGATGTGGTGCCTGGAAACTATGTGTGCCCACCGGAAAGAGAAGGCAAGTGCTAGGCGAAAACCACAACACCGCCACCGCAGGTCATACGGGTAGCAGAAAAACAATAGCCCGAATAGCAGCACGCTACTATTGGCCAGGCTTATACAGAGACGTACGTGCATATGTCCAACAATGCGAAATATGTCAGCAGTATAAGCCAAGTCAAATGGCCGCGGCAGGACAAATGCTGACCAAGATACCGGAGGAACCCTGGACAACAGTTTGTGCTGACTTCGTGGGACCACTACCGAGATCGACACACGGAAATACGATGCTGTTGGTATTTATAGACCGCTTCTCGAAATGGACGGAAATTGTACCACTCCGAAGCGCCACTACAGCAACGCTACAAAAGGCCTTCAGGAAAGGATTCTTGCACGGTTTGGAGTACCCAATATGTTAATAACCGACAATGGAACACAATTTACAAGTCGGGCATTTAAAAAATTCTTCAAGGAGATGGGGGTCAAACATCAATTCACAGCGATGAACACTCTACAAGAAAACCCCACGGAACGCGCGAATCGCACGGTGAAAACAATGATCGCACAATTTACCAAGGACAACTCAAGAGGTTGGGATGAAGCTCTACCCGAGCTGACACTGGCAGTTAACACCAACGTCTCGAGCTCCACCGGGTACAGCGCGGCGTTCATAACTCAAGGCCGAGAGCCTAGGCTTCCAAAGACGCTGTTCGACGAGGTGACAGTCGGAACAGGTCAAGCAGCTTAAACACCGTCCGACAATGCGAATAAACTAAAGGAAGTATTCGAAATTGTCCGGCGGAGCTTAGAAAAGGCAGCAAAGGATTAAGCAAGGCACTACAACCTGCGCCGTGGAAACCCAATATCGGAGATAGAGTGTGTGTGAAATTACACCACCTGTCGAATGCAGCAGAAGGTTTCGCGGCGAAGCTAGCACCGAGATACGGGGGCCCTTACCAGATTGTGGATTTCACCTCACTCGTAATATGCAAGATAAAGGGCATAACGGACAAGCGGATAAGGACAGCACACGTGAGCGACCTGAAGCCGCACAGCGCCCGGAAGGATACAGGTGAGCCTGAAAATGTCCAACACTAAAACTTGCTAAAACCCCGTACAATACAGCAATTCCATAAGTCCAATTTTTTTTGTATATATATTAACACATTTATAAAAATAATCCAATATAAACCCAAAACGAAAGGGTATACAAATAATTCAATATAAACCCAAGAGGAAAGGGTATATAATAATTCAATAAAAAAAAACCCAAAAAGGAAAGGGTATAAAATCAATGAAATATAAACACAACAGGAAATGGTATACTATGTAACGGACCTATTTACTAGGTTGAGTTTTCGCTAGGCTAAAACTCAGTCGAGCTGTGGGTTCGAGCAACAAATTTATATTGCGTTTGCAATAATTAATGACACAGTGTCAATATATTAAAACTCGCTTTATTTTATTTCGCTTGTATTGTTTTTAATTACACTTTCCACTGTTGGTTTTCTGATCGCTAATGGCTATTTGTTCCGTGGCGTCTCGCTACACATCGGTGTCCTTGATCAGGTTTGATTCGAGCTCCTGTGCGCTAGAATCTGCCCAGGCACTCCCCCGCCAGCTACGCAAGCCCAGGATTAACGGCTTCCTTGTTCCCCAAGGATTACGCCTCGTCCTTTTGTGAGTCAGGATTCGCGTGTTTCACTCTCTGGCTAATCACAGACCAAGCCACGCTCGCTTCGCTTGGTTCCTTGCGGATATCGCCTGTTGCCACAATTCAAGCGTGTCAAGGATATACGCCTCGCACCTAATTTCAGGACCTCGATATCAAGTGATCCTTGTGTCTTGTTGAGTTTGACACTTCGTGTCCTTGCACTTTCACTGGTATTTCTGGCTTTCACTCGCACATATGGTCGCACTGTGTATATGCGCACAGCCTCTCTTGTTTAATTGACACAGCCTCGCGTGTTTATTCTCACAGCGTGTTTACTTTCGTAGCCGCGTATCTAATTCCCCCGCACCGCATGGCCGAGCTCCGTGTTGGTCTCGGCCAGCAACTTTTTGATCTTGGCATGGGACATCTTGACCTTGCTGATATCCTTGTTGCGCTCCGATAGCTCCTGTTGCAGCGCACGCAACTGCACATCGTTGGCCTGCATTGGCCGGCATTTGCGGTCCGAACCTTCCTGATAGTCACGCAGCTCGGCACGCAATTTCATGTTATCGCGCTCAAGAGCTAACCTCTCAGATTCTAAACGCTCTCGTTTACCCAATACCGAAGCCTTTTCGGCTTGCAAATGCTCCAGAGTCTCGCGTGCTGATATTTCCTCCTGAAGCGAGTTGTTCACAATGCGCATCACAGCGCGATGTTGTTCTTGTAATTTTAGTTTTATTTAGTTCACGCTCCGCTTCCTGCTTGGCAGAGCGCAACTCCTCCTGGCGTCCACGCACATCATACAGCTAAAGCGCCAGCTTCTCAATACCCTTGTGCAGCTCATGCTTTTCATCTCGCTCTGCCTGCAGGGTTTTTTGTGCCTCATCCAAACGCACGGACCACAATTCACATTTTTCAAGTTGCCCTTTTAATCGGACCTTCAATGCCACAACCAGCCATTGAAAGCTTTAGTAGAACTCACTATACATTTCCTTAAATTGCTCAAGGATAAACGGTTTTTCAATTTAATTCACTAAGTCTAATTTTTCCTTAAGCTGCAATACAACCAACGAAATGATCTCAGATTCCGAACATGAAATGTCAAAACTTCTTAGCAAATTATAAATATCGTCAACCTTCCGCTTATAAAACGATATTTGCGCAGGCGCACTATCTGCGGACGCGACTGTGCCTGTGTTCATATTTAAGCTTAACGCGTGCACAAAATTGCAGCCAAATGCACAAAACTACCGAAAACAACAACTGCACCGAAAAAGAAATGGTCTCTATGTACTTAATCGTCCGCGCACAGATGCTTGTGTACACGAAAAAAGGTTCACGAAAGTTCTAGCTAAGCAGAGACACAGACTAAACGTCGATTGAGTAGCGGATTTCGATTGCACTTGTTGTTGCGTCTGTTTTATGCACCTTTGGTTGTTCAAATTAGAGTTTTTTTCGCAAATTAGTTCACCAATGTTTTGCTTGTTTTATTCAACACAATGATACACGCCGGGGTCACCAAATGTTTGCTCTATCAGCTTTTTGATAGGGCTGCACAAAGACAGCGTTGTACAATAAGAGCGCTGCTAACGCCGGCTGCTACAGCTCAAACTGCATTTAAGATAATGTGGATATGTAAATAAGACTAATTATAAGCTATTTGTATTAAGACACGCAGGGCTCCAAATTCAAACATGTAACAACTCATAACCAATTCAATTTTATTGCTGCTGCTGCCAAACAGAAGGATAAAATAAGTGTTCGCAGAATGTATTTATGTCTATCAGCCTCAGAAACTTTTAATAATTACATTTTTAATTTCAAATTTGAAAAATCTGGATTTTAGTTGCAAAACACATAATCTGACGTTTAACAGCAATACGATTTTTTGCGATTTGGTGATTCCATAGGAAAGATACCAAGGAAAGATTGCTTGTGACTGAGGTGGAGGTGAAAAGCTTTCGGAGGAGAGGTGACGACATTGGCGGTATGAACTTTGACGCTCATGCCATAATGACTTGATGTGACAGCAATGACGCCATACTTTCATCACCCTTAACTACTGTTGCTGTTGTTGGAGCAGGTGTTGTGATTACACAGTGCGAACATATGTGCGAGTGAAAGCCAGAAATACCAGTGAAAGTGCAAGGACACGAAGTGTCAAACTCAACAAGACACAAGGATCACTTGACATCGAGGTCCTGAAATTAGGTGCGAGTCGTATATCCTTGCCACGCTTGAATTGTGGCAACAGGCGATATCCGCAGACAAACCAAGCGAAGCGAGCGAGGCTTGGTCTGTGATTAGCCAAAGAGTGAGACACGCGAATCCTGACTCACAAAAGGACGAGGCGTAATCCTTGGGGAACAAGGAAGCCGTTAATCCTGGTGAGCGTCAGGAGAGCTGTACGGAATCTCTTTCGGGCAGACTGAGATCCTGGGCTTGCGTAGCTGGCTCGAATCAAACCTGATCAAGGACACCGATGCGTAGCGAGACGCCACGGAACAAATAGCCATTAAGCGATCAGAAAACCACCAGTGGAAAGTGTAATTAAAAACAATACAAGCGAAATAAAATAAAGCGAGTTTTAATATATTGACACTGTGTCATTAATTATTGCAAACGCAATATAAATTTGTTGCTCGAACCCACAGCTCGACTGAGTTTTAGCCTAGCGAAAACTCAACCTAGTAAATAGGTCCGTTACAACTGGCGCCCAACGTTGGTGGTTGCAATAAATTAAAACACACAATATATATTAAAATAAAATAAAATAAAAATGGTCCGCGCGTGGGTGTACAATTTTAAAAAGATGAAGTGCTGAAATATGGATCTGAATTCGAAGTTGAGTTATCCGGAACTTTGGATGCTATGCGCAGACAATGTAGAGAGTGGGTTAGTACTCAGGAAAACAGATTGCCATATAGCACAAGATTGGAGGAACTGGCGGCGATTCATGGCAGACAATCGCCGTCCAGAGAAACAGAAAATGTTGCGGATGCAAGAGAGTCGACGAATGTAAACTTCGCCCAGCTGAGCATCCCGGAAACAAGACGCACTCGAGACGCCAATCATACTCTGTGGGGAGTAGCGTCCACACCACAGCCACAAAGAAGAGTGTCCATAAACGAACAAACGACACCGACTACGCCCCAAGAATACCCCAGAGTCGCGCAACAAGTCCGCGAATGGAACTTTCGAAGTCGAATGGTCAGCAGACACATATGGATTGAACCTGAATTTAATTCCCAGGGCCATGCACGAATTACTCCATGGAATGGCGCTTAAGTGGTATGTAGCCAACAGCCAACAGCCAACACTGGACGATATGGGTAGTATTCGTCCAAAGTTTTCAGGAGTATTTCCTTCCAAGAGACTACTTCGAAAATTTGAAGGACGAAGTTACCCGAAGATGACAGGCGATGCACAAACCATTCAAAGCGTACATGGTAAAAATGCAGACGCTCATGCGGCCACTGCAGTATTCGGTGGAAAGAGAGCTTAATAAAATATACAACAACAGCCTCCCGGATCTACGAGCTTACGCCAGGCCATATCAATTCAATAATTTTGCAGAATTGATGCATTTGGCCGAAGCGTTCGAGGAGCTCGAAGCGGACAAACAGAAGCTGAGACGACAGAGCCGCATGGAGCAACCAAGACCCATGGAATCACCACGACGCCGCATGGAGCTGCCATAAACGCGTCAGGAAGTTCCACAATACAGCCACAGAGAATCCGCGCAGAGAATCCGGGCAGAATTCGACAAGAGACCCAGACCTGCCCCGAGGACGAGACGGGGCAACATACATATAAGCAACTCAGCCAAGAGGGACACTTCGCAATAGAGTGTACGAGTCCTATGATGGATTATTGCTGGCAATGTGGACGTATCGGAGTTCGTACGCTACAATGTTGTCCGCCACCGATGGGCGAGCGGGAGCCGCACAGATCAGCCCCAAGACGCTAATCGGAAGCCTGTAGGACGAGCGAGCGCAGCTGACAGCGGTCGTAGAGATCGGCAACTGTCGGTATAAGGCTACGATTGACACAGGGGCCACGAGTAGCTTCGTTAGCGAGAAGCTTGCTAGTGGACTGATCAACGTAGGCCGACGAAGCGCAACCGAACGTCGAGTCCGAATGGCAGATGGCAGAAACAGCGGAGTCCGAGAACAAGTCGAGGTGAACATCAGACTAGGGCTGAAGAACATGGATATTGCCCTACTGATACTCCTAGGAATCATCGGCGACTTAGTCCTCGGATGGGACTTTTTGTCTGGCATGGGCACAGTTCTGGAGTGCGCAGGGTTGCTAGTAAGCATTCCAAAATGGGATACGCACGGACCCGGAGAAAGTAGATGCTATCGCCGAGTTGAAACCCCTGGAAACGTAAAGGAACTACGACAGTCCCTGGGAGTGGCATCATGGTACAGGCGGTTCGTACCAGATTTTGCCACCACAGTACACCCACTACACACACTATTGAAGAAAGGTACAAAATGGGAATGGACCGGAGAGCACCAGGAAGCTTTCGAAAAGGTTAAAGCTAAGCTAACACAATTCCCTGTGCTAGCATGCCCAGATTTCTCAAGGCCATTTTGCATGCAAACGGACGCTAGCAATTATGGCTTGGGAGCGATTCTGACCCAAGACTCAGAGGAGGGAGAACGGGTCATATCGTATGCAAGCAGATCTTTAAATGGTGCGAAGCGTAACTACTCTGCGACCGAAAAAGAGTGCCTTGCGATAATCTGGGGCATAAGGAAGCTCAGGCCGTACTTGGAAAGATACCACTTCACTGTCATCACGGATCATATGGCACTGAAGTGGCTGCACTCCATCAAAAGCCCATCGGGCAGGATAGCGAGATGGGCACTGGAACTGCAACAGTTGACTTTGACGTCAAATACAGAAAGGGAAACCTTAATGTTGTTGCAGACGCCTTATCCCGACAACCCCTGAAGGATATGTGCCACAGAGTCTCGACTATGGACGACGCGATGGACCAGGCAACCAAGCACTGTAACTGGATCCAAAAGATGCGGTCTGACATAGCGAAAAAATCCGAGGAAGTTCCCAGACTATAGGGAAGAATCCGGCAACCTCTATAGACACATTCCGCATAGAGCGGGAACCGAAGATGTGGTAGCCTGGAAATTATGTGTGCCCACCGGAAAGAGAAGGCAAGTGATAGGCGAAAACCACAACACCGCCACCGCAGGTCATACGGGTAGCAGAAAAACAATAGCCCGAATAGCAGCACGCTACTATTGGCCAGGCTTATACAGAGACGTACGTGCATATGTCCAACAATGCGAAATATGTCAGCAGTATAAGCCAAGTCAAATGGCCGCGGCAGGACAAATGCTGACCAAGATACCGGAGGAACCCTGGGCCACTGTTTGTGCTGACTTCGTGGGACCACTACCAAGATCGACCCACGGAAACACGATGCTGTTGGTCTTTATAGACCGCTTCTCGAAATGGACGGAAATGGTACCACTCCGAAGCGCAACTACAGCAACACTACAAAAGGCCTTCAGGGAAACGATTCTTGCACGGTTTGGGGTACCCAAAATGTTAATAACCGACAATGGAACACAATTTACAAGTCGGGCATTTAAAAAATTCCTCGAAGAGATGGGGGTCAAACATCAATTCACAGCGCCCTACACTCCACAAGAAAACCCCACGGAACGCGCGAATCGCACGGTGAAAACAATGATCGCACAATTCACCAAGGACAGCCAAAGACGTTGGGACGAAGCTCTACCAGAGCTGACACTGGCAGTTAGCACCAGCGTCTCCAGCTCCACCGGGTACAGCGCGGCGTTCATAACTCAAGGCCGAGAGCCTAGGCTTCCAAAGGCACTGTTCGACGAGGTGACAGTCGGAACAGGTCAAGCAACTCAAACACCATCCGACAATGCGAATAAATTAAAGGAAGTATTCGAAATTGTCCGGCGGAGTTTAGAAAAGGCAGCACAGGACCAAGCAAGGCACTACAACCTGCGTCGTAGGCCGTGGAAACCCAATATCGGAGACAGAGTGTGGGTGAAATTACACCACCTGTCGAATGCAGCAGAAGGTTTCGCGGCGAAGCTAGCACCAAGATACGGGGGTCCTTACCAGATTGTGGATTTCACCTCACCCGTAATATGCAAGATACAGGGCATAACGGACAAGCGGATAAGGACAGCACACGTGAGCGACCTGAAGCCGCACAGCGACCGGAAGGATACGGGTGAGCCAGAAAATATCCAACAGTAAAACTTGCCAAAATACCGTAAAATACAGAAATTCCATAAGTCACATTTTTTTCTTTCCCAATATAAAAAGATGGGGAAAATAAATGTGACGTTATACATATACAACACATTTATAAAAATAATCCAATATTAACCCAAAACGAAAGGGTATACAAATAATTCAATATAAACCCAAAAGGAAAGGGTATAAGAATAATTCATATATATACATAAATATTTAGCAGCGTCCCAAGGCGGGCCCAAAAAGCAAAAACAAAAGGCGGCCCTGAGCAAGGCGAATAGAAAACAATTATGCTGATCAGCTTTACAGCGGGAGAGCGAACAGGGAAAACATGCAAAGAGAGAGCATGGCCATGACCTACAATCGACCGCAAAACGTACAAGCTAGAGCGCAACGGCCGCTGAAAACGTTCGCTCAGCAACACGCTTGCACATGAAGAGTGCAACAACAACATGTGAGCGAGCGCAAATGCACGTACCAACGAAAAAGTTCATCGCATCGGCTAATCAGCCGCGCGTTTGCGCACATTAAAAGTGCAGCAACAACAATGTGGGAGCGAGTGCATAGGCATGCGCAGCGAAAAGGGAAAAAACCTGCAAAAAGAGAGCATGCCCATGACCTACAATCGACCGCAAAACGTGCAAGCTAGAGCGCAACGGCCGCTGAAAAACGTTTGCTCAGCAACACACTTGCACATGAAGAGTACAACAACAACATGTGAGCGAGCGCAAATGCACGCACCAACGGAAAAGTTCATCGCACACAAAACTAATCAGCCGCGCGTTTGCGCCCAAAAGGGCAACAACACTATTACAGGTGCGTGTACACAAAAAGCACCGTTGGTTACTCACCCACACTATTACAGGTGCGTGTACACAAAAGGCACCGTTGGTTACTCACCCACACTATTACAGGTGCGTGTACACAAAGGGCACCGTTGGTTACTCACCCACACTATTACAGGTGCGTCTACACAAAGGGTACCGTTGGTTACTCACCAATATCAGTACTCACACGTGTGAGCACGCACTACGAAAAGGGCAACAACAACTTGTGCAGCTGCAGAGAGATGCGCATTATCAAATAGAGAGATAAAACGTCTGCGCTTGGAGATGAGCACCCGAAGGGCAAAAGAGAGCCAATACAACACTTTTGCGGACACCTGTGTCGAACTTCGGGCATCGCGATCAAACACACCCACACGCACACGCCCCAAAAGGGTATAAAAGGCAGAAGCAGCCACGCACGCGGCCTCTTTGAAAAAAACAAAATCAACGGAACAACATCAGGATGGCACAACGGACAGCAAGAGTGGAAGTCAGCGGGTCGGCATCAGGCCGCCGCCGAGCCTAGGACCCAAATCTTTTGGCCGGCCCAGCGAAGCTGGTGCTCCGTGCGATGAGGAGCCGGTCCGGGTGCGCGCGCGGCTGTTGGTCGTCGGCCGCAACGCCTACAGGGAAGGAGAGTGCGCTTGGTGCGCGTGGTGCGCGTCGAGAGGCGCCGACCTCTGCGTCGCGTCGCGCAGGAGCAGCAAAACCGCCGACTCGACGAGATCGAGCTGCTGGCGTCGCCGCTCCACGCCCCCAGCGTCGAGGGAGACGCATGGAGTGAACGCGACGAGGGAGAAGTGGCATCACCGCCACACGCCCCCAGCATGGGAGAAGATGCTGTGTGGGACGCAGTTCCGGAGGCCGATGAGGAGGCACGACGCCGACGCTACCCAAGCGATATGGACGACGTCAACCCGGAGTGTCTTCGTTTGCAGTCTCCGGAACTGCCCCCGACGCCGGACGCCGACACCACCGCGGTACGGTTCGCCGGGCCACGCCCCCGCACCTATTCTTGGGAGGCGGCCGAGCCGGCCGAACCCGAACAGGGGACACTGGACGAAGAGGAGGAGCCCATGCTCATATCTTCGGACGATGAGGACACTGAGGAGCGGCGGTCATCGGCGTCCCCAGTAAACCGGGACGACGAGGAGACGATGCCGTGGCCACAAATGACGCCGGAGCCGGAAATAATCGTTATATCGTACGAAGAGGAGGAGGAAGAGTAGCACTAGGATGGTGGAGAGGCGCAGGGGCAGGGCGAACGCCCGCAAATCCCGCCACCCACCGTGACCGCCACCTACGCGAGGGCCTTCGCAGACGGCCATTGGAGTCACCAGGTAACCCTGGTATGTGTCTGGGAGGAGGAGGCTGGGTTGCCACCCACCTGGCAGCTGGAGGAGGAGCAACCACACGCAGGCCCCAACCCCACGCAGCGTCCCCGGAGCCCAACGCCGCCCGCCGCTGGACCACCACCCCGCCGCCGGAGTGGAGACCCCCGTTCCTACGCCATGCGTCGTGCGTCGTGCCCCGAGGCGGGACCCCGACCCACCCGACCGACGCTCCAGCGACAAAGCTGTCCTCATCGTCCGACGATATGAGCATGGGCTCCTCCTCTTCGTCCAGTGTCCTCTGGCCTTCGGTGTAGCCTTCCGAGTCCTCGGCCTCGTCGGGTTCGGCCGGCTCGGCCGCCTCCCAAGAATCGGTGCGGGGCGTGGCCCGGCGAACCGTACCGCGGTGGTGTCGGCGTCCGGCGTCGTGGGCAGTTCCGGATACCGCAAACGAAGCCACTCCGGGTTGACGTCATCCATATCGCTTGGGTAGCGTCGTGGCAGTGCCTCCTCATCGGCCTCCAGAGCTGCGTCCCCCACAGCATCTTTTCCCATGCTGTAGGCGGTGATGCCACTTCAACCTCGTCGCGCTCACTCCATGCGTCTCCCTCGACGCTGGGGGCGTGAAGTGGCGACGCCAGCAGCTCGATCTCGTCGAGTCGGCGGTTTCGCTGCTCCTGCGCGACGCGACGCAAAGATTCGCGCCTCTCGACGCGCACCACGCGCACCAAGGGCACTCACCCTGTAGGCGTCGCGGCCGACGACCAATAGCCGCGCGCGCACCCGGAACACCAGCTTCGCTGGGCCGGCCAAAGAGATTTGGGTTTGGTTGATTTTGTTTATTCAAAGAGGCCGAGTGCGTGGCTCCTTCTGCCTTTTATACCCTTTTGGGGCGTGTGCGTGTGGGTGTTTTTGATCGCGATGCCCGAATTCTCACTCGCAAAGCTCTAGTGCACATTCTCCAAATTCTAATGCTCACGCCTAAGCACTAGTATAAGAGCTGAGCTTGTATCGAACTTCGGGCGCACGCCTGCACACCGGCAAAAGTCTTGTATTGCCTCTCTTTTGCCCTTCGGGTGCTCATCTCCAAGCGCAGACGTTTTATTTCTCTATTTGATAATGTGCATCTCTCTGCAACTGCACAAGTTGTTGTTGCCCTTTTCGTTGTGCATGCTCACACGTCTGAGCACTGATATTGGTGAGTAACCAACGGTGCCTTTTGTGTACACGCACCTGTAATAGTGTGGGTGAGTAACCAACGGTGCTTTTGTGTACACGCACCTGTAATAGTGTTGTTGCCCTTTTGGGCGCAAACGCGCGGCTGATTAGTTTTGTGTGCGATGAACTTTTCCGTTGGTGCGTGCATTTGCGCTCGCTCACATGTTGTTGTTGTACTCTTCATGTGCAAGTGTGTTGCTGAGCAAACGTTTTTCAGCGGCCGTTGCGCTCTA
The DNA here is from genome assembly GCA_035043875.1 of Drosophila paucipuncta. Lineage (NCBI taxonomy): Eukaryota > Metazoa > Arthropoda > Insecta > Diptera > Drosophilidae > Drosophila > Drosophila paucipuncta. The sequence continues at coordinate 20,695 of JAWNMP010000113.1, read as the reverse complement.
GCTTGCACGTTTTGCGGTCGATTGTAGGTCATGGCCATGCTCTCTCTTTGCATGTTTTCCTTTTCGCTCTCCCGCTGTAAAGCTGATCAGCGTAATTTCTATTCGCCTTGCTCAGGGCCGCCTTTTGTTTTTGCTTTTTGGGCCCGCCTTGGGGCGCTGCTATATATTTATGTTTCTTCCATTTATATAATAAAATAAAATAAAAATGGTCCGCGCGGGGGTGTACAATTTAAAAAAAGATGAAGTGCTAAAATATGGAGCAGAATTCGAAGTGGAGTTATCAGGAACTTTGGATGCTATGCGCAGAGAATTTGGAGAGTGGGTGAGTACTCGAGGAAAACAGATTGTCATAAGGCACAAGATTGGAGGATCTGACGGCGATTCATGGCAGACAATCGCCGGCCAGAGAAACAGAAAATGTTGCGGATGCAAGAGAGTCGACGAATGTAAACTTCGCCCAGCTGAGCATCCCGGCAACAAGCGCAGCAGCGCGGACTCGAGACGCCAATCATACTCTGTGGGGAGTAGCGTCCACCCCACAGCCACAAAGAAGAGTGTCCATAAACGAACAAACGGCACCGAATATGTCCCAAGAATAACCCAGAGTCGCGAAACAAGTCCGCGAATGGAACTTTCGTTTCGACGGCACCACCAAGCCTCTGGAATTGCTGGAACAAGTCGAATGATCAGCAGATACATATGGATTGAACCTGAATTTAATTCCCTGGGCCATGCCCGAATTACTCCAGGGAATGGCTCATAAGTGGTATGTAGCCAACAACCAACACTGGACGATATGGGTAGCATTCGTTCAAAGTTTTCAGGAGTATTTCCCTCCAAGAGACTACTTCGAAAACTTGAAGGACGAAGTTACCCGAAGACGACAGGCGATGCACAAACCATTTAAAGAGTACATGGGAGAAATGCAGACGCTCATGCGGCCACTGCAGTATTCGGCGGAAAGAGAGCGTCATAAAATATACAACAACAGCCTCCCGGATCTACGAGCTTACGCCAGGCCATATCAATTCAATAATTTAACAGAATTGATGCATTTGGCCGAAGCGTTCGAGGAGCTCGAAGCGAAGTTCGAAGCTCGAAGGACAAAGAGAACCTGAGACGACAGAGCCGCATGGAGCAACCGAGACCCATGGAATCACCACGACGCCGCATGGAGCGGCCACAAACGCGTCAGGAAGCTCCACAATACAGCCACAGAGAATCCACGCAGAGATACAATTGACCAAGATGTATGGCAATGACGGACAACCAGAACATACACAATCAGGCGTATCAGGAGTGTGCAGAATTCGACACGAGACCCAGACCTGCCCCGAGGACGAGACGGGTCAACATACAAACACATATAAGCAACCCAGCCAGCAGGGACACTTCGCAATAGAGTGTACGAATCCTATGATGGATTATTGTTGGCTATGGGGACGTATCGGATTTCGTACGTCAGTATGTTGTCCGTCGGGAAACGGACACCGGCGTCTGCCACCGAAGGGCGAGTGCGAGCCGAACAGATCAGCCCCAAGACGCTAATCGGAAGCCTACAGGAGGAGGGAGCGCAGCTGACAGCGGTCGTGGAGATTCGCAACGGCGAATTGAAAACAATTTCGCTAATCAGCCGCGCGTTTGCGCACATTAAAAGTGCAACAACAACAATGTGGAAGCGAGTGCATAGGCATGCGCAGCGAAAAGGAAAAAAACGTGCAAAAAGAGAGCATGCCCATGACCTACAATCGACCGCAAAACGTGCAAGCTAGAGCGCAACGGCCGCTGAAAACCGTTCGCTCAGCAACCCACTTGCACATGAAGAGTACAACAACAGCATGGGAGCGAGCGCAAATGCACGCACCAACGAAAAAGTTCATCGCACACATTCTCCAAATTCTTATGCACACGCCTAAGCACTAGTATAAGAGCTGAGCTTGTGTCGAACTTCGGGCATCGCGATCAAACACACCCACACGCGCACGCCCCAAAAGGGTATAAAAGGCAGAAGCAGTCACGCACTCGGCCTCTTTGAAAAAACAAAATCAACCAAACCCAAATCTCTTTGGCCGGCCCAGCGAAACTGGTGTTCCGTGCGATGAGAGAGCCGGTCCGGGTGCGCGCGCGGCTATTGGTCGTCGGCCGCGACGCCTACAGGGAAGGAGAGTGCGCTTGGGGCGCGAAGTGCGCGTGGTGCGCGTCGAAAGGCGCCGAGCTCTGCGTCGCGTCGCGCAGGAGCAGCGAAACCGCCGACTCGACGGGATCGAGGTGCTGGCGTGGAGACGCATGGAGTGAACGCGACGAGGGAGAAGTGGCATCACCATTAGGACATGTGCCCTTAGTGTGAGGAGTATTGCGGGAGCAATACTGTTGTCCATGGCTGGCGCCAGCAAAAGGGCAGTGGAAAAGTACCCGGAAAATCACGCCACCAGAAGATCACGACACCGGGGTACAGTCCCGACAAAAGGTGGCCAACCGGCCTATAAAAGGAGCGCCGCCGCACAAGGCGGAGAGATTAGATACGCGGCTACGAAAGAAAACACGCTGTGAGAATAAACACGCGAGGCTGTGTAAATTAAACAAGAGAGGCTGCGCGCACATACACAGTGCGAACATATGTGCGAGTGAAAGCCAGAAATACCGGTGAAAGTGCAAGGACACGAAGTGTCCAACTCAACAAGACACAAGGATCACAGGACATCGAGGTCCTGAAATTATGTGCGAGTCGTATATCCTTGCCACGCTTGAATTGTGGCAACAGGCGATATCCGCAAGGAACCAAGCGAAGCGAGCGTGGCTTGGTCCGTGATTAGCCAGAGAGTGAGACACGCGAATCCTGACTCACAAAAGGACGAGGCGTAATCCTTGGGGAACAAGGAAGCCGTTGATCCTGGTGAGCGTCAGGAGTGCTGTACGGAATCTCTGGCGGGCAGACTGAGATCCTGGGCTTGCGTAGCTGGCGGGCGGAGTGCCCGGGGCAGATTCTAGCGCACAGGAGCTCGAATCAAACCTGATCAAGGACACCGATGTGTAGCGAGACGCCACGGAACAAATAGCCGTTAAGCGATCAAAAAACCAACAGTGGAAAGTGTAATTACAAACAATGCCAGTGAAATAAAATACAGCGAGTTTTAATATATTGACACTGTTTATTAATTATTGCAAACGCAATATAAATTTGTTACTCGAACCTACAGCTCCACTGAGTTTTAGCCTAGCGAAAACTCAACCTAGTAAATAGGCCCGCTTCAGAACTCTGACGCTCATGCCGTAATGACTTGATTATCATAAATGGAAGACGTGTAGAAATAAGTCATTTCTCTAGAGCTGTCAACTGCTTCATACATTGTGGAAGGATGGGAGAATATAAGCCATTAGATATAGAATTTGTTTGACAGTCCTCCTAATTTTATTTTCCGACTGCATGACGCATGTGCATTATTTTTATTGCTTGCTTCAATATATTGAGGCGTAATTTTGTCCACTTGATGTGGAAACCAAAATCCCTTACAGCAAGGGCAAAGTTGGTCAGGACCTTGTTTAATTATTTGTACTTCCTCATTGATCGAGTTGCGTGCGCTGCTCTTCTTGGTTTGTGATAGCAATGACGTCATATTTGCATCACCCTTCACTACTGTTGTTGTTGGATCAGGTGCTGTGATTGCTCCAACTACTGTTCCAGTTGCAGTTGCAGCTACTCCTGCAATACCTGCTCCATTCAGCACTGGACACTTGTCCATTTTGGTAGGGCTCCTTCGGAGTTTAAAGCAGCAGCTACAGATTCAATGGAGCATCCTTAACATAGCTGGGCAGCTTGGTGACACAACCATCTTCACTGTTCACATTTTTCAAGCCATCCGATGCGATATCCGGCCAGCAATTGGCATCCCGCCCGTTGGCTTCGGCATTCTCATTGGTATTGGCACGAAGGAATTGGCCGGCGTGTTTCATCATCAGCGTGTGCACCTTTTCCATTTCCTTCTTCAGCTGCGTTATCTGCAGCTCCAGATCATTTTTCACACTCTTCACCGAATATGCTTCCTTCATGGCAACGTCCAGTTTGATATTCATCGCTCGTTGCGCACCTCTGCCTCATATTGCTCCGCACGTCGCACCGCCTGGCCGAGCTCCGTGTTGGTCTGGGCCAGCAACTTTTTGATCTTGGCATGGGACATCTTGACCTCGCTGATATCCTTGTTGCGCTACGATATCTCCTGTTGTTCTTGTAATTTTAGTTTTTTTCTGCTTGGCAGTGCGCAACTCCTCCTGGCATCCACGCACATCATGCAGCTCAAGCGCCAGCTTCTCAATACTCTTGTGCAGCTCATGCTTTTCATCTCTTATAAATATCGTCAACCTTCCGCTTATAAAACGAGATTTGCGCAGGCACACTATCTGCGGACGCGACTGTGCTTGTGTTCATATTTATGCTGAGCGCGAGCTCGAGATTGCAGCCAAATGCACAAAACTACCGAAAATAACTGCACCGAGAAAGAAACGGTCTCTATGTACTCCATCGTCCACGCGCAGCTGCTTATGTACACGAAAAAAGGTTCACGAAAGTTCGAGCTAAGCAGAGATACAGACTAAACGTCGATTGAGTAGCGGATTTCGATTGCACTTGTTGTTGCGTCTGTGTTATGCACCTCTGGTTGTTCAAATTAGAGTTTTTTTTGCAAATTAGTTCACTAATGTTTTGCTGGTTTTATTCAACACAATGATACACGATCACGTCGGGGTCACTAACTATAAACTATTTGTATTAAGCCACGCAGGGCTCCAAATTCAAACATGTTAACAACTCATAAACAATTCAATTTCTTTGCTGCTGCTGCCAGACACAACCATCCTCACTGTTCACATTTTCAAGCCATCCGATGCGATATCCGGCCAGCAATTGGCATCCCGCCCGGTGGCTTCGGCATCCTCATTGGTATCGGCACGATGGAATTGGCCGGCGTGTTTCATCATCAGCGTGTGCGCCTTTTCCATTTCCTTCAGCTGCGTTATCTGCAGCTCCAGATCATTTTTCACACTCTTCAGCGAATATGCTTCCTTCATGGCAACGTCCAGTTCTATATTCAGCTGTTTGGATTCCTCGCAAGCCTTATTACGCTCGTTGCGCACCTCTGCCTCATATTGCTCCGTGTTGGTCTCGGCCAGCAACTTTTTGATCTTGGCACGGGACATCTGCGCTCCGATAGCTCCTGTTGCAGCGCCCGAAGCTGCACATCGTTGGCCTGCATCGGCCGGCATTTGCGGTCTGAACCTCCTGATAGTCACGCAGCTCGGCACGCAATTTCATGTTATCCCGCTCAAAAGCTAACTTTTCAGATTCTAAATGCTCGCGTTTACACAATACCGAAGCGTTTTCGGCTTGCAAATGCTCCAGATTCTCGCGTGCTGCTATTTCCTCCAAAAGCGAGTTGTTCACAATGCGCATCTCAGCGCGATGTTGATCTTGTAATTTTAGTTTTTCTAGTTCACACACCGCTTCCTGCTTGCGTCCACGCACATCATGCAGCTCAAGCGACAGCTTCTCAATACTCTAGTGCAGCGCATGCTTTTCATCTCGCACTGCCTGCAGGGTTTTTGTGCCTCATCCAAACGCAGATGCAGCATGGATATCTTTTGCAGCACATAGTCCTCGTCGAAGTCATCCTTCGATAGCTGCTGTATTAGGCGCTTCTCCTCGGCGGCAGCAGCCTCATCCAAATCGGTCAAGTGCTTGGGCATGGTGCAACCTCTTCAATGTCCAGATCCGCATCATCATCGAACACAATGCTTACCGGGACGATACCCATATCAATCAATGTGAACTTGCGATTGTCACCGAAGGCGGGTGCCCTGACGGTGATGTCGCCATCGCGTTCCACACTGTTCATGAAATCGCTCACTAGCTTGCCAGTGGCCTGGTCACCATTGGCCGAATTTGTTCGACGCGACAAGCTTTTCAGCTCAATAGCCTTGGCCTCCGTTACGCCATCCTTAGTGATGTCTGGTTCGATGTGGGTGCCACTTCACCACATCCGGCTCCAATTCCAGCATCAAATCAGCATCTTACCTGTCGGTCCCTATGATATGCGGTTCAGACACCAAACGCTTCTTATCATCAACTTTCAACTGATCAGCTACCAACTCCATGTGTCGGGGTGTGGACGATACGGACCACAATTCACATTTTTCAAGTTGCCCTTTTAATCGTACCTTCAATGCCACAACTAGCCATTGAAAGCTTTAGTAGAACTCACTATACGTTTCTAATTTTTCCTTAAGCAGCAATGCAACAAACGAAATGATCTCAGATTCCGAACATGAAATGTCAAAACTTCTTAGCAAATTATAAATATCGTCAACCTTCCGCTTATAAAACGATATTTGAGCAGGCACACTATCTGCGCACCCGACTGTGCTTGTGTTCATATTTATGTTTAACGCGTGCACAAAATTGCAGCCAAATGCACAAAACTACCGAAAATAACTGCACCGAGAAAGAAACGGTCTCTATGTACTCCATCGTCCACGCGCAGCTGCTTATGTACACGAAAAAAGGTTCACGAAAGCTCTAGCGAAGCACAGACACACGCTAAAGGACGATTGTGTAGCGGATTTCTATTGCACTCGTTGTTGTGTCTGTTTTATGCACCTTTGGTTGTTCAAATTAGAGTTTTTTTTGCAAATTAGTTCACTAATGTTTTGCTGGTTTTATTCAACACAATGATACACGATCACGTCGCGGTCACTAACTATAAACTATTTGTATTAAGCCACGCAGGGCTCCAAATTCAAACATGTTAACAACTCATAAACAATTTAATTTCTTTGCTGCTGCTGTCAAACAGAAGGGAAAAATAAGTGTTCGCAGAATGTATTTATGTCTATCAGCCTCAGAAACTTTTAATGGTTACATTTTTAATTTCAAATTTCAAAATCTGGATTTTATTTGCATGACACATAATCTGACGTTTAATAGCAATACGATTTTTTGCGGTTTGGTGATATCATAGGAAAGATACCAAGGAAAAGATTGCTTGTGACTGAGGTGGAGGTGAAAAGCTTTCGGAGGAGAGGTGACGACATTGGCGGTAGGAACTCTGACGCTCATGCCATAATGACTTGATTATCATAAATGGAAGACGTGTAAAAATAAGTCTTTTCTCCAGAGCTGTCAACTGCTTCATACATTGTGGAAGGATGGGAGAATCAAAGCTATTGGATATAGAATTTGTTTGACAGTCCTCCTAATTTTATGTTCCGACTGCATGGCGCATGTGCATTATTTTCATTGCATGCTTCAATATATTGAGGCGTAATTTTGTCCACTTGATGTGGAAACCAAAATCCCTTACAGCAAAGGCAAAGTTGGTCAGGACCTTGTTTAAATATTTGTACTTCCTCATTGATCGAGTTGCGTGCGCTGCTCTTTTTGGCTTGTGACAGCAATGACGTCGTACTTGCATCACCCTTCACTACTGTTGTTGTTGTTGGAGCAGGTGTTGTGATTGCTCCAACTACTGTTCCAGTTGCAGTTGCAGCTACTCCTGCAATACCTGCTCCATTCAGCACTGGACACTTGTCCATTTTGGTAGGGCTCCCTTCGGAGTTTAAAGCAGCAGCTACAGATTCAATGGAGCATCCTTGATATCGCTGGGCAGCTTGGTGACACAACCATCTTCACTGCTCACATTCTTCAAGCCATCCGACGAGATATCCGGCCAGCAATTGGCATCCCGCCCATTGGCTTCGGCATCCTCATTGGTATCGGCACGATGGAATTGCCCGGCGTGTTTCATCATCAGCGTGTGCACCTTTTCCATTTCCTTCTTCAGCTGCGTTATCTGCAGCTCTAGATAATTTTTCACACTCTTCAACGAATATGCTTCCTTCATGGCAACGTCCAGTTCTATATTCAGCTGTTTGGATTCCTCGCAAGCCTTATTACGCTCGTTGCGCACCTCTGCCTCATATTGCTCCGCACGTCGCACCGCATGGCCGAGATCCGTGTTGGTCTCGGCCAGGAACTTTTTATCTTGGCACGGGACATCTGCGCTCCGATAGCTCCTGTTGCCACGTCCGCAGCTGCACATCGTTGGCCTGCATCGGCCGGCATTTGCGGTCCGAACGCTCCTGATAGTCACGCAGCTCGGCACGCAATTTCATGTTATCCCGCTCAAGAGCTAACTTCTCAGATTCTAAATGCTCGCGTTTACACAATACCGAAGCGTTTTGGGCTTGCAAATGCTCCAGATTCTCGCGTGCTGCTATTTCCTCCTGAAGCGAGTTGTTCACAATGCGCATCTCAGCGCGATGTTGATCTTGTAATTTTAGTTTTTTTAGTTCACGCACCGCTTCCTGCTTGCGTCCACGCACATCATGCAGCTCAAGCGCCAGCTTCTCAATACTCTTGTGCAGCTCATGCTTTTCATCTCGCACTGCCTGCAGGGTTTTTTGTGCCTCATCCAAACGGAGTTGCAGCATGGATATCTTTTGCAGCAAATAGTCCTCGTCGAAGTCATCCTTCGATAGCTGCTGTATTAGGCGCTTCTCCTCGGCGGCAGCAGCCTCATCCAAATCGGTCAAGTGTTTGGGCATGGTGCAAACTCTTCAATGTCCAGATCCGCATCATCATCGAACACAATGCTTACCGGGACGATACCCATATCAATCAATGTGAACTTGCGATTGTCACCGAAGGCGGGTGCCCTGACGGTGATATCGCCATCGCGTTCCACACTGTTCATGAAATCGCTCACTAGCTTGCCAGTGGCCTGGTCACCATTGGCCGAATTTGTTCGACGCGACATGCTCTTCAGCTCAATTGCCTTGGCCTCCGTTACGCCATCCTTAGTGATGTCTGGTTCGGATGTGGGTGCCACTTCACCACATCCGGCTCCAATTCCAGCATCAGCATCTTACCTGTCGGTCCCTATGATATGCGGTTCAGGCACCAAACGCTTCTTATCATCAACTTTCAACTGATCAGCTACCAACTCCATGTGTCGGGGTGTGGACGATACGGACCACAATTCACATTTTTCAAGTTGCCCTTTTAATCGGACCTTCAATGCCACAACCACCCATTGAAAGCTTTAGTAGAACTCACTATACGTTTGATTAAAGTCAAGCCACTCCAGTTTCTCATGCTCAAGGATAAATGATTTTTCAATTTAATTCACTAAGTCTAATTTTTCCTTAAGCAGCAATGCAACAAACGAAATGATCTCAGATTCCGAACATGAAATGTCAAAACTTTTTAGCAAATTATAAATATCGTCAACATTCCGCTTATAAAACGAGATTTGCGCAGGCACACTATCTGCGGACGCGACTGTGCTTGTGTTCATATTTATGCTGAGCGCGAGCTCGAGATTGCAGCCAAATGCACAAAACTACCGAAAATAACTGCACCGAGAAAGAAACGGTCTCTATGTACTCCATCGTCCACGCGCAGCTGCTTATGTACACGAAAAAAGGTTCACGAAAGCTCTAGCGAAGCACAGACACACGCTAAAGGACGATTGTGTAGCGGATTTCTATTGCACTCGTTGTTGTGTCTGTTTTATGCACCTTTGGTTGTTCAAATTAGAGTTTTTTTTTGCAAATTAGTTCACTAATGTTTTGCTTGTTTTATTCAACACAATGATACACGATCACGTCGGGGTTACCAAGTGTTTGCTCTATCACCTTTTTGATAGGGCTGCACAAAGACAGCGTTGTACAATAAGAGCGCTGCTAACGCCGGCTGCTACAGCTCAAACTGCATTTAAGATAATGTGGATATGTAAATAAGACTAACTATAAACTATTTGTATTAAGCCACGCAGGGCTCCAAATTCAAACATGTTAACAACTCATAAACAATTCAATTTCTTTGCTGCTGCTGTCAAACAGAAGGAAAAACAAGTGTTCGCAGAATGTATTTATGTCTATCAGCCTCAGAAACTTTGAATGGTTACATTTTTAATTTCAAATTTCAAAAATCTGGATTTTATTTGCAAGACACATAATCTGACGTTTAATAGCAATACGATTTTTTGCGGTTTGGTGATATCATAGGAAAGATACCAAGGAAAGATTGCTTGTGACTGAGGTGGAGGTGAAAAGCTTTCGGAGGAGAGGTGACGACATTGGCGGTAGGAACTCTGACGCTCATGCCATAATGACTTGATTATCATAAATGGAAGACGTGTAAAAATAAGTCTTTTCTCCAGAGCTGTCAACTGCATCATACATTGTGGAAGGATGGGAGAATCTAAGCCATTGGATATAGAATTTGTTTGACAGTCCTCCTAATTTTATGTTCCGACTGCATGACGCATATGCATTATTTTTATTGCTTGCTTCAATATATTGAGGCGTAATTTTGTCCACTTGATGTGGAAACAAAAATCCCTTACAGCAAGGGCAAAGTTGGTCAGGACCTTGTTTAATTATTTGTACTTCCTCATTGATCGAGTTGCGTGCGCTGCTCTTTTTGGTTTGTGACAGCAATGACGTCATACTTGCATCACCCTTCACTACTGTTGTTGTTGGAGCAGTGTTGTGATTGCTCCAACTACTGCTCCAGTTGCAGTTGCAGCTACTCCTGCAATACCTGCTCCATTCAGCACTGGACACTTGTCCATTTGGTATGGCTCCCTTCGGAGTTTAGAGCAGCAGCTACAGATTCAATGGAGCATCCTTGATATCGCTGGGCAGCTTGGTGACACAACCATTTTCACTGCTCACATTCTTCAAGCCATCCGATGAGATATCCGGCGAGCAATTGGCATCCCGCCCATTGGCTTCGGCATCCTCATTGGTATCGGCACGATGGAATTGCCCGGCGTGTTTCATCATCAGCGTGTGCACCTTTTCCATTTCCTTCTTTATCTGCGTTATCCGCAGCTCCAGATAATTTTTCTCACGCTTCAGCGAATATGCCTCCTTCATGGCGACGTCCAGTTTGATATTCAACTGTTTGGATTCCTCGCAAGCCTTATTACGCTCGTTGCGCACCTCTGCCTCATATTGCTCCGCACGTCGCACCGCATGGTCGAGCTCCGTGTTGGTCTCGGCCAGCAACTTTTTGATCTTGGCACGGGACATCTTGCGCTCCGGATAGCTCCTGTTGCAGCGCCCGCAGCTCCACATCGTTGGCCTGCATCGGCCGGCATTTGCGGTCCGAACGCTCCTGATAGTCACGCAGCTCGGCACGCAACTTCATGTAATCCCGCTCAAGAGCTAACTTATCAGAATCTAAACGCTTGCGTTTACACATACCGAAGCGTTTTCGGCTTGCAAATGCTCCAGATTCTCGCGTGCTGCTATTTCCTCCTGAAGCGAGTTGTTCACAATGCGCATCTCAGCGCGATGTTGTTCTTGTAATTTTAGTTTTTTTAGTTCACGCACCGCTTCCTGCTTGCGTCCACGCACATCATGCAGCTCAAGCGCCAGCTTCTCAATACTCTTGTGCAGCTCATGCTTTTCATCTCGCACTGCCTGCAGGGTTTTTGTGCCTCATCCAAACGCAGATGCAGCATGGATATCTTTTGCAGCACATAGTCCTCGTCGAAGTCATCCTTCGATAGCTGTTGTATTAGGCGCTTCTCCTCGGCGGCAGCAGCCTCATCCAAATCGGGCAAGTGTTTGGGCATGGTGCAAACTCTTCAATGTCCAGATCCGCATCATCATCGAACACAATGCTTACCGGGACGATACCCATATCAATCAATGTGAACTTGCGATTGTCACCGAAGGCGGGTGCCCTGACGGTGATATCGCCATCGCGTTCCACACTGTTCATGAAATCGCTCACTAGCTTGCCAGTGGCCTGGTCACCATTGGCCGAATTTGTTCGACGCGACATGCTCTTCAGCTCAATTGCCTTGGCCTCCGTTACGCCATCCTTAGTGATGTCTGGTTCGGATGTGGGTGCCACTTCACCACATCCGGCTCCAATTCCAGCATCAGCATCTTACCTGTCGGTCCCTATGATATGCGGTTCAGGCACCAAACGCTTCTTATCATCAACTTTCAACTGATCAGCTACCAACTCCATGTGTCGGGTGTGGACGATACGGACCACAATTCACATTTTCAAGTTGCCCTTTTAATCGGACCTTCAATGCCACAACCAGCCATTGAAAGCTTTAGTAGAACTCACTATACGTTTCATTAAAGTCAAGCCACACCAGTTTCTCATGCTCAAGGATAAATGATTTTTCAATTTAATTCACTAAGTCTAATTTTTCCTTAAGCAGCAATGCAACAAACGAAATGATCTCAGATTCCGAACATGAAATGTCAAAACTTTTTAGCAAATTATAAATATCGTCAACATTCCGCTTATAAAACGAGATTTGCGCAGGCACACTATCTGCGGACGCGACTGTGCTTGTGTTCATATTTATGCTGAGCGCGAGCTCGAGATTGCAGCCAAATGCACAAAACTACCGAAAATAACTGCACCGAGAAAGAAACGGTCTCTATGTACTCCATCGTCCACGCGCAGCTGCTTATGTACACGAAAAAAGGTTCACGAAAGCTCTAGCGAAGCACAGACACACGCTAAAGGACGATTGTGTAGCGGATTTCTATTGCACTCGTTGTTGTGTCTGTTTTATGCACCTTTGGTTGTTCAAATTAGAGTTTTTTTTTTTGCAAATTAGTTCACTAATGTTTTGCTTGTTTTATTCAACACAATGATACACGATCACGTCGGGGTTACCAAGTGTTTGCTCTATCACCTTTTTGATAGGGCTGCACAAAGACAGCGTTGTACAATAAGAGCGCTGCTAACGCCGGCTGCTGCAGCTCAAACTGCATTTAAGATAATGTGGATATGTAAATAAGACTAACTATAAACTATTTGTATTAAGCCACGCAGGGCTCCAAATTCAAACATGTTAACAACTCATAAACAATTCAATTTCTTTGCTGCTGCTGTCAAACAGAAGGAAAAACAAGTGTTCGCAGAATGTATTTATGTCTATCAGCCTCAGAAACTTTGAATGGTTACATTTTTAATTTCAAATTTCAAAAAATCTGGATTTTATTTGCAAGACACATAATCTGACGTTTAATAGCAATACGATTTTTTGCGGTTTGGTGATATCATAGAAAGATACCAAGGAAAGATTGCTTGTGACTGAGGTGGAGGTGAAAAGCTTTCGGAGGAGAGGTGACGACATTGGCGGTAGGAACTCTGACGCTCATGCCATAATGACTTGATTATCATAAATGGAAGACGTGTAAAAATAAGTCTTTTCTCCAGAGCTGTCAACTGCATCATACATTGTGGAAGGATGGGAGAATCTAAGCCATTGGATATAGAATTTGTTTGACAGTCCTCCTAATTTTATGTTCCGACTGCATGACGCATATGCATTATTTTTATTGCTTGCTTCAATATATTGAGGCGTAATTTTGTCCACTTGATGTGGAAACAAAATCCCTTACAGCAAGGGCAAAGTTGGTCAGGACCTTGTTTAATTATTTGTACTTCCTCATTGATCGAGTTGCGTGCGCTGCTCTTCTTGGTTTGTGACAGCAATGACGTCACACTTGCATCACCCTTCACTGTTGTTGTTGGAGCAGGTGTTGTGATTGCTCCAACTACTGCTCCAGTTGCAGTTGCAGCTACTCCTGCAATACCTGCTCCATTCAGCACTGGACACTTGTCCATTTGGTATGGCTCCCTTCGGAGTTTAGAGCAGCAGCTACAGATTCAATGGAGCATCCTTGATATCGCTGGGCAGCTTGGTGACACAACCATTTTCACTGCTCACATTCTTCAAGCCATCCGATGAGATATCCGGCCAGCAATTGGCATCCCGCCCATTGGCTTCGGCATCCTCATTGGTATCGGCACGATGGAATTGGCCGGCGTGTTTCATCATCAGCGTGTGCACCTTTTCCATTTCCTTCTTTATCTGAGTTATCCGCAGCTCCAGATAATTTTTCTCACGCTTCAGCGAATATGCCTCCTTCATGGCGACGTCCAGTTTGATATTCAACTGTTTGGATTCCTGGCAAGCCTTATTACGCTCGTTGCGCACGATAGCTCCTGTTGCAGCGCCCGCAGCTGCACATCGTTGGCCTGCATCGGCCGGCATTTGCGGTCTGAACGCTCCTGATAGTCACGCAGCTCGGCACGCAACTTCATGTAATCCCGCTCAAGAGCTAACTTTTCAGAATCTAAACGCTTGCGTTTACACAATACCGAAGCGTTTTCGGCTTGCAAATGTTCCAGATTCTCGCGTGCTGCTATTTCCTCCAGAAGCGAGTTGTTCACAATGCGCATCTCAGCGCGATGTTGTTCTTGTAATTTTAGTTTTTTTAGTTCACGCACCGTGCCTGCTTGCGTCCACGCACATCCTGCAGCTCAAGCGCCAGCTTCTCAATACTTGTGCAGCTCATGCTTTTCATCTCGCTCTGCCTGCAGGGTTTTTGTGCCTCATCCAAACGCAGATGCAGCATGGATATCTTTGCAGGACATAGTCCTCGTCGAATTCATCCTTCGATAACTGTTGTATTAGGCGCTTCTCCTCGTCGGCAGCAGCCTCATCCAAATCGGTCAAGTGCTTGGGAATGGTGCAAACTCTTCAATGTCCAGATCCGCATCATCATCGAACACAATGCTTACCGGGACGATACCCATATCAATCAATGTGAACTTGCGATTGTCACCGAAGGCGGGTGCCCTGACGGTGATGTCGCCATCGCGTTCCACACTGTACATGAAATCGCTCATTAGTTTGCCAGTGGCCTGGTCACCATTGGCCGAATTTGTCGACGCGACATGCTCTTCAGCTCAATAGCCTTGGCCTCCGTTACGCCATCCTTAGTGATGTCGGTTCGGATGTGGGTGCCACTTCACCACATCCAGCTCCAATTCCAGTATCAGCATCTTCCTGTCGGTCACTATGATATGCGGTTCAGACACCAAACGTTTCTTATAATCAACTTTCAACTGATCAGCTACCAACTCCATGTGTCGGGGTGTGGACGATACGGACCACAATTCACATTTTTCAAGTTGCCCTTTAATCGGACCTTCAATGCCACAACCAGCCATTGAAAGCTTTAGTAGAACTCACTATACGTTTCATTAAAGTCAAGCCACACCAGTTTCTCATGCTCAAAGATAAATGATTTTTCAATTTAATTCACTAAGTCTAATTTTTCCTTAACAGCAATGCAACAAACGAAATGATCTCAGATTCCAAACATTAAATGTCAAAACTTTTTAGCAAACTATAAATATCGTCAACATTCCGCTTATAAAACGAGATTTGAGCAGGCACACTATCTGCGGACGCGACTGTGCTTGTGTTCATATTTATGCTGAGCGCGAGCTCGAGATTGCAGCCAAATGCACAAAACTACCGAAAATAACTGCACCGAGAAAGAAACGGTCTCTATGTACTCCATCGTCCACGCGCAGCTGCTTATGTACACGAAAAAAGGTTCACGAAAGCTCTAGCGAAGCACAGACACACGCTAAAGGACGATTGTGTAGCGGATTTCTATTGCACTTGTTGTTGGTCTGTTTTATGCACCTTTGGTTGTTCAAATTGAAGTTTTTTTTTTGCAAATTAGTTCACTAATGTTTTGCTTGTTTTATTCAACACAATGATACACGATCACGTCGGGGTTGCCAAGTGCTTGCTCTATCACCTTTTTTGATAGGGCTGCACAAAGACAGCGTTGTACAATAAGAGCGCTGCTAACGCCGGCTGCTGCAGCTCAAACTGCATTTAACATAATGTGGATATGTAAATAAGACTAACTATAAACTATTTGTATTAAGCCACGCAGGGCTCCAAATTCAAACATGTAACAACTCATAAACAATTCAATTTCTTGCTGCTGCTGTCAAACAGAAGGAACAAATAAGTGTTCGCAGAATGTATTTATGTCTATCAGCCTCAGAAACTTTTAATGGTTACATTTTTAATTTCAAATTTGAAAAATCTGGATTTTATTTGCAAAACACATAGTCTGGCGTTTAATAGCAATTTTATTTTTATGGTTTGGTGATTCCATAGGAAAGATACCAAGGAAAGATTGCTTGTGACTGAGGTGGAGGTGAAAAAGCTTTCGGAGGAGAGGCGACGACATTGGCGGTAGGAACTCTGACGCTCATGCCATAATACTTGATTATCATAAATGGAAGACGTGTAAAATAAGTCTTTTCTCCAGAACTGTCACGGCTTCATACATTGTGGAAGGATGGGAGAATCTAAGCCATTGATATAGAATTTGTTTGACAGTCCTCCTAATTTTATGTTCCGACTGCATGGCGCATGTGCATTATTTTCATTGCTTGCTTCAATATATTGAGGCGTAATTTTGTCCACTTGATGTGGAAACCAAAATCCCTTACAGCAAAGGCAAAGTTGGTCAGGACCTTGTTTAATTATTTGTACTTCCTCATTGATCGAGTTGCGTGCGCTGCTCTTTTGGCATGTGACAGCAATGACGTCGTACTTGCATCACCCTTCACTACTGTTGTGTTGTTGGAGCAGGTGTTGTGATTGCTCCAACTACTGTTCCAGTTGCAGTTGCAGCTACTCCTGCAATACCTGCTCCATTCAGCACTGGACACTTGTCCATTTTGGTAGGGCTCCCTTCGTAGTTTAGAGCAGCAGCTACAGATTCAATGGAGCATCCTTGACATAGCTGGGCAGCTTGGTGACACAACCATCCTCACTGCTCACATTCTTCAAGCCATCCGATGCGATATCCGGCCAGCAATTGGCATTCCGCCCGTTGGCTTCGGCATCCTCATTGGTATCGGCACGATGGAATTGGCCGGCGTGTTTCATCATCAGCGTGTGCACCTTTTCCATTTCCTTCTTCAGCTGCGTTATCGCGGCTCCAGATAATTTTTCACACTCTTCAGCAAATATGCTTCCTTCATGGCAACGTCCAGTTTGATATTAACGCGTCCGCGATGCTTATGTACACGAAAAAAGGTTCACGAAATTTAGCTAAGCAGAGACACAGACTAAACGTCGATTGAGTAGCGGATTCCTCTGAAGCCTTATATTACGCTCGTTGCGCACCTCTGCCTCATATTGCTCCGTGTTGGTCTCGGCCAGCAACTTTTTGATCTTGGCACGGGACATCTGCGCTCGTTAGCCTCGCATCGGCCGGCATTTGCGGTCTGAACGCTCCTGATAGTCACGCAGCTCGGCACCAAGTTCATGTTATCCCGCTCAAGAGCTAACTTCTCAGATTCTAAATGCTTGCGTTTACACAATACCGAGCGTTTTCGGCTTGCAAATGTTCCAGATTCTCGCGTGCTGCTATTCTCCAGAAGCGAGTTGTTCAAAATGCGCATCTCAGCGCGATGTTGATCTGGTTTTGAGTTTTTTTAGTTCACGCACCGCTTCCTGCTTGCGTCCACGCACATCCTGCAGCTCAAGCGCCAGCTTCTCAATACTCTTGTGCAGCTCATGCTTTTCATCTCGCTCTGCCTGCAGGGTTTTTGTGCCACATCCAAACGCAGATGCAGCATGGATATCTTTTGCAGCACATAGTCCTCGTCGAATTCATCCTTCGATAGCTGTTGTATTAGGCGCTTCTCCTCGGCGGCAGCAGCCTCGTCCAATCGGTCAAGTGCTTGGGCATGGTGCAAACCTCTTCAATGTCCAGATCCGCATCATCATCGAACACAATGCTTACCGGGACGATACCCATATCAATCAATGTGAACTTGCGATTGTCACCGAGGCGCGGTGCCCTGACGGTGATGTCGCCATCGCGTCCACACTGTTCATGAAATCGCTCACTAGCTTGCCAGTGGCCTGGTCACCATTGGCCGAATTTGTTCGACGCGACATGCTCTTCAGCTCAATAGCTTGGCCGCCGTTACGCCATCCTTAGTGATGTCTGGTTCGGATGTGGGTGCCACTTCACCACATCCGGCTCCAATTCCAGCATCAGCATCTTACCTGTCGGTCCCTATGATATGCGGTTCAGACACCAAACGCTTCTTATCATCAACTTTCAACTGATCAACTGTGGACGATGCGGACCACAATTCACATTTTTCAAGTTGCCCTTTTAATCGTACCTTCAATGCCACAACTAGCCATTGAAAGCTTTAGTAGAACTCACTATACGTTTCATTAAAGTCAAGCCACACCAGTTTCTCATGCTCAAGGATAAAACAATTTTTCAATTTAATTCACTAAGTCGAATTTTTCCTTAAGCAGCAATGCAACAAACGAAATGATCTCAGATTCCGAACATGAAATGTCAAAACTTTGCAAATTATAAATATCGTCAATCTTCCGCTTATAAAACGAGATTTGCGCAGGCACACTATCTGCGGACGCGACTGTGCTGGTGTTCATATTTATGCTGAGCGCGAGCTCGAGATTGCAGCCAAATGCACAAAACTACCGAAAATAACTGCACCGAGAAAGAAACGGTCTCTATGTACTCCATCGTCCACGCGCAGCTGCTTATGTACACGAAAAAAAGGTTCACGAAAGTTCTAGCTAAGCAGAGACACAGACTAAACGTCGATTGAGTAGCGGATTTCGATTGCACTTGTTGTTGCGTCTGTTTTATGCACCTTTGGTTGTTCAAATTAGAGTGTTTTTTTGCAAATTAGTTCACTAATGTTTTGCTTGTTTTATTCAACACAATGATACACGATCACGTCGGGGTTACCAAGTGTTTGCTCTATCACCTTCTTGATAGGGCTGCACAAAGACAGCGTTGTACAATAAGAGCGCTGCTAACGCCGGCTGCTGCAGCTCAAACTGCATTTAAGATAATGTGAAAATGTAAATAAGACTAACTATAAACCATTTGTATTAAGCCACGCAGGGCTCCAAATTCAAACATGTTAACAACTCATAAACAATTCAATTTCTTTGCTGCTGCTGTCAAACAGAAGGAAAAAATAAGTGTTCGCAGAATGTATTTATGTCTATCAGCCTCAGAAACTTTTAATGGTTACATTTTTAATTTCATTTGAAAACTCTGGATTTTATTTGCAAAACACATAGTCTGGCGTTTAATAGCAATTTTATTTTTATGGTTTGGTGATTCCATAGGAAAGATACCAAGGAAAGATTGCTTGTGACTGAGGTGAAGGTGAAAAGCTTTCGGAGGAGAGGCGACGACATTGGCGGTAGGAACTCTGACGCTCATGCCATAATGACTTGATTATCATAAATGGAAGACGTGTAGAAATAAGTCTTTCTCTAGAGCTGTCAACTGCTTCATACATTGTGGAAGGATGGGAGAATCTAAGCCATTAGATATATAATTTGTTTGACAGTCCTCCTAATTTTATGTTCCGACTGCATGACGCATGTGCATTATTTTTATTGCTTGCTTCAATATATTGAGGCGTAATTTTGTCCACTTGATGTGGAAACCAAAATCCCTTACAGCAAGGGCAAAGTTGGTCAGGACCTTGTTTAATTATTTGTACTTCCTCATTGATCGAGTTGCGTGCGCTGCTCTTTTTGGTTTGTGACAGCAATGACGTCATACTTGCATCACCCTTCACTACTGTTGTAGTTGGAGCAGTTGTTCTGATTGCTTCAACTACTGTTCCACTTGCAGTTGCAGCTACTCCTGCAATACCTGCTCCATTCAGCACTGGATACTTGTCCATTTTGGTAGGGCCCCTCCGGAGTTTAGAGCAGCAGCTACAGATTCAATGGAGCATCCTTGATATCGCTGGTCACGGTGACACAACCATCCTCACTGCTCACATTCTTCAAGCCATCCGATGAGATATCCGGCGAGCAATTGGCATCCCGCCCATTGGCTTCGGCATCCTCATTGGTATCGGCTCGATGGAATTGGCCGGCGTGTTTCATCATCAGCGTGTGCACCTTTTCCATTTCCTTCTTTATCTGCGTTATCCGCAGCTCCAGATAATTTTTCACACTCTTCAGCGAATATGCTTCCTTCATGGCAACGTCCAGTTTGATATTCAACTGTTTGGAATCCTCTCAAGCCTTATTACGATCGTTGCGCACCTCTGCCTCATATTGCTCCGCACGTCGCACCGCATGGTCGAGCTGCGTGTTGGTCTCGGCCAGGCACTTTTTGATATTGGCAGGGGACATCTGCGCTCCGATAGCTCCTGTTGCAGCGCCCGCAGCTGCACTCGTAGGCCTGCATCGGCCGGCATTTGCGGTCCGAACGCTCCTGATAGTCACGCAGCTCGGCACGCAACTTCATGTTATCCCGCTCAAGAGCTAACTTCTCAGATTCTAAATGCTCGCGTTTACACAATACCGAAGCGTTTTCGGCTTGCAAATGCTCCAGATTCTCGCGTGCTGCTATTTCCTCCTGCAGCGAGTTGTTCACAATGCGCATCTCAGCGCGATGTTGATCTTGTAATTTAGTTTTTAGTTCACGCACCGCTTCCTGCTTGCGTCCACGCACATCATGCAACTCAAGCGCCAGCTTCTCAATACTCTTGTGCAGCTCATGCTTTTCATCTCGCACTGCCTGCAGGGTTTTTTGTGCCTCATCCAAACGGAGTTGCAGCATGGATATCTTTTGCAGCAAATAGTCCTCGTCGAAGTCATCCTTCGATAGCTGCTGTATTAGGCGCTTCTCCTCGGCGGCAGCAGCCTCATCCAAATCGGTCAAGTGCTTGGGCATGGTGCAAAATCTTCAATGTCAAGATCCGCATCATCATCGAACATAATGCTTACCGGGACGATAC
>JAWNMP010000111.1:0-10531 GCA_035043875.1 Drosophila paucipuncta | reverse complement strand
TTGTGCGTATGCCGCCACCACTCTGCTAGAGTGCGTGTGCTAGGTGGCAGCATATTCAGCCAATATGAGCGACATCTCCCATACCGCCACTGACGGTGATGCGCCAGATACTGCTGTTCCTTGGTGCTCGCCTTCTGTTGCCTTACAGACCAGCGAACTCCGCTATAATCTGCGGTCTCGCCTGGCGAGCGGTAACAGCAACAATAACAACAACGCCAATAACGCAAATACTAACAATTCCAAGAGCTACAACAACTACATCATCAAGAACACCGTCAACAACAAAAACAATCTCCACAAAAACATTAAAAACACTAACAATGCCAACAACAACACTAACAAAAATACCAAAAATAACACCAATATTAACGTCAACAATTTCAACTGCAACAACGCCAACAAAAAAGAAAAATTGCGTCAATTCTGGTTAATTTCAAGAACACATATTTTCAACTTTGGATGCAGAATCAATATATAAAATGGGCTTCATAATGTTGGAAGAAGTTCTGACTTTGGACAATTATTGGCGAAGATACAACCGTTTGAATTCGGAAACAGAAACTTAAGCCGTCAATTTCTCGATTTCATTTCAAAAATACGTATTTTCAACTTTTATTAAAGAGTGCTTCATAATTTTGGAAGAAATTTGACTTTGGACAATTATTGGAATTTGAATTTGGAAAACAGAAACTTGAAACGTCAATTTCTCGACTTCATTTCAAATATACGTACTTTCAACTTTTGTGCAGAATCAATATATATATAAAATGCTTCATAATGTTGGAGGACTTTGACTTTCGACAATTATTGGCGAAGATACAACCGTTTGAATTTGAAGCAGAAACTTAAGACGCCAATTTCTCGACTTCATTTCCAAAATACGTACTTTCAACTTTTGATGCAGAATCAATATATATATAAACATGCTTCATAATGTTGCAGGACATTCTGACTTTCTCGACAATTATTGGCGAAAATACAACCGTTTGAATTTGGAAACAGAAACTTAAAACGTCAATTTGTGGATTTAATTTCAAATATACTTATTTTATAACTTAATTTCTCGACTTCAACTCAAAAAATACGTACTTTCAACTTTTGATGCAGAATCAATATATTTAAAATGCTTCATAATGTTAGAAGAAATTCTGACTTTGGACAATTATTGGAATTTGAATTTGGAAACAGAAACTTAAAACGTAAATTTCTCGAATTTACTTCAAGAATACGTATTTTCAACTTTTGATGCAGAATCAATATATTGTATATAAAAAGGGCTTCATAATGTTGGAAGAAATTCTGACTTTGGACAATTATTGGCGAAGATACAACCGCTTGAATTCGGAAACAGAAACTTTGAACGTCAAATTCTCGATTTTATTTCAAGAATACATATTTTCAACTTTTAATGTAGAATCAATATATATATAAAGGGCTTCATAATGTTGGATTTTATTTCAAGAATACATATTTTCTTTTTTAATGTAGAATCAATATATATATAAAGGGCTTCATAATGTTGAAGAAATTCTGACTTTGGACAATTATTGGCGAAGACAGAACCGTTTGAATTCGGAAACAGAAACTTTGAACGTCAAATTCTCGATTTTATTTCAAGAATACATATTTTCAACTTTTAATGTAGAATCAATATATATATAAAGGGCTTCATAATGTTGCATTTTATTTCAAGAATACATATTTTCATTTTTTAATGTAGAATCAATATATATTAAAAGGGCTTCATAATGTTGGAGGACATTCTGACTTTCGACAATTATTGGCGAAAATACAACCGTTTGAAATTGCAAACAGAAACTTAAAACGCCAATTTCTCGACTTCAACTCAAAAATACGTACTTTCAACTTTTGATGTAGAATCAATATATATAAAATGCTTTATAATATTTGAAGAAATTCTGACTTTGGACAATTATTGGAATTTGAATTTGGAAACAGAAACTTAAAACGTCAATTTCTCGACTTCATTTCAAAAATACGTACTTTCAACTTTTTGATGCAGAATCAATATATATAAAATGGTCTTCATAATGTTGGAAGAAATTCTGACTTTAGACAATTATTGGAATTTGAATTTGGTAACAGAAACTTAAAACGTCAATTTTACGATTTCATTTCAAAAATACGTTTTTCAACTTTTATTATAAGGGCTTCATAATTTTGGAAGAAATTCGGACTTTGGACAATTATTGGAATTCGAATTTGGAAACAGAAACTTAAAACGTCAATTTCTCGACTTCACTTCAAAAATACGTACTTTCAGCTTTTGATGCAGAATCCATATATATATATAAAATGCTTCATAATGTTGGAGGATATTCTGACTTTCGACAATTATTGGCGAAGATACACCTTTGAATTTGGAAACAGAAAGTTAAAACGTCAAATACAAAAATACGCGTTTTCAACTTTTGATGCAGAATCAATATATATAAAATGGTCTTCATAATGTTGGAAGAAATTCTGTCTTTAGACAATTATTGGAATTTGAATTTGGTAACAGAAACTTAAAACGTCAATTTTACGATTTCATTTCAAAAATACGTTTTTCAACTTTTATTTAAGGGCTTCATAATTTTGGAAGAAATTCTGACTTTGGACAATTATTGGCGAAAATACAACCGTTTGGATTTGGAAACAGAAACTTAAACCGCCAATTTCTCGACTTCAACTCAAAAATACGTACTTTCAACTTTTGATGTAGAATCAATATATATAAAATGCTTTATAATATTTGAAGAAATTCTGACTTTGGACAATTATTGGCGAAAATACAACCGTTTGGATTTGGAAACAGAAACTTAAAACGCCAATGGTAGTAAGACCCATGCTAACCTACGGAGTGGTAGCATGGGGTGATAGGGCTCGGCTGACCACCGTGAAGAAACAACTACAGAAGTTGCAAAGAATGGCCTGCGTATGTATGACAGGAGCCATGCGCACCTGCCCAACACTGGCCCTTGAAGCCTTAATGGAGCTCACACCACTCCACCACACCATAAGGCTCAAGCAGAAAGCCACGCTTCTAAGGATATCAGCAGAAGGAGTTGGGGGCAACCATATCCTACGCCATAAAGATGCCCAACTCCTCTCAAACGAACTGCCCCTGCTGATGCAACCCAGGGACGAAATGGTAGCCGAATATATATTCGAGCGAAACTTCACAGTTCGCATGAGTAGCAAAAAGGAATGGACAACTCTAGATGAAGTCCATCCCATGAAACCACACACAATAAAATGGTACACCGACGGATCACTCACGAATCAGGGCACCGGTCTTGGAGTGGTGGGTCCTCGGGTATCATACCATGAATCCCTGGGAACGCACACCAGCATATTTCAGGCTGAGGTGTGTGCGATAGGGAGATGTGCGGATTTCAATATAGAACGCAACTATCGGAATACGGATATATCCATCCTATCCGATAGTCAAGCAGCATTGAACGCCATAATGGGGACTAAAATTACATCGAAGGTAGTCCATGAGGTTCGTTCGAAGCTAGACCTGCTCGGGACTCACAACAGGCTCACCCTGAGATGGGTCCCGGGCCACAGGGACATAGCGGGAAACGAGGCGGCTGACGAGCAAGCAAGAATGGGGGCAGGAAGGCCCCTAACAGGACCAGAACCGTATTGTGGCATAGGGAGGCACACTATACGACTGGAACTCAGAAACGAGGAGAGACAGAGACGGCAACAGAGCTGGTCAGAGGCAGTGGGACTCAGACAAGCCAGATGTCTCCTAGGTGGTTATAATCCTGTACGTTTCAAACAGATCATAACCATGGGAAAGAATAGCCTTAGGATACTTACCGGTCTATTGACAGGACACTGTAGACTAAGAAGTCACCTGACAAAACTGGGTATACTTAGTAGCGATCTCTGCAGGTTTTGTGAAAGAGAGGAGGAGTCCTCGAAGCACATCCTGGCAGAATGTGTCGCCCTAACTAGAAGAAGAAGCAGCATCCTAGGGGCGCATGTTTTGAATTGCGAAGACATAGTAGACCTCAACCCAACAAAGATCCTCACGTTTGTAAGAGAGTTGGGACTGATAGAAGAGCTATAGCTCAGAAGGGGGCACAATAGATCAAATAGGTCACGGTGCAGTCTCACCCCCAATAATAATAAAACGCCAATTTCTCGACTTCAACTCAAAAATACGTACTTTCAACTTTTGATGCAGAATCAATATACGAGTATATATAAAATGCTTCATAATGTTGGAGGACATTCTGACTTTCGACAATTATTGGCGAAGATACAACCAATTGAATTTGGAAACAGAAACTTAAGCCGTTAAATTCTCGATTTTATTTCAAGAATACGTATTTTCAACTTTTGATGTAGAATTCAATATATATTAAAAGGGCTTCATAATGTTGGAGGACATTCTGACTTTCGACAATTATTGGCGAAGATACAACCAATTGAATTTGGAAACAGAAACTTAAGCCGTTAAATTCTCGATTTTATTTCAAGAATACGTATTTTCAACTTTTGATGTAGAATTCAATATATATTAAAAGGGCTTCATAATGTTGGAAGAAATTCTGACTTTGGACAATTATTGGCGAAAATACAACCGTTTGAATTTGGAAACAGAAACTTAAAACGTCAATTTCTCGACTTCACTTCAAAAATACGTATTTTCAACTTTTGATGCAGAATCAATATACATATATATAAAATGCTTCATAATGTTGGAGGACACTCTGACTTTCGACAATTATTGGCGAAGATACAACCAATTGAATTTGGAAACAGAAACTTAAGCCGTTATATTTCAAGAATACGTATTTTCAACTTTTAATGTAGAATTCAATATATATTAAAAGGGCTTCATAATGTTGGAAGAAATTCTGACTTTGGACAATTATTGGCGAAGATACAACCGTTTGAATTTGGAAACAGAAACTTAAAACGCCAATTTCTCGACTTCACTTCAAAAATACGTATTTTCAACTTTTGATGCAGAATCAATATATATATAAAATGCTTCATAATGTTGGAGGATATTCTGACTTTCGACAATTATTGGCGAAATACCCTTGAATTTGGAAACAGAAAGTTAAAACGTCAATTTTCGATTTCATTTCAAAAATACGTATTTTCAACTTTTTTATTATAAGGGCTTCATAATTTTGGAAGAAATTCTGACTTTGGACAATTATTGGAATTTGAATTTGGAAACAGAAACTTAAAACGTCAATTTCTCGAATTTACTTCAAGAATACGTATTTTCAACTTTTGATGCAGAATCAATATATATATAAAATGCTTCATAATGTTGGAGGATATTCTGACTTTCGACAATTATTGGAATTTGAATTTGGAAACAGAAAGTTAAAACGTCAAATACAAAAATACGCGTTTTCAACTTTTGATGCAGAATCAATATATATAAAAAGGGCTTCATAATGTTGAAAGAAATTCTAACTTTTGACAATTATTGGCGAAGATACAACCATTTGAATTTGGAAACAGAAACTTAAAACGTCAATTTTACGATTTCATTTCAAAAATACGTTTTTCAACTTTTATTATAAGGGCTTCATAATTTTGGAAGAAATTCTGACTTTGGACAATTATTGGAATTTGAATTTGGAAACAGAAACTTAAAACGTCAATTTCTCGAATTTACTTCAAGAATACGTATTTTCAGCTTTTGATGCAGAATCAATATATATATAAAATGCTTCATAATGTTGAAAGAAATTCCGACTTTTGACAATTATTGGCGAAGATACAACCATTTGAATTTGGAAACAGAAACTTAAAACGTCAATTTTACGATTTCATTTCAAAAATACGTATTTTCAACTTTTATTTAAGGGCTTCATAATTTTGGAAGAAATTCTGACTATGGACAATTATTGGAGAAAATACAACCGTTTGGATTTGGAAACAGAAACTTAAAACGTCAATTTCTCGACTTCAACTCAAAAATACGTACTTTCAACTTTTGTTGTAGAATCATTATATATAAAATACTCTATAATATTTGAAGAAATTCTGACTTTGGACAATTATTGGCGAAAATACAACCGTTTGAATTTAGAAACAGAAACTTAAAACGTCAATTTCTGGATTTAATTTCAAGAACACATATTTTGATTGTAGCCTTCGCAGCGGACGGTCACACTTTAATTTTCTTAGCGAGAAAAAAAAACATAAAATCAAAAAACGAGAATTTTATTTGTATTTAGTTTTTCATTTATTTTTTGTGTTGTACTTAAACAATCGATTTTCGCGTCGCATCCCTTCAATCAGTGTGATTTGTGCGTATGCCGCCACCACTCTGCTAGAGTGCGTGTGCTTGGTGGCCGCATATTCAGCCAATATGAGCGACATCTCCCATACCGCCACTGACGGTGATGCGCCAGATACTGCTGTTCCTTGGTGCTCGCCTTCTGTTGCCTTACAGACCAGCGAACTCCGCTATAATCTGCGGTCTCGCCTGGCGAGCGGTAACAGCAACAATAACAACAACGCCAATAACGCAAATACTAACAATTCCAAGAGCTACAACAACTACATCATCAAGAACACCGTCAACAACAAAAACAATGTCCACAAAAACATTAAAAACACTAACAATGCCAACAACAACACTAACAAAAATACCAAAAATAACACCAATATTAACGTCAACAATTTCAACTGCAACAACGCCAACAAAAAAAGAAAAATTGCGTCAATTTCTGGATTTAATTTCAAGAGCACATATTTTCAACTTTTGATGCAGAATCAATATACGATATATAAAATGCTTCATAATGTTGGAGGACATTCTGACTTTCGACAATTATTGGCGAAAATACAACCGTTTGAATTTGGAAACAGAAACTTAAAACGTCAATTTCTCGACTTCAACTCAAAAATACGTACTTTCAACTTTTGTTGTAGAATCA
Source organism: Drosophila paucipuncta (assembly GCA_035043875.1). Classification (NCBI taxonomy): domain Eukaryota; kingdom Metazoa; phylum Arthropoda; class Insecta; order Diptera; family Drosophilidae; genus Drosophila; species Drosophila paucipuncta. The sequence continues at coordinate 3,599 of JAWNMP010000111.1, read as the reverse complement.
GTATACGAGTATTTTGAGGAAATTCTGACTTTGGACAATTATTGGCGAAAATACAACCGTTTGAATTTGGAAATAGAAACTTAAAACACCAATTTCTCGATTTCATTTCAAAAATACGTATTTTCAACTTTTGATGTAGAATCAATATATATATATAATGCTTCATAATGTTGCAGGACATTCTGACTTTCGACAATTATTGGCGAAGATACAACCGTTTGAATTTGGAAACAGAAACTTAAAACGTCAATTTCTCGACTTCATTTCAAAAATACGTAGTTTCAACTTTTGATGCAGAATCAATATAAATAAAATGCTTCATAATGTTAGAAGATATTCTGACTTTGGACAATTATTGGAAGTTGAATTTGGAAACAGAAACTTAAAACGTCAATTTTACGATTTCATTTCAAAAATACGTTTTTCAACTTTTATTATAAGGGCTTCATAATTTTGGAAGAAATTCTGACTTTGACAATTATTGGCGAAGATACAACCGTTTGAATTTGGAAACAGAAACTTAAAACGTCAATTTCTCGAATTTACTTCAAGAATACGTATTTTCAACTTTTGATGCAGAATCAATATATATATATAATGCTTCATAATGTTGCAGGACATTCTGACTTTCGACAATTATTGGCGAAGATACAACCGTTTGAATTCGGCAACAGATACTTAAGCCGTCAATTTCACGATTTCATTTCAAAAATACGTTTTTCAACTTTTATTAAAAGAGCTTCATAATTTTGGAAGAAATTCTGACTTTCGACAATTATTGGCGAAGATACAACCGTTTGAATTCGGCAACAGAAACTTAAGCCGTTAAATTCTCGATTTTATTTCAAGAATACGTATTTTCAACTTTTAATGTAGAATTCAATATATATTAAAAGGGCTTCATAATGTTGGAAGAAATTCTGACTTTGGACAACTATTGGTGAAGATACAACCGTTTGAATTTGGAAATAGAAACTTAAAACGCCAATTTCTCGACCTAATTTCAAAAATACGTACTTTTAACTTTTGATGCAGAATCAATAAATATATAAAATGCTTCATAATGTTGGAGGACATTCTGACTTTCGACAATTATTGGCGAAGATACAACCGTTTGAATTTGGAAACAGAAACTTAAAACGTCAATTTCTCGAATTTACTTCAAGAATACGTATTTTCAACTTTTGATGCAGAATCAATATATATAAAAAGGGCTTCATAATGTTGAAAGAAATTCTGACTTTTGACAATTATTGGCGAAGAACACGTTGAATTTGGAAACAGAAACTTAAAACGTCAATTTCTCGAATTTACTTCAAGAATACGTATTTTCAACTTTTGATGCAGAATCAAATATATAAAAGGGCTTCATAATGTTGGAAGAAATTCTGACTTTGGACAATTATTGGCGAAAATACAACCGTTTGAATTTGGAAACAGAAACTTAAAACGTCAATTTCTGGATTTAATTTCAAATATACTTATTTTATAACTTAATTTCTCGACTTCAACTCAAAAATACGTACTTTCAACTTTTGATGCAGAATCAAAATATATAAAATGCTTCATAAAGTTAGAAGAAATTCTGACTTTGGACAATTATTGGAATTTGAATTTGGAAACAGAAACTTAAAACGTCAATTTCTCGATTTTACTTCCAAGAATACGTATTTTCAACTTTTGATGCAGAATCAATATACTCGTATAAAAAGGGCTTCATAATGTTGAAAGAAATTCTAACTTTGGACAATTATTGGCGAAGATACAACCGTTTGAATTCGGAAACAGAAACTTTGAACGTCAAATTCTCGATTTTATTTCAAGAATTCATATTTTCAACTTTTAATGTAGAATCAATATATATTAAAAGGGTTCATAATGTTGGAAGAAATTCGGACTTTGGACAATTATTGGGGAAGACACAACCGTTTGAATTCGGAAACAGAAACTTTGAACGTCAAATTCTCGATTTTATTTCAAGAATACATATTTTCAACTTTTAATGTAGAATCAATATATATTAAAAGGGCTTCATAATGCTGGATTTTATTTCAAGAATACATATTTTCTTTTTTAATGTAGAATCAATATATATTAAAAGGGCTTCATAATGTTGGAAGAAATTCTGACTTTGGACAATTATTGGCGAAGACACAACCGTTTGAATTCGGAAACAGAAACTTTGAACGTCAAATTCTCGATTTTATTTCAAGAATACATATTTTCAACTTTTAATGTAGAATCAATATATATTAAAAGGGCTTCATAATGTTGGATTTTATTTCAAGAATACATATTTTCTTTTTTTAATGTAGAATCAATATATATTAAAAGGGCTTCATAATGTTGGAAGAAATTCTGACTTTGGACAATTATTGGCGAAGATACAACCGTTTGAATTCGGAAACAGAAACTTTGAACGTCAAATTCTCGATTTTATTTCAAGAATACATATTTTCAACTTTTAATGTAGAATCAATATATATTAAAAGGGCTTCATAATGTTGGATTTTATTTCAAGAATACATATTTTCTTTTTTTAATGTAGAATCAATATATATTAAAACGGCTTCATAATGTTGGAAGAAATTCTGACTTTGGACAATTATTGGCGAAGATACAACCGTTTGAATTCGGAAACAGAAACTTTGAACGTCAAATTCTCGATTTTATTTCAAGAATACATATTTTCAACTTTTAATGTAGAATCAATATATATTAAAAGGGCTTCATAATGTTGCATTTTATTTCAAGAATACATATTTTCATTTTTTAATGTAGAATCAATATATATTAAAAGGCTTCATAATGTTGGAAGAAATTCTGACTTTGGACAATTATTGGCGAAGATACAACCGTTTGAATTCGGAAACAGAAACTTGAACGTCAAATTCTCGATTTTATTTCAAGAATACATATTTTCAACTTTTAATGTAGAATCAATATATATTAAAAGGGCTTCATAATGTTGCATTTTATTTCAAGAATACATATTTTAATTTTTTAATGTAGAATCAATATATATAAAAGGGCTTCATAATGTTGAGGACATTCTGACTTTCGACAATTATTGGCGAAAATACAACCGTTTGAATTTGGAAACAGAAACTTAAAACGCCAATTTCTCGACCTAATTTCAAAAAGACGTACTTTCAACTTTTGATGCAGAATCAATAAATATATAAAATGCTTCATAATGTTGAGGACATTCTGACTTTCGACAATTATTGGCGAAGATACAACCGTTTGAATTTGGAAACAGAAACTTAAAACGTCAATTTCTCGACTTCACTTCAAGAATACGTAGTTTCAACTTTTGATGCAGAATCAATATATATAAAATGCTTGATAATGTTAGAAGAAACTCTGATTTTTGGACAATTATTGGAAGTTGAATTTGGAAACAGAAACTTAAATCGTCAATTTTACGATTTTATTCCAAAAATACGTTTTTCCACTTTTATTATAAGGGCTTCATAATTTTGGAAGAAATTCTGACTTTGGACAATTATTGGCGAAAATACAACCGGCGAAAATACAAACGTCAATTTGTGGATTTAATTTCAAATATACTTATTTTATAACTTAATTTCTCGATT
>JAWNMP010000109.1:0-15220 GCA_035043875.1 Drosophila paucipuncta | reverse complement strand
CAAAAGCGAAAAAGCAAACCGCAACCATTTATAAAAGTGGAAACGAAAAACGCAACGACAGAGCTACTGGACAATAGTTCACTGCGATGTATGCGGCCCAATGAGAACGCAATCCCTGGGAGGACGTAAATACCTCGCTACTTTTATAGATGACTACTCGCGCTATTGTGAAGTTCACTTTCTTAAAACAGAAAATCAGCGCTTATGTTGAAGCTTTTAAAGCATATAAAGCTACAGCCGAAAACTTCACAGGTAAGAAGATAAAAGTACTTCAGTCAGATAACGGGACTGAGTATTGCAACAAAGAGTTCGACAAGTATATGAAGGTGAACGGAATCCAGAGACGCCTTACACACCACACACGCCACAGCAGAATGGCTTAGCTGAGAGACAGAATCGTACCCCTGGTCGAGATGGCACGCTGTATGATGAAGCAATCCGGTGTGCCGCCATCCTTTTGGGCAGAAGCAGTAAATGCAGCATGTTACATCAGAAACAGATGTGTAACGCGGGGTCTATCCGGCGAGATTCCCCACACTTACTGGACGAAGAAAATTCCTACAGTCGTCGCATTTTACGTATGTTGTAGTAATGAAGGCATATGCATTAATACAGGTACTAAAATAATGGATCAATTTGAATCAAGATCCGAAGAATCCATACTGGTCGGCTACTCAAAATACATCGAAGGCATATCGATTATATTTACCTGAGAAGCGCAAGGTAATAATGCCAGCAAAGATGTCAAGTTCCAGAACGTCTCCACGTTCTAGCAGTGAGTACGCTGAGCTCTACGAGCACCGAGAGCAAAACTCAAACGCGGAGGTTTCGACATCAATATCACGGTAAACCTTGTGATGGATCTAACAGCGACGATAACAGTTCAGTTAAGCGGCCAAGCTGAAGCTAGTTGAGCAGCAGCGTGGCAGAGGGCGTCCCAAGATCGAGAGGACAGGCCAGCGTGGTAGGCCACGGAAAATATATCAACCACCAGCACAAGTGATCAGCAACGACGAGCAGAGCAGCTCAAGCGAGACATTCGAGGAGTGCGAAATTGCATACATGGCTACGACAGATGATTCAACTACACTGAAAGAGGCGAAAAGCCACAAGGACAGCGTCAGTTGGACAAAGGCAATTGAAGATGAGTTTCTGGCACAGGTACATAATGCTGAACACTGGAAGACGGCGAAGCGCATCCTTCGGTACCTAAGCGGTACCAAACAACTCGGCCTGCTATTCGAAGCGAACAGGCGAAGATCTGTACGGAGTCGTCGATGCTGACTGGGGCGCAAATTTGACCGACAGACGGTCATATTCTGGACAGGCGTTTATATTAGCAGGTGCTGCTATAAGTTGGGAGGCACGAAAACAACGCACCGTCGCTTTGTCAAGCACAGAGTCCGAATACTTGGCAATAAGCGAAGCAACGAAGGAGGCCTTATGCTTGAAGGCCATACTCAACAGGATTGGCAGAAAATGTGATTCGGTTCTGCTCCTAAACGACAACCAAAGCGCTCAAAAATTGGTTAAAGGCTTTGGTTTTCATCCACGCACAAAACACATCGATGTGTGCCACCATTTCATCCAGCAGAAGCACCAGAGTGGCGACATCCAGAGCTATATGCAGACGGAGCAAATGCCAGCAGATGTACTTACGAAGGGTCTTAGCAGTGCCAAGCATCATGGTTGCATCTCTTCATTGGGCATCACTAGTATTTAAGGTTAACAGAATTGTTACTTTGAGAGGGCGTGTTGCAAATGTAACTCAAATGATTGCAATGTAACAATCTGGCAACCCTCGTTTAGCTTATCCTAAGTTTTGCATTGTCCGTTCGTTCGCATGTACTGAAACATTAATCTCTCAATAGTTCTGTACCCACTCCGTTTTTGACTGCCGAATGCGTCGCGTCATTAGACTAATAAAAGTGTGATTCCTGCATATCGTTATCTTGTTTGTATACGCTGTAAAACTGTGCGCTTGGATCTAATAACAATTTTCCAACAGATAACATATCTTAAATTATCTTGTTTACGACGCTGCTGCTATCTGCACAGTTGCAGGCCGCTCGACAGATGGTGTGAACATATTTCTAATCGCAGCCCACGGATTGGGAGTAGTATTTTGTTTGTTGTGTATCTGCGCTATCTGCAGCGTACAACTGACTTATGATATGAATCCAGGCATTCTCCAGGCCGTTGAATCAGGGATCATCATTTAGATCCGGTGTGAATCGTCTTGAGGATGCTGATGTTCTCTGATATGTTGATTTGAGTCGTGTTTGGCTCGATGTTGCCAAAATGAGCATAGCCCTTTCTCACTTGACTTATAATGATGTTGAAAGTACTGATGCTAATTTCTGAGTTGCGTGCGGTAAAATCTGATGACAGCGATAGTAGTACGGTGTCCATCAATTGTATAGTCGACGGGATCACGTTGCATACGGCTTGTAGTTCCATCACAGAATGCGTTGCAATGCCCAAGGATTAGGAACAACCATTTTGAGTTGTTCTATGAGTTACTGACACATTGTTGGTGTTTTGTTGTTATAAAGTTGAAACTCACACCGATTATTAACATTAAACATAGCTTGATGGTCAAAGCATATGTATTCTTCATTTGGTAATGTTCGGCAGCGTTGTAGATCATCTGTTGTGAGTCCCATGAATTGATCCCTGCGGTTGTTTGCTCCAACGAAGTTGGTGGCATTGTCACAATGAATGGTTTGACATTTGCCGCGGCGGCTTAGGAAGCGCCGCAGGGCTCCTACAAAGGCATTTGTAGTCTGATCGCTAACCAGCTCGAGGTGGACCGCCTTTGTAGAGATTCATTGTAATTTGATTCATTAACTTGGGTTTTGCCTTTTGCACTTCACACAGTTGTGAACGATATTTCTCGACATAGTTTTGTCATTCAGGATCCAATATTGTTGTCTAGCAGTTGGTCGTAAGCTTGAGCACCGCAGTGCATGTTGTCTTCATGCAGCTCTCGTAATATCAGCTTCACTATTGGATCGTTGTAAGGCAGCAAAATCTGGTGCCTTACATTGTAAGGGAGGCTTGCTCCAATCTACCTCCAACTCGTATGAGTCCATCTGACCCTTGTATTGGTGAGAGTGATGAGATAGGACTCTTTTTGTCCACTGTATTGTGGCGCTTCAAACCTTTCAGCTCAGCTGTAGAATTCAGCGTGCTGTATTGTTTGTAGAATTATATTGCGAGCGCAGTGGTCGTGAGTCGTTGCTGATCTGTATCGCTTGTAGCAGAATCGTAACATGTAAGCCACAATGCGTTGTAGCTTGCAAAATGAGTTGCTGTGTTGACAGGTATACAACTCTTCAATTATTTTAGCTTGTCACTTCCTGAATTTCATATATTGCTGCGCCATATGCCTGCTCTGAAGCATCCACAAATGTGTGCAATTCCTTCGTGACTGGAGTTTTTCCATCGTATATGTGCCTTGGAATTTGTATCGAGTTAAGGCTTTGCAAGTCCTCTCTATAGTCCTTCCACTCGTTCTGTATATTCACGGGTAATTCGTCGTCCCAGTCGAGTTTTAATTCCCAGAGTCGTTGCATTAAGATTTTTGCTTTTACCACGACTGGAGCGAATAGGCCAAGAGGGTCGAAGATCTTTGCCAGCTCCGAGCAAATTCAACGTTTTGGATCTAATAACTATTTTCCCAACAGGTTATGGGCCCATGATAAATAAATAGAAAACATTGACAATAAATAGTGTAGCTGTGAAAAATGGCTGGTGCATTTATTAAGATTGAGCCACTGTGTGCGGAGAACTATGACACGTGGAAACTGCAGATGCGTGCTATATTAGTGAAAAACGAACTATGGCAATATGTCGATGGAACAAAAATTTGCCCAGAAAATGTGGCAGATCGAGCAGTATGGAAAACATACGATGAAAAGGCGCGCGCGGACATATTATTATCGATTAGCCCATCGGAATTGGCTATAATTGAAGATTGTAATTCGGCAAAAGAATACTGGTTGAAATTGCAGGAGACATTTCAATCAAAGGGGCCAGTGCGAAAAGCAAGCCTGCTGAAACGAGTGGCATTGTCGCGAATGAACGAGGGCGCTAGTGCGCGCCAGCATGTAAATGAATTTTTCGACGCAGTGAAAAAATTGAAAGAAATAGGTGTCGCGATTGGAAATGATTTGTTAGTAATCTTATTGCTATATAGTTTGCCTGACTCTTATGAAATGTTCAGATGTGCGATGGAAGCACGAGATGACTTGCCCCATCCCGATGTGCTTCGCGTTAAAATTCTTGAAGAGTCAGAAGCGCGTGCAAATAAAGAAAATCGCGAAGAACAAAACGCAATGTTCGCTAATCGTCGGAAAGATGTAGAAAGAAATAGCAAAGAAAGAAAAAGCGATAAAGTGCAGCGTGAAGACAGAAAATGTTTCAGCTGCGGCAAGGTTGGACATTTCGCGCGAAATTGTCGAAGCAACCCAAAGAAGAATATGAAACGCAATACGAATGAACAAAACAGTGCGGGTACAGCAGAAAACGAGGAACTTTCGCTAAACGCGTTAGAGATGGCCTTTTCTGCCGATGAGAAAAATGGCTTGTGGTGCCTCGATAGTGGTTGCACGGCACACATGAGTTCAAATAAGAGCATGTTCACCGATATTGCAAAAGTCGAAAAGACTTTACATTTGGCCAACAATAAGACCACACGGATTAGTGGTATTGGTAATGCTAAAGTCACAGTTAAGAAACAACAGCAACGAGTTGACTTAACGTTGAAAGATGTTTTGTACGTATCGGATTTGCGCCAAAATTTGATGTCGGTTTCCAAAATCACAGACAATGGTTTTGAAGTTCATTTTCGGCAAAATGAAGCACTTGTTATGAAAAATAACGAAGTTTGGCTGCGTGCGCAAAGATACGGTAACTTGTATTACTTGAATGGCGAAGAGCATCAAGTGAATAATATAATGTATGGTGGTCAAAACGACCTTGATCTATGGCATTATAGAATGGGACATCTGAATGAAAGCGATTTGAAAAATATGGCTAAAAGTGGTAAAGCCTACGGCATGAAAATGTGCGAGAATGGAAAATTGTCGAAATGTGAAATCTGCATAAGCGAAAAGCAAACTGCAAGCATTTATAAAAGTGGAAACGAAAATCGTACGACAGAACTACTGGAAATAGTTCACAGCGATGTATGCGGCCCAATGAGAACGCAATCCCTGGGAGGATGTAAATACTTCGCTACTTTTATAGATGACTATTCGCGCTATTGTGAAGTTCACTTTCTTAAACAGAAATCAGACTTATTTGAAGCTTTTAAAGCATATAAAGCTACAGCAGAAAACTTCACAAATAAGAAGATAAAAGTACTTCAGTCAGATAACGGGACTGAGTATTGCAACAAAGAGTTCGACAAGTATATGAAGGTGAACGGAATCCAGAGACGCCTTGGCTGTAGCTGAGAGACAGAATCGTACCCTGGTCGAGATGGCACGCTGTATGATGAAGCAATCCGGTGTGCCGCCATCCTTTTGGGCAGAAGCAGTAAATGCAGCATGTTACATCAGAAACAGATGTGTAACGCGGGGTCTATCCGGCGAGATTCCCCACACTTACTGGACGAAGAAAATTCCTACAGTGTCGCATTTACGTATATTTGGTACAAAGGCATATGCGTTAATAAAGGGTTCAAATAAGGATAAATTTGAATCACGATCCGAAGAATGCATACTGGTCGGCTACTCAAATACATCGAAGGCATATCGATTATATTTACCTGAGAAGCGTAAGGTAATAGTAAGCAAAGATGTCAAGTTCCTGAATGTTCCAGGTTTTAAAAGTGAGTACGCTGAGTTCTACGAACGTGATCAAAACTCAAACGGAGGTTTCGACATCAATATCACGAGTAAACCTTGTGATGGATCTAACAGCGACGATAACAGTTCAGTTGAGCGACCCAAGCAGAAGCTAGTTGAGCAGCAACGTGGCAGAGGGCGTCCCAAGATCGAGAGGACAGGCCAGCGTGGTAGGCCACGGAAAATATATCAACCACCAGCACAAGTGATCAGCAACGACGAGCAGAGCAGCTCAAGCGAGACATTCGAGGAGTGCGAAATTGCATACATGGCTGCGACAGATGATCCAACTACACTGAAAGAGGCGAAAAGCCACAAGGACAGCGTCAGTTGGACAAAGGCAATTGAAGATGAGTTTCTGGCACAGGTACATAACGCTGAACACTGGAAGACGGCGAAGCGCATCGTTCGGTACCTAAGCGGTACCAAACAACTCGGCCTGTTATTCAAGCGAACAGGCGAAGATCTGTACGGAGTCGTCGATGCTGACTGGGGCGCAAATTTGACCGACAGACGGTCATATTCTGGACAGGCGTTTATATTAGCAGGTGCTGCTATAAGTTGGGAGGCACGAAAACAACGCACCGTCGCTTTGTCAAGCACAGAGTCCGAATACTTGGCAATGAGCGAAGCAACGAAGGAGGCCTTATACTTGAAGGCCATACTCAACAGGATTGGCAGAAAATGTGATTCGGTTCTGCTCCTAAACGACAACCAAAGCGCTCAAAAATTGGTTAAAGGCTTTGGTTTTCATCCACGCACAAAACACCATTTCAGCTTGGCTCGTACATGCAGACGGAGCAAATGCCAGCAGATGTACTTACGAAGGGTCTTAGCAGTGCCAAGCATCATGGTTGCATCTCTTCATTGGGCATCACTAGTATTTAAGGTTAACAGAATTGTTACTTTGAGAGGGCGTGTTGCAAATGTAACTCAAATGATTGCAATGTAACAATCTGGCAGCCCTCGTTTAGCTTATCCTAAGTTTTGCATTGTCCGTTCGTTCGCATGTACTGAAACATTAATCTCTCAATAGTTCTGTACCCACTCCGTTTTTGACTGCCGAATGCGTCGCGTCATTAGACTAATAAAAGTGTGATTCCTGCATATCGTTATCTTGTTTGTATACGCTGTAAAACTGTGCGCTTGGATCTAATAACAATTTTCCAACAGATAACATATCTTAAATTATCTTATTTACGACGCTGCTACTATCTGCTAATTGCATGCCGCTCGACAGATGGTGTGAACATACTTCTAATCGCAACCCACGGATTGGAGTATTTTATTTGTTGTGTATCTGCGCTATCTGCAGCGTACAACTGACTTATGATATGAATCCAAACATTCTCCAGGCCGTTGAATCGGGGATCATCATTTAGATCCAGTGTGAATCGTCTTGGGGATGCTGATGTTCTCTGATATGTTGATTTGAGTCGTGTTTGGCTCGATGCCGCCAAAATGAGCATAGCCCTTTCTCACTTGACTTATAATGATGTTGAAAGTACTGATGCTAATTTCTGAGTTGCGTGCAGTACAACCTGATGACAGCGATAGTAGTACGGTGTCCATCAATTGTATAGTCGACGGGATCACGTTGCATACGGCTTGTAGTTCCACTACAGAATGCGTTGCAAAGATCCAATTATTAGGATGGTGTGTTTTTGACCATACCATTTTGGTTGCTCTATGAGTTACTTGACACATTGTTGGTGTTTTGTTGTTAAAAAGTTGAAACTCACACCGATTATTAACATTAAACATAGCTTGATGGTCAAAGCATATGTATTCTTCATTTGGTAATGTTCGGCAGCGTTGTAGATCATCTGTTGTGAGTCCCATGAATTGATCCCTGTGGTTGTTTGCTCCAACGAAGTTGGTGGCATTGTCACAATGAATGGTTTGACATTTGCCGCGGCGGCTTAGGAAGCGCCGCAGGGCTCCTAGAAAGGCATTTGTAGTCAGATCGCTAACCAGCTCGAGGTGGACCGCCTTTGTAGAGATTCATTGTAATTTGATTCATTAACTTGGGGTTTTGCCTTGTTGCACTTCAGACAGTTGTGAACGATATTTCTCGACATAGTTTTGTCATTCAGGATCCAATATTGTTGTCTAGCAGTTGGTCGTAAGCTTGAGCACCGCAGTGCATGTTGTCTTCATGCAGCTCTCGTAATATCAACTTCACTATTGGATCGTTGTAAGGCAGCAAAATCTGGTGCCTTGCATTGTAAGGGAGAGGGGCTTGCTCCAATCTACCTCCAACTCGTATGAGTCCATCTGACCTGTATTGGTGAGAGTGATGAGATAGGACTCTTTTTGTCCACTGCATTGTGGCGCTTCAAACCTTTCAGCTCAGCTGTAAATTCAGCGTGCTGTATTGTTTGTAGAATTATATTGCGAGCGCAGTGGTCGTGGTCGTTGCTGATCTGTATCGCTTGTAGCAGAATCGTAACATGTAAGCCACAATGCGTTGTAGCTTGCAAAATGAGTTGCTGTGTTGACAGGTATACAACTCTTCTAATTATTTTGGCTTGTCACTTCCTGAATTTCATATATTGCTGCGCCATATGCCTGCTCTGGAAGCATCCACAAATGTGTGCAATTCCTTCGTGACTGGAGTTTTTCCGTCGTATATGTGCCTTGGAATTTGTATCGAGTTAAGGTTTTGCAAGCCTCTCTATAGTCCTACCCCTCGTTCTGCATATTCGCAGGTAATTCGTCGTCCTAGTCGAGTTTTGATTTCCAGAGTCGTTGCATAAAGATTTTTGCTTTTACCCACGACTGGAGCGAATAGGCCAAGAGGGTCGAAGATCTTTGTCAGCTCCGAGCAAATTAAACGTTTTGTAATCCTTTTTGATGTGCTACTTTGTGTGCGGCCGCAAAGTTGATCCCTTTTGGCATCCAAATAAGGCCCAATGTCTTAACATTGTAGTGTTCCAGTGTTTCGTCAAGCTTAATATCGCTTACTATGTCGTCCTTGGGAATTCCTTGAAGAATGTGCACATTGTTTGAGCACCATTTGCGTAATTTGAATCCGTTGGGGAGCAGTGTTTTTACCAACTCCTGTCAAATTTGGATTGCTTCCTGTATCGAGTCTGCTCCTGTGAGGCAATCATCTACGTAGAAGCCATCCCTTAAGGCAGAGGACATGATGGTGATTTGCTTATATGAAGTGAGGCTAAGTGATTTAGACACTTACTCTGCCAAAAACGGAGCCGATGCTGTTCCATATGTGACCGTTTTTAATCGATAGTATCTTAACTCATCATTTGGATTGTGTCTCCAAACTATCATTTGATTAAATTGGTGTTCAGGGTTTATCCATATTTGGCGATACATCTTTTCGATATCTGCGTAAATACGTAATTATGTGTTCTGAATCTCAGTAGAATTGACATGAGATCACTTTGTACCGTGGGTCCTACTTGCAATATGTCATTTAATGATTTTCCTGTCGATGTCTTACATGATGCATCGAAGACTACTCTTAGCTTTGTGGTGCTGCTGTCAGGTTTCAGCACACAATGATGAGGGATGAAGTAGTGGTTTGTTGGAAGGAGTTTTTCGAGAGACAGCTTTCATATGACCCAATTGTTCATATTCGGTCATGAAGTCCACATATGTCTTCCAGATTTTTGAATCTGTCCTTCTTTCTAGTGCGAGGAATCTTTTTTCTGCAGTCTTCAACGAGGGCCCCAGGGCTGAAGAGTGTTCAGCAAACGGCAATTTTACCATAAATCTTCCATCTTCAGCAGTCTACAAGTTCTCAATGAAATTGCTTTCGAACTCGTTTTCAGTTGGTGTACGATGCCTTTCTGCTGTTTCAAACTTATGTAGGGGTTCAGAATCACTCAATTATGGTATTAGTTTCTTCTCCTGTAGCTACTGCACAAATGGCTGCTGACATCCTTGATTCTTTATTTTTCCAGCCACAACCCATCCCAACTTGGTCTTTTGCATGATTGGACCAGAAGGTATTGTGTGTTGTTGTGGGAGCAATAGTGCGTAATAGTATTCCGCACCGATAAGCATGTCTACTTTGACAGCTTTGTTAAATTGGGGATCTGCCAACGGTAGGGTTGCTGGCATGTTCCAATCTTTATTATTTATGCTTTGTTCTGGCTGATCCATAATAATGTGGGGTAGAATAAATGCTTCGATCCGCATTGTAAAGTCGTTGTGTAATGGTCACCGTTGGAAGGATTGCTGTACTGATAAAATTTAAATTATACCTCCTTTCCGTTTGTTCGATAATATCGATCGAGGGCGATAAAATTTGAGTCAGTTTCATAGCACCCAGCCTTCAGTGACCTTAATAGAAATGTTGCAGAGCTAGATCACTTGGCTCTCTCGAGAAAAGAAGCAGAAATTCAAAATTCGAAAAAGAAAAGCTTTTTTGTTTCGTTTTTTGCTGATTATAAAAGAACTGGAGGCAGGCTGCAGCCTTTTTTCGCCTCGTGGTTTTATCAAAGAAGTTTAACCCCTCCACGTTGGTCACCGCCAAACGTTACAGGTTAAATCCGCCAATTATTCCGAGATTTTCACATTTTGAGCACTGAGGCTTGGCTGCAACCACCAGCAGAAGGAAAAAGCGACCCAACTCTACATTGGAGGCCATCGCGGCAGCGATCTTCATAAGCGTTGACTTGTGCCAAGTTATAAGGTATGTGCCGCAAGTTGCCTCAATTGCCGTGTCTTATACTAAGTCCCAATCCCCTTCCTAGCATTTTGACTTAAAATCCGAATCAACCCCACACCAGCGAAACGTGTGTGGCGCAGTCGCTTGAGGTGTGGGGAGAAAGGAACTGCCAAGGCAAAAAACTAGTGGACTTAAATTTGGCGCCCTTCCCTCACCGTGCCATCGCCTGGGCCTTTCCCGTGAGCACACAATTACCAGCAGTAGTACTGGCGCTCAGCTGCGTTTGCGCAAAGCTTGAGCCGAAGCTTTGGATGTGGATTTCTGCACCGCCGCTGACAGCAGTGCATCACAACCCGTGGCCGAACCTGCGCACATAATTTTTTTCTGTGCCAAACGCGTCCGAAATTTTTTGTTGTGCCCATAAACCCAAAAGTAATTTGAATCAACAAATTACTTATAAGTGCTTACCCATTAAGATTCTGCAGATGCAGCATATCTATCAATCCAAATCGCTGCAGCATAAGCGCAGCTTAAAGTGAGTGTTGTGGTTGTTGGTGTAGAGCGAAAAGCTTTTACTTGCCGGCCAAAGATTGGCCATCATCAATATTTTTTAAGTGTTGGACAGAAAGATAATGTGTAAAAGTAACAAAAAAAAAAAAAACATTATCTATATATATAAATCAATAATTAAATTAATAAAGGCAGAGATCAAGTAAGTGAAGAGCAGAAGACATGCATTTAAAGCTCATATAAACTACACACATACACATACACCACCCCAAGCATCGATGGAAAGCTTTCCAACGTGGGACACAAGTAAGTGAAGAAAACATTGTTCTTTATCTGTTGCTTTTGCTTTTCGTAAGCTGAGCTTCTCTGACATGCTGTACGGAGCAAGCTTTCTGCACGTGTGAAAACAAAGCATGTCAGATGAGCGCAAGCTTAAATTGATTTGCCTTATTGTCTACTATTACTGTTGCCAACAAACCAAAAGAGAAAATAATAAATAATAATAACAAATTCTAATAGAAAAAAAATAAAACACAAAAAAAAAACATAAATAATAAATCAATGAAAAACAAATTTTGTACCCTTAACTGCAGTCTGTACCTCTATAACACATCCAACAACCCCACCAACATTCTTTTAAGCGGGTGCAGCGCGAACAGCTGTTTTTGCAAGCTTCGCACAATGACCTGCGAAGTACAGTGGCTGCGATGATGGTTCGCCCACTTGTAATATTTTTTTAATAATGAAAATGCAAAGTGTTTTAATTTCGAAAATTCAAGTTTACGTAGACTTCGTCATTAATTAAATTAATTAGTAAGTTTATAAAATTAAATTGTAATAGGAGTTAATTTTCATTTAAAAATTTTTCTTTGTCAACATTTTTTTTTCTAATTAAAAATGTTGTAATTAATTTTTTTGGTTAAAATTTTATAAATTTAAAATTTTCACTTATTAATTTTTAATTAACTTTATAATTAAATTTTTTTGGAAAAAAAAACAAAACCAAATTATGGATTTTTTTTGAATTCCATTTTTTTAATTAAATTCTACCCTTTGTGAATTAATCTGTAAGTTACTCTTATCTTATAAATTTAAGAACTCCCATTATATGGCTAACCCAAGGTGCCTGTAATGAAGATGAATGAAAATGAATAAGCTCGTAGAGAAATAATCATGGAGTGCTAAAGTCGTAACGTTCCTGGGTGACATGGTAGCATAATGGAATACTGCTTGTTATACTCGTATATGAACCTCCGATACGGAGGATTCTGCCTTAGATATTCCGACTAGGAATTCATATAAGATGAACAAATAGTGCTCAAATAAGCTGTCACAATAATTGCTCGTTATTTTCTATGTTTTTGAAGAGGGCATTATTTCCTATGATTAGGTTTGAAAATACTGTCTTAAACAATTTCAGAATATTGTTGTAATTCGGCTTAGCACGGATACCAATACTGCTTGTCCATGAGATATACTTTTTCTTACCAAGAATGAGGGAAAAATTGTCTGCTCCAAAGAACATAACAATGGTTAGAGAACATTTAACGGTGCTTGAAAACAGGTTCATGTGTATTATCGCCTGGAACTAGCGATCATTATGCTTTTGCATATCCTTGCCGAATAATTCAAGTGTTATGTGTGATCAAGACAAGTTAATTGCCTTCCCATTTATAGTTGAAATAACCCAGAACTTAAAACCAATTGTCATCTGATCCAGAGTGTCCTAGAATTGTGTTGTCCTTCTCTTATATTACCCTTCAATGTCGCAACCAGGAACACGTATATTATATAATCAAATCCTCAATAAAGTAGAAAAAGAAAATGCCTTTAGAACGTAGTCCCAAAGATATCCCACGTACAGTCATGGAAGCGGAAGTTCTGTGTAAGATATGTAATCAGGGAATGAATAATACACATCCGTGTTACCTGTTACCTTGCAATCATCTTTTCCATAAGCGCTGTCTAGAATCCTGGCTAGAACAAAATTCAGTCTGCTATAGTTGTGGAGAGCCAATTACTTTACCCAACGCGAAATTAGTAGTCGGAAATTGTTCGCCAAGAACAAAACAACTGGCCCCGCCATCAATCCCTGTTCCTCGATAGAGTAACAACCCGGAATTTGGCTAAATCCTTAAGTCAAATTCCAGACCAGTCTTCTACCTCTGCTGTTGGCCAAGAGCCTACGCATAAAGAGAGTGCTCCACAGTCTTCAGCTTTGGATGCTAGTAATAGCACTAACCAAACCGAAGCCCCTCTCGCGAGAACTGCAGATAATAGAAGAAGAGGTCGTCCTACTCATTCCGGCATTAACCGTCGTAGGAACGATGTGGATTATGTGGTAATCCAAGAAATGATCGAACAGTCCGTGACCCGGTTGGTCTCATCCCTTAGTGGAAGTGCGCGCTCGACTCCCATTGAGACACAAGCTCCGACTGTGCCTACACATCCAACTCCGCCTCCTACAAGCTCTGCAATGTACAACCGAAAAGCCGCCGAGATCATCCCGAAATGGAATTTACATTTCGATGGATCCGCTGAGGGCTTAGGAGTCGAGGAGTTCATCTATCGCGTGAAATCTCACTGATGAAACGTTAGATAGTGATTTTATCACTTTATGCAAGCATATGTTGCATGTGTTGTTTGCTGGGAAAGCCCGAGATTGGTATTGGAGATACCATAAGCAAGTCGACCGGATTGTCTGGTCTGATGTCTGTGCTTCGCTCCAACAGCAATACAAGGATTATCGCTCGGATTTCATGAGTATGGAACTCATAAGGTCACGTAATCAGAAGCATGGTGAATCCTTTTCGTCCTTTTACGAGGATGTGGCCTCTTTAATCGATAAATCGGCATTACGTATCCATGAAGAAGAGTTGATAGAGATCTTAAAAAACAATTTGCTTCCGGAGACGCGCGAAAAGTTGTTATATCAGCCGGTTCATTCAGTTGGACATTTAAGACGATTAGTTCAAATGAGTGAGAATCTCACTTTTGAGCTCAACTGTCGTTCGGAAAATAGTTCTCGACCAAAACCCTTTCAACGCCGTCAAGTATACGCCCTAGAAGACCCAGACCACGATGCAGATGAAGATGCCGACATCGCCGAACGGGAATTAGCCGCGGTTCATATGGCCCACGCCAAGTTGAAATGTTGGAATTGCGAGGAAGTATGTCACATTTGGGAAAATTGTCTATCCGATCGACGCATATATTGCTCCGAATGTCTATAAGCCCCAATGTAAAAACTGTCTACGAGGACAGTCGGAAAACCGTCGATCGGGTGCACCCAACAACAGCCGGATGCCCCCGAAAGCTTAACGCTATCCTTGTCGGTTCCGGGAGCAAACACCCACTTTTTGGTTGGAGAAAGCGAAGCCCTCCTGTGAAGCCTGACGCCGCTCCTCGTCCTTATGACGAAAGGTTAAAAAATTATCTAAACGTAAGTAATCGAATATTTAATGATATAGTGCCCCAAGATAATAAGCGTACGCTTAAGAATTAGGAATTCCAATAGGAATGTAAAGCAAAACGGAAATTACAAATTTCTACTATTTTCAGTAATCGGCAAGATTTACGTAGTTATGCAGAAGTTTCGTTTCTAATTATTATTAGTTCCCTTGAAGGAGACTCTAGCAAAGTTCGAGCTGCAGACACTGCGAGCTATCCGTTAAACGCCCAACAGCTACAACAGTTAGAGGTCGTTAAACTAATGTTTCCAAATGCTAGTGAAGGTTTAGGTCGAACTACGCTTATTCAGCATCATATTGAGGTGGGAGATGAGATGCCGGTAAAATAAAGATTCTACCAATTCTAAGTATTCCCGGTGCTGACGAAGTTTTGATTTGCTTAGTCTAGCTTCCGCATATGGAGGAATAATTCTTGTTATATATGAACCTACGATACTGAGGATTCTGCCTTAGATATTCCGACTAGGAATTCATATAAAATGAACTAATAGTGACCGTTAAAAACATCGTCGGTCCGGTGAGTGAAGCTCTCACAATAATTGCTCGTTGTTTTCTATGTTTTTGAAGAGGGCATTATTTTCTATGATTAGGTTTGAAAATACTGTCTTAAACAATTTCAGAATATTGTTGTAATTCGGCTTAGCACGGATACCAATACTGATTGTCCATGAGATATACTTTTTCTTACCAAGAATGAGGGAAAAATTGTCTGCTCCAAAGAACATAACAATGGTTAGAGAACATTT
>JAWNMP010000107.1:0-75339 GCA_035043875.1 Drosophila paucipuncta | reverse complement strand
AACGGAGCCGATGCTGTTCCATGTACATGTGACCGTTTTTAATCGATAGTATTTTAACTCATCATTTGGATTTTGTCTCCAAACTATCATTTGATTAAATTGGTGTTCAGGGTTTATCCATATTTGGCGACACATCTCTTCGATATCTGCCAGCAAGAAATACGTACTTATGTGTTCTGGAATCTCGGTAGAATTGACATGAGATCACTTTGTACCGTGGGTCCTATACTTTGCAATATGTCGTTTAATGATTTTCCTGTCGATGTCTTACATGATGCATCGAAAACTACTCGTAGCTGTGTGGTGCTGCTGTCAGGTTTCAGCACACAATGATGAGGATGAAGTAGTGGTTTGCTGGAAGGAGTTTTTCGAGGGACAGCTTTCATGTGACCCAATTGTTCATATTCGGTCATGAAGTCCACATATGTCTTCCAGATTTTGAATCTGTCCTTCTTTCTAGTGCGAGGAATATTTTTTCTGCCGTCTCCAACGAGGGCCCCAGGGCTGAAGAATGTTCAGCAAACGGCAATTTTACGATAAATCTCCCATCTGCAGCAGTCTGCAAGTTCTCAATGAAATGGCTCTCGCACTCCATTTCAGTTGGTGTACGATGCCTTTCTGTTCTTTCTGTTGTCTAGCGTCCAGAATCGCTCCAGTATGGTATTCGTTTTCCTGTAGCTACTGCACAAATGGCTGCTGACGTCTTTGATCCTTTTACTTTTCCAGCCACAACCCATCCCAACTTGGTCTTTTGCATGATTGGACCAGAGGGTATTTTGTGTTGTTTTGGGAGCAATAGTGCGTAATAGTGTTCCGCACCGATAAGCAGGTCGATTTTTCCAGGTTTGTTGAATTGGGGTTCTGCCAAAGGTAAGGTTGCTGGTATGTTCCAATCTTTATTATTTATGCTTTGTGCTGGCTGATCCGTAATAATGTGCGGTAGAATAAATGCTTCGATCCGCAATGTAAAGTCGTTGTATAATGATTTTACCAACAGATTTACACGAGCTCTGCTTGTCTTTTGTTGTCTACCGATGCCTTCAATTCGTAGTGTAGAATCGTGTCGTTTTAAAGATAATAAAGAGGCGAGTCGTTCTGATATTACGTTAATCTGTGATCCAGAATCCAGCAAAGCCTTGAAAGTCGCTTGTCGTCCATTATTTCCTTGGACAATTACCTTTGCTGTTGCAAGTAGATTTATATTTTTGACACTTGCTGATGCTACAATTGGGTTTTGCTGCTCCATTGAAGAATTTTCCAAATGCAGCAGCGTGTTGTGTCTTTTTGGCACTTGAAGCATTTAAAACGACTTGGGCAAACCTTTGCCATGTGGTCTCCTTTGAGGCAGTTGACGCATAGTTTTTGTCGTTGGATCCAATTCAATCTCTCAGCGGCTGTCTTTGCACGGAAATCGTCGCACCGAAATATGATATGATCAGATTTCTTGCAATAGAGGCAATTCTTCCTTGTAGTTGAGGAGGATGCACAAGTTGATTCCATCGAATCCCTTTGGCATTGCTATGTGTTTTGCTTCCGCTAGCTAAAACACGAACTCGTTGTTCAAGAAACTGAAGCATGGTGTCCAGTTTCTGTATTTGCTTTGAGTTGCTTAATGATTGCTCGTACAGCGTTTTATTTGTGCTGTCCAGCTTATTTCGAATGACCGCTATTAAAATTTGGTCCCACGTTGAGATGTGCAATCCGAGTCCCTTGAGAGATGCAAAGGACTCCAAAGTGACTATGTATAATTCCTTAAGCGATTTTGTATTGTCGTTAATGGCTTGTTGCATTAAAAATCGGTTCAATACCGTTGATGCTATGTCTCTTGGATTGTCGTACGCGTCAACCAGCATGTTCCATGCGTGAAGGTAGTTATCCTCTTTCAAGTCGATTTGGCGTATTAGTCTTTCTGCCTCACCGATCACGCTGGTTTTCAAATACCACATTTTTTGAATTGTCGGCATATTGGTCTTGTGTACCATGGACACAAACATATCAAAGAATTGTGTCCATTTTAATATATCCCCATCAAATTTGGGGATGGTTATGCGAGGCAAGTTTATGTCATTGTTGCACTGCTTATTGTCTTTTGAAGCTAGTGCCCTTTGTACATCTTCTTCTGCCTGTAGATACTCCTTTGTATCATATCCATTTTCTTCTGGATTTTCAACTTCTTCATACAGCCGAAAATGGACCTCTTGAATTTGTGTCCATAGATTCCTTATGAGCTCTAATGCTGCGTGCTCAATAGGGTGTGCTTTGGCGCAATGTGCGGTGTAGTGATGCGATCATTGCCCTTTGTCGCCGGCACAACGCAATCACCTTGGGTTCTAAGGTTGATTGCTGACGCTGTCCATCGTCAATCTCAAGCTTCTTGCGTGCGGCTTGATTTATGGTTTCAGCGTCGTTTTTGATTACTTCTAAGTACTTTAGAACTGTTGTTCGTATGTCCTCATAGTAAGTGAAGTATTCATGATTTTTCTGTAGCTCGCCAGAATTTCTAATGACTTCGTCATTTTCTTGGACAACATTCCATTTCTCATTGAGAGAATCTGTTTTAATTTTGTGATAGCCGGGCTGAGATTTTCTCTCAGCGGAATCTTTTTTATAATTAGATATCAGCCGAACAATCTCATCGCTAATATCTTGCTGGACATCAAGCAACTCATTGATGGTTCTTTTTCTGATGCCATTTTTACTGATTTTTTGTCGCTTGTTGGACTTACAGATATGTACTGGTATATCTGTTTCTTAATCAGTTTTTATTTTTTTTGTCGCTTGATGGACTTTGTTATAAGTGCTGTGGTCGTTCAACTAACGAGAGCACACTTTTATCCTGATATGTCGCCTAGTTGACAACTTCAGATGGTCTCACTAACACAGATATAGTGAATTGTGTTAGGAGATTGTAGGTATCCTTTTGATTGTCGCCTTGTTGACAACTTCAAATGTGGATTTTTGGAGGTTGGTTATCCTTTTGTCGCCTAGTTGACAACTGTAGGAAAAATCACGTCGGGGTCACCAAAATGTTTATGTAGATATGAAGGTAAGCAGTCAGCACATAAACTGACTACTAAAAGGCGTCGCAACTAGCACTTGTAACTAGTTGGACTTACGGAGAGGGAGGTCCTTCGTTGCGCACAGTGAATGCGATGGTAGAATGAATGAGTAGACTTGTATGTGCTAAGACTCTCAAAGACACTCCGAAAGACACTGACTTTATTGAAGAAAAATGCATCGTTTATATACAGAATTTTAGAAGATAATGTTTGCTTAGGATTAGTTATGCTATCTGCGGGTTGACCTTAACAATCAATGGTTATCTATGCGTGCACAGATACCAAGTCTTAAACTGATCATATTTATGACGCTGACTGAGCTGCTCTCTGCTAAGTGCAGGCCGCTCAATGCAGGCCGCTCAAGTGCAAGCCACTCAAGTGATGGTGTGAACATATTTCTTATCGCAACCCATGGATTGGGTGTACTTTATTGCTGTGTACGCTGCGCTATCTGCAGCGTACAACTGGCTTATGATTTAAATGAATCTAAACGTTCTCCCGGCCGTTGAATCGGTGATCAACCATCATCCGATTCCCGTGTGAATCGTCTTGGGGATGCTGATGGCACGGGTGCAATGGCAGCCTCATTCCTTGTAGCTGTTGGTTGCAACGATCCAAAAGCGTTGCTTCCGCAGTGTGTAGGCAAGTAGCACAAGGACAGATGGAAGCTAAACGTATACGCGGCGATATGATGATGTTGTACTGAATTTATTTGGATGGAGCATAGCGTTTCGTTGCGTGCGTTCAATTTTAGCTGCAAGTCATCAAGATCCTTATCTTCTTGTACCTTGCTCTCTGTCTGAGGCGTGTTTGGCTTGATTATGTTGCAAAATGAGCATAGCCTTTCTCATGACTTATGATGATGTTGAGAAGATACTGATGCTAATTTCTGAGTTGCGTGCAGTACAACCTGATGACAACGATAGTAGTCGTGTCCATCAGTTGTATAATAGACGGAGGTTCCGTTGCATACGGCTTGTAGTTCCACTACAGAATGCGTTGCAAAGATACAATTATTAGGATGGTGTGTTTTTGACCATACCATTTTGGTTGCTCTATGAGTTACTTGACACATGGTTGGTGTTTTGTTGTTAAAAAGTTGAAACTCACACCGATTATTAACATTAAACATAGCTTGATGGTCAAAGCATATGTATTCTTCATTTGGTAATGTTCGGCAGCGTTGTAGATCATCTGTTGTGAGTCCCATGAATTGATCCCTGTGGCTGTTTACAGCTATAATAGGTGTTTTCAGCTCAAATAGTCGCCAGCTTGTTGAGTCCCACATTGGAATCGGCACAATATTGAAAAGTTATAATATTGATGTTGACACTAGTGGTAGTCTTATTCTAAATATTACATGAGTGTCGGTAACTGTGCCTTCTGCTCTATAATTCTGTACAGGTGAATAACGTCAGATGATGTAACTGGTAGCATTTGATCTGGCGGCAAATGATCCCGAATTTGATCCAATTGTTCCTTTAATTGATCGGGAGAAATCAACGTTGGGCTTATCGTATGGTGGCGAATTCCAGTAAGTACGTCGACTATTTCGGATTGCATGCGTTGAAGGCTGGCTGCTAACAGTGTTAATTGAGTTGTTAACGCTAAGTAAGTCTCCGTGAGACGTGCACCAGTGTATTTTCCTCTAGTTTGGCTAATGATAGCAACTTGCTGTTCAAGCAGTTTTAGTCGCTTGTCAGATGCAGATCTTGACTTCTTGACAAAGTTAATGGTTGAATTAAGTACCGAAGTTTGATTCTTTAGTAATGTCAGTAAAAATTCTTCGTTTGTTTTTACCTTCTCTATCACCTTGGTCATTTCATTAGCGTAGTTCGAGTCTAATACTCCGAATAGACTGTTCGCAATGTTACCCACTGCATCAAATGGGGACCGGCGTTTTCGTGTATGTTGCATAAGTGAATTTGTCATTTGTAATTCATCATACAAGTGACGAAAGTGCTGAGATATGGAGACATATGGACATATGTGATTATTATTTAATTCTGGGCATATGTATTTGAGTTCGTTTATGCCTGAATCAAATGTTTTCATATCGCGCCAGTATGGTTCCAATTCATAGTATATTACCATGGTCCAGTCGGATACTGCTCTCTTCGTTGTTCCAATTTTTTCATAATAGATTCCAGGCTGTGTTGAACTGTGTTACAGATACTGAGTTTGTCAGTACCAAGGGTAACATTAAGAACAGGATTAACACAGACGAGGTTATGGTTGGCGACGTTAGCCGTTTTCGTTGAACGGGTGGCGCATCGTTTTTATCTGTGTCCTCGGTTTCCTTGATGGGGCGTTTTCTGGTCATGTCTTCTGGAAATAACGGCGCAAGCCTGGTTATGGGGCGCTTGTAGATGCCTGAGGCAGTTTTAACGTCAACCACACCAACGTGATTATCCTGGCCTAGATATGTGTGTACAATGCGTCCCATTGGCCAACTCATCACAGGTATGTTGTCTTCCTTGACTAGAACAAGCATGCCTTCCTTGATATTGGGGTTGACGGCCTTCCACTTATGTCTGGCTTGCAATTCTTGTAAATATTCCTGTGACCATTGCTTCCAAAATCCTTGCTTGAGTCGGTATACTAGTTCCCACCTTTTTAGTAAGGATTTTCGTTGCGGTCTGTGTTGACATCGGGGGGAGCAGTCAGCATTTCACCAATCAGAAAATGTGCTGGGGTGAGGGCTGTGTTGTGCGTAGGGTCATTTGACATTGGTGTGATTGGGCGAGAGTTTAAGATCGCTTCAATTTCGATGATCACCGTGTTTAATTCTTCGAATGTTAGAGATGCGGTCGTATTTGTCGTGGTAACCAGTAGTCGTTTTGCAGACTTTACCGCAGCTTCCCATAGACCTGCAAATGATGGTGCTCGTGGCGGTATAAATTTGAAAACAACTTGTTTTTTGTTGCAGTGATTGATGATCTCTGCTTGAGCCTTCTCACCAAATATTGATCCTCCTAGTTCCTTTAGTTGGTTGTTTGCTCTAACAAAGTTAGTGGCATTGTCACAATAAATGGTTTGACATTTGCCGCGGCGTAGGAAGCGCCGCAGGGCTCCTAGAAAGGCATTTGTAGTCAGATCGCTAACCAGCTCGAGGTGGACTGCCTTTGTAGAGAAGCAACAGAATACGGCTATGTATGCCTTATCTGGTCTTTTTCCGCAGTAGTCTACGCCTGTAGTGAGAAACGGGCGTGTTGGTGTTACTCGATCGAGTGGCAGATTACCCATAATTTGGATCATTAACTTGGGTTTTGCCTTGTTACACTTCACACAGTTGTGAACGATATTTCTCGACTAGTTTTGTCGTTTAGGATCCAATATTGTTGTCTAGCTGTTGCTCGTAAGGCTTGAGCACCGCAGTGCATGTTGTCTTCATGCAGCTCTCGTAATAACATCTTCACTATTGGATCGTTGTAAGGCAGCAAAATCTGGTGCCTTGCATTGTAATGGAGTGGGGCTTGCTCCAATCTACGTCCAACTCGCATGAGTCCATCTGACCCTTGTATTGGTGAGAGTGATGAGATAGGACTCTTTTGTCCACTGTATTGTGAAACGGAGCCGATGCTGTTCCATATGTGACCGTTTTTAATCGATAGTATTTTAACTCATCATTTGGATTTTGTCTCCAAACTATCATTTGATTAAATTGGTGTTCAGGGTTTATCCATATTTGGCGATACATATTTTCAATATCTGCCGTAAATACGTACTTATGTGTTCTGAATCTCAGTAGAATTGACATGAGATCACTTTGTACCGTGGGTCCTACTTGCAATATGTCGTTTAATGATTTTCCTGTCGATGTCTTGCATGATGCATCAAAGACTACTCTTAGCTTTGTGGTGCTGCTGTCAGGTTTCAGCACACAATGATGAGGGATGAAGTAGTGGTTTGTTGGAAGGAGTTTTCGAGGGACAGCTTTCATATGACCCAATTGTTCATATTCGGTCATGAAGTCCACATATGTCTTCCAGATTTTCGAATCTGTCCTTCTTTCTAGTGCGAGGAATCTTTTTTCTGCCGTCTCCAACGAGGGCCCCAGGGCTG
The DNA here is from genome assembly GCA_035043875.1 of Drosophila paucipuncta. Classification (NCBI taxonomy): domain Eukaryota; kingdom Metazoa; phylum Arthropoda; class Insecta; order Diptera; family Drosophilidae; genus Drosophila; species Drosophila paucipuncta. Next base: position 68,215 of record JAWNMP010000107.1, on the reverse strand, counting down.
AAGAATGTTCAGCAAACGGCAATTTTACGATAAATCTCCCATCTGCAGCAGTCTGCAAGTTCTCAATGAAATGGCTCTCGCACTCCTTTTCAGTTGGTGTACGATGCCTTTTTATTGTTTCAAAGTTGTCTAGGGTCCAGAATCGCTCCATTATGGTATTTGTTTCGTCTCCTGTAGCTACTGCACAAATGGATGCTGACGTCTTTGATTCTTTTACTTTTCCAGCCACAACCCATCCCAACTTGGTCTTTTGCATGATTGGACCAGAGGGTATTTTGTGTTGTGGTGGGAGCAATAGTGCGTAATAGTGTTCCGCACCGATAAGCAGGTCGATTTTGCCAGGTTTGTTGAATTGGGGATCTGCCAACGGTAAGGTTGCTGGTATGTTCCAATCTTTATTATTTGTGCTTTGGGCTGGCTGATCCGTAATAATGTGCGGTAGAATAAATGCTTCGATCCGCAATGTAAAGTCGTTGTATAATGATTTTACCAACAGATTTACACGAGCTCTGCTTGTCTTTTGCTGTCTACCGATGCCTTCAATTCGTAGTGTGGAATCGTGTCGTTTTAAAGATAATAAAGAGGCGAGTCGTTCTGATATTACGTTAATCTGTGATCCAGAATCCAGCAAAGCCTTGAAAGGCGCTTGTTGTCCATTATTTCCTTGGACAATTACCTTTGCTGTTGCAAGTAGATTTATATTTTTGACACTTGCTGATGCTACAATTGGATTTTGCTGCTCCATTGAAGAATTTTCCAAATACAGCAGCGTGTTGTGTCTTTTTTGGCACTTGAAGCATTTAAAACGACTTGGGCAAACCTTTGCCATGTGGTCTCCTTTGAGGCAGTTGACGCATAGTTTTTGTCGTTGGATCCAATTCAATCTCTCAGCGGCTGTCTTTGCACGGAAATCGTCGCACCGAAATATGATATGATCAGACTTCTTGCAATAGAGGCAATTCTTCCTTGTAGTTGCGGAGGATGCACAAGTTGATCCCATCGAATCCCTTTTGGCATTGCTATGTGTTTTGCTTCCGCTAGCTAAAACACGAACTCGTTGTTCAAGAAACTGGAGCATGGTGTCCAGTTTCTGTATTTGCTTTGAGTTGCTTAATGATTGCTCGTACAGCGTTTTATTTGTGCTGTCCAGCTTATTTCGAATGACCGCTATTAAAATTGGGTCCCACGTTGAGATGTCTAATCCGAGTCCCTTGAGAGATGCAAGGGACTCCAAAGTGACTATGTATAATTCCTTAAGCGATTTTGTATTGTCGTTAATGGCTTGTTGCATTAAAAATCGGTTCAATACCGTTGATGCTATGTCTCTTGGATTGTCGTACGCGTCAACCAACATGTTCCATGCGTGAAGGTAGTTATCCTCTTTCAAGTCGATTTGGCGTATTAGTCTTTCTGCCTCACCGATCACGCTGGTTTTTAAATAACACATTTTTTGAATTGTTGGCATGTTGGTCTTGTGTACCATGGACACAAACATATCAAAGAATTGTGTCCATTTTAATATATCCCCATCAAATTTGGGGATGGTTATGCGAGGCAAGTTTATGTCATTGTTGCACTGCTTATTGTCTTTTGAAGCTAGTGCCCTTTGTACATCTTCTTCTGCCTGTAGATACTCCTTTGTATCATATCCATTTTCTTCTGGATTTTCAACTTCTTCATCCAGCCGAAAATGGACCTCTTGAATTTGTGTCCATTGATTCCTTATGAGCTCTAATGCTGCGTGCTCAATAGGGGTGCTTTGGCGCAATGTGCGGTGTAGTGATGCGATCATTGCCCTTTGTCGCCGGCACAACGCAATCACCTTGGGTTCTAAGGTTGATTGCTGACGCTGTCCATCGCCAATCTCAAGCTACTTGCGTGCGGCTTGATTTATGGTTTCAGCGTCGTTTTTAATTACTTCTAAGTACTTTAGAACTGTGTTCTTATGTCCTCATAGTAAGTGAAGTATTCATGATTTTTCTGTAGCTCGCCAGAATTTCTAATGACTTCGTCATTTTCTTGGACAACATTCCATTTCTCATTGAGAGAATCTGTTTTAATTTTGTGATAGCCGGTCTGAGATTTTCTCTCAGCGGAATCTTTTTTATAATTAGATATCAGCCGAACAATCTCATCGCTAATATCTTGCTGGACATCAAGCAACTCATTGATGGTTTTTTTTTCTGATGCCATTTTTACTGATTTTTGTCGCTTGTTGGACTTACAGATATGTACTGGTATATCTGTTTCTTAATCAGTTTTTATTTTTTTGTCGCTTGATGGACTTTGTTATAAGTGCTGTGGTCGTTCAACTAACGAGAGCACACTTTTATCCTGATATGTCGCCTAGTTGACAACTTCAGATGGTCTCACTAACACAGATATAGTGAATTGTGTGCAGATTGTAGGTATCCTTTTGATTGTCGCCTTGTTGACAACTTCAAATGTGGATTTTTGAGGTTGGTTATCCTTTTGTCGCCTAGTTGACAACTGTAGGAAAAAATCACGTCGGGGTCACCAAAATGTTTATATGAAGGTAAGCAGTCAGCACATAAACTGACTACTAAAAGGCGTCGCAACTAGCACTTGTAACTAGTTGGACTTACGGAGAGAAAGGTCCTTCGTTGCGCACAGTGAATGCGATGGTAGAATGAATGAGTAGACTTGTATGTGCTAAGACTCTCAAAGACACTCCGAAAGACACTGACTTTATTGAAGAAAAATGCATCGTTTATATACAGAATTTTTAGGAGATAATGTTTGCTTAGGATTAGTTATGCTATCTGCGGGTTGACCTAACAATCAATGGTTATCTATGCGTGCACAGATACCAAGTCTTAAACTGATCTTATTTATGACGCTGACTGAGCTGCTCTCTGCTAAGTGCAGGCCGCTCAAGTGCAGGCCGCTCAAGTGCAAGCCGCTCAAGTGATGGTGTGAACATATTTCTTATCGCAACCCATGGATTGGGTGTACTTTATTGCTGTGTACGCTGCGCTATCTGCAGCGTACAACTGGCTTATGATTTAAATGAATCTAAACATTCTCCCGGCCGTTGAATCGGTGATCAACCCTCATCTAGATCCAGTGTGAATCGTCTTGGGGATGCTGATGGCACGGGTGCAATGGCAGCCTCATTTCTTGTAGCTGTTGATTGCAAGATCCAAAAGCGTTGCTTCCGTAGTATGTAGGCAAGTAGCACAAGGACAGATAGGACTAAAACAGCATACGCGGCGATATGATGATGTTGTACTGAATTTATTTGGTCGGGCAGCTCTTGTTTGTTGAGTGCGTTCAATTTTAGCTGCAAGTCATCCAGATCCTTATCTTCTTGTACCTTGCTCTCTGATATGTTGATTTGAGGCGTGTTTGGCTTGATTATGTTGCCAAAATGAGCATAGCCCTTTCTCACATGACTTATAATGATGTTGAAAGTACTGATGCTAATTTCTGAGTTGCGTGCAGTACAACCTGATGACAACGATAGGAGTCCGGTGTCCATCAGTTGTATAGTAGACGGGGTTCCGTTGCATACGGCTTGTAGTTCCACTACAGAATGCGTTGCAAAGATCCAATTATTAGGATGGTGTGTTTTTGACCATACCATTTTGGTTGCTCTATGAGTTACTTGACACATTGTTGGTGTTTTGTTGTTAAAAAGTTGAAACTCACACCGATTATTAACATTAAACATAGCTTGATGGTCAAAGCATATGTATTCTTCATTTGGTAATGTTCGGCAGCGTTGTAGATCATCTGTTGTGAGTCCCATGAATTGATCCCTGTGGCTGTTTACAGCTATAATAGGTGTTTTCAGCTCAAATAGTCGCCAGCTTGTTGAGTCCCACATTGGAATCGGCACAATATTGAAAAGTTCTAATATTGATGTTGACACTAGTGGTAGTCTTATTCTAAATATTACATGAGTGTCGGTAACTGTGCCTTCTGCTGATAATTCTGTAGAGGTGAATAACGTCAGATGATGTAACTGGTAGCATTTGATCTGGCGGCAAATGATCCCGAATTTGATCCAATTGTTCCTTTAATTGATCGGGAGAAATCAACGTTGGGCTTATCGTATGGTGGCGAATTCCAGTAAGTACGTCGACTATTTCGGATTGCATGCGTTGAAGGCTGGCTGCTAACAGTGTTAATTGAGTTGTTAACGCTAAGTAAGTCTCCGTGAGACGTGCACCAGTGTATTTTCCTCTAGTTTGGCTAATGATAGCAACTTGCTGTTCAAGCAGTTTTAGTCGCTTGTCAGATGCAGATCTTGACTTCTTGACAATGTTAATGGTTGAATCAAGTACCGAAGTTTGATTCTTTAGTAATGTCAGTAAAAATTCTTCGTTTGTTTTTACCTTCTCTATCACCTTGGTCATTTCATTAGCGTAGTTCGAGTCTAATACTCCGAATAGACTGTTCGCAATGTTACCCACTGCATCAAATGGGGACCGGCGTTTTCGTGTATGTTGCATAAGTGAATTTGTCATTTGTAATTCATCATACAAGTGACGAAAGTGCTGAGATATGGAGACATATGGACATATGTGATTATTATTTAATTCTGGGCATATGTATTTGAATTCGTTTATGCCTGAATCAAATGTTTTCATATCGCGCCAGTATGGTTCCAATTCATAGTATATTACCATGGTCCAGTCGGATACTGCTCTCTTCGTTGTTCCAATTTTTTCATAATAGATTCCAGGCTGTGTTGAACTGTGTTACAGATACTGAGTTTGTCAGTACCAAGGGTAACATTAAGAGCAGGATTAACACAGACGAGGTTATGGTTGGCGACGTTAGCCGTTTTCGTTGAACGGGTGGCGCATCGTTTTTATCTGTGTCCTCGGTTTCCTTGATGGGGCGTTTTCTGGTCATGTCTTCTGGAAATAACGGCGCAAGCCTGGTTATGGGGCGCTTGTAGATGCCTGAGGCAGTTTTAACGTCAACCACACCAACGTGATTATCCTGGCCTAGATATGTGTGTACAATGCGTCCCATTGGCCAACTCATCACAGGTATGTTGTCTTCCTTGACTAGAACAAGCATGCCTTCCTTGATATTGGGGTTGACCTTCCACTTATGTCGGCTTGCAATTCTTGTAAATATTCCTGTGACCATTGCTTCCAAAATCCTTGCTTGAGTCTGGTATACTAGTTCCCACCTTTTTAGTAAGGATTTTTCGTTGCGGTCTGTGTTGACATCGGGGGGAGCAGTCAGCATTTCACCAATCAGAAAATGTGCTGGGGTGAGGGCTGTGTTGTGCGTCATTTGACATTGGTGCAAGAGTTTAAGATCGCTTCAATTTCGATGATCACCGTGTTTAATTCTTCGAATGTTAGAGATGCGGTCGTATTTGTCGTGGTAACCAGTAGTCGTTTTGCAGACTTTACCGCAGCTTCCCATAGACCTGCAAATGATGGTGCTCGTGGCGGTATAAATTTGAAAACAACTTGTTTTTTGTTGCAGTGATTGATGATCTCTGCTTGAGCCTTCACCAAATATTGATCCTCCTAGTTCCTTTAGTTGGTTGTTTGCTCTAACAAAGTTAGTGGCATTGTCACAATAAATGGTTTGACATTTGCCGCGGCAGCTTAGGAAGCGCCGCAGGGCTCCTAGAAAGGCATTTGTAGTCAGATCGCTAACCAGCTCGAGATGGACTGCCTTTGTACAGAAGCAACAGAATACGGCTATGTATGCCTTATCTGGTCTTTTCCGCGAACTTTGATGGATCCAATGTCTACAGAGCCTCGTAGTGAGAAACGGGCGTGTTGGTGTTACTCGATCGAGTGGCAGATTACCCATAATTTGGATCATTAACTTGGGTTTTGCCTTGTTACACTTCACACAGTTGTGAACGATATTTCTCGACATAGTTTTGTCGTTTAGGATCCAATATTGTTGTCTAGCTGTTGCTCGTAAGGCTTGAGCACCGCAGTGCATGTTGTCTTCATGCAGCTCTCGTAATAACATCTTCACTATTGGATCGTTGTAAGGCAGCAAAATCTGGTGCCTTGCATTGTAATGGAGTGGGGCTTGCTCCAATCTACCTCCAACTCGCATGAGTCCATCTGACCCTTGTATTGGTGAGAGTGATGAGATAGGACTCTTTTTGTCCACTGTATTGTGAAACGGAGCCGATGCTGTTCCATATGTGACCGTTTCTAATCGATAGTATTTTAACTCATCATTTGGATTTGTCTCCAAACTATCATTTGATTAAATTGGTGTTCAGGGTTTATCCATATTTGGCGACACATCTTTTCGATATCTGCCGTAAATACGTACTTATGTGTTCTGGAATCTCAGTAGAATTGACATGAGATCACTTTGTACCGTGGGTCCTATACTTGCAATATGTCGTTTAATGATTTTCCTGTCGATGTCTTACATGATGCATCGAAAACTACTGTAGCTTTGTGGTGCTGCTGTCAGGTTTCAGCACACAATGATGAGGGATGAAGTAGTGGTTTGCTGGAAGGAGTTTTCGAGGGACAGCTTTCATGTGACCCAATTGTTCATATTCGGTCATGAAGTCCACATATGTCTTCCAGATTTTTGAATCTGTCCTTCTTTCTAGTGCGAGGAATCTTTTTTCTGCCGTCTCCAACGAGGGCCCCAGGGCTGAAGAATGTTCAGCAAACGGCAATTTTACGATAAATCTCCCATCTGCAGCAGTCTGCAAGTTCTCAATGAAATGGCTCTCGCACTCCATTTCAGTTGGTGTACGATGCCTTTCTGTTCTTTCTGTTGTCTAGCGTCCAGAATCGCTCCAGTATGGTATTCGTTTCTTCTCCTGTAGCTACTGCACAAATGGCTGCTGACGTCTTTGATCCTTTTACTTTTCCAGCCACAACCCATCCCAACTTGGTCTTTTGCATGATTGGACCAGAGGGTATTTTGTGTTGTTGTGGGAGCAATAGTGCGTAATAGTGTTCCGCACCGATAAGCAGGTCGATTTTTCCAGGTTTGTTGAATTGGGGTTCTGCCAAAGGTAAGGTTGCTGGTATGTTCCAATCTTTATTATTTATGCTTTGTGCTGGCTGATCCGTAATAATGTGCGGTAGAATAAATGCTTCGATCCGCAATGTAAAGTCGTTGTATAATGATTTTACCAACAGATTTACACGAGCTCTGCTTGTCTTTTGTTGTCTACCGATGCCTTCAATTCGTAGTGTAGAATGTGTCGTTTTAAAGATAATAAAGAAGCGAGTCGTTCTGATATTACGTTAATCTGTGATCCAGAATCCAGCAAAGCCTTGAAAGTCGCTTGTCGTCCATTATTTCCTTGGACAATTACCTTTGCTGTTGCAAGTAGATTTATATTTTTGACACTTGCTGATGCTACAATTGGGTTTTGCTGCTCCATTGAAGAATTTTCCAAATGCAGCAGCGTGTTGTGTCTTTTTGCCACTTGAAGCATTTAAAACGACTTGGGCAAACCTTTGCCATGTGGTCTCCTTTGAGGCAGTTGACGCATAGTTTTTGTCGTTGGATCCAATTCAATCTCTCAGCGGCTGTCTTTGCACGGAAATCGTCGCACCGAAATATGATATGATCAGATTTCTTGCAATAGAGGCAATTCTTCCTTGTAGTTGAGGAGGATGCACAAGTTGATTCCATCGAATCCCTTTTGGCATTGCTATGTGTTTTGCTTCCGCTAGCTAAAACACGAACTCGTTGTTCAAGAAACTGAAGCATGGTGTCCAGTTTCTGTATTTGCTTTGAGTTGCTTAATGATTGCTCGTACAGCGTTTTATTTGTGCTGTCCAGCTTATTTCGAATGACCGCTATTAAAATTTGGTCCCACGTTGAGATGTCTAATCCGAGTCCCTTGAGAGATGCAAGGGACTCCAAAGTGACTATGTATAATTCCTTAAGCGATTTTGTATTGTCGTTAATGGCTTGTTGCATTAAAAATCGGTTCAATACCGTTGATGCTATGTCTCTTGGATTGTCGTACGCGTCAACCAACATGTTCCATGCGTGAAGGTAGTTATCCTCTTTCAAGTCGATTTGGCGTATTAGTCTTTCTGCCTCACCGATCACGCTGGTTTTTAAATACCACATTTTTTGAATTGTCGGCATATTGGTCTTGTGTACCATGGACACAAACATATCAAAGAATTGTGTCCATTTTAACTTATCCCCATCAAATTTGGGGATGGTTATGCGAGGCAAGTTTATGTCATTGTTGCACTGCTTATTGTCTTTTGAAGCTAGTGCCCTTTGTACATCTTCTTCTGCCTGTAGATACTCATTTGTATCATATCCATTTTCTTCTGGATTTTCAACTTCTTCATCCAGCCGAAAATGGACCTCTTGAATTTGTGTCCATTGATTCCTTATGAGCTCTAATGCTGCATGCTCAATAGAGGTGCTTTGGCGCAATGTGCGGTGTAGTGATGCGATCATTGCCCTTTGTCGTCGGCACAATGCAATCACCTTGGGTTCTAATGTTGATTGCTAACGCTGTCCATCGTCAATCTCAAGCTTCTTGCGTGCGGCTTGATTTATGGTTTCAGCGTCGTTTTTGATTACTTCCAAGTACTTTAGAACTGTTGTTCGTATGTCCTCATAGTAAGTGAAGTATTCATGATTTTTCTGTAGCTCGCCAGAATTTCTAATGACTTCGTCATTTTCTTGGACAACATTCCATTTCGCATTGAGAGAATCTGTTTTAATTTTGTGATATCCGGGCTGAGATTTTCTCTCAGCGGAATCTTTTATAGTTAGATATCAGCCGAACAATCTCATCGCTAATATCTTGCTGGACATCAAGCAACTCATTGATGGTTCTTTTTTCTGATGCCATTTTTACTGATTTTTTGTCGCTTGTTGGACTTACAGATATGTACTGGTATATCTGTTTCTTAATCAGTTTTTTATTTTTGTCGCTTGATGGACTTTGTTATAAGTGCTGTGGTCGTTCAACTAACGAGAGCACACTTTTATCCTGATATGTCGCCTAGTTGACAGCTTCAGATGGTCTCACTAACACAGATATAGTGAATTGTGTTAGGAGATTGTAGGTATCCTTTTGATTGTCGCCTTGTTGACAACTTCAAATGTGGATTTTTGGAGGTTGGTTATCCTTTTGTCGCCTAGTTGACAACTGTAGGAAAAATCACGTCGGGGTCACCAAAATGTTTATATGAAGGTAAGCAGTCAGCACATAAACTGACTACTAAAAGGCGTCGCAACTAGCACTTGTAACTAGTTGGACTTACGGAGAGAAAGGTCCTTCGTTGCGCACAGTGAATGCGATGGTAGAATGAATGAGTAGACTTGTATGTGCTAAGACTCTCAAAGACACTCCGAAGACACTGACTTTATTGAAGAAAAATGCATCGTTTATATACAGAATTTTTAGAAGATAATGTTTGCTTAGGATTAGTTATGCTATCTGCGGGTTGACCTTAACAATCAATGGTTATCTATGCGTGCACAGATACCAAGTCTTAAACTGATCTTATTTATGACGCTGACTGAGCTGCTCTCTGCTAAGTGCAGGCCGCTCAAGTGCAGGCCGCTCAAGTGCAAGCCACTCAAGTGATGGTGTGAACATATTTCTTATCGCAACCCATGGATTTGGTGTACTTTATTGCTGTGTACGCTGCGCTATCTGCAGCGTACAACTGGCTTATGATTTAAATGAATCTAAACAATTATATACCCTTTCCTTTTGGGGTTTTATTGAATTATTTTTATACCCTTTCCTTTTGGGTTTTATTGAATTATATTTATACCCTTTCCTTTTGGGTTTTATTGAATTATTTTTATACCCTTTCTTTTTGGGTTTACGAGTATATTGGGTTATTTTTATAAATGTGTTATATATGTATAACGTCACATTTATTTTCCCCTCTTTTTATATTGGGAAAGAAAAAAATTGACTTATGGAATTTCTGTATTTTACGGTATTTTGGCAAATTTTAGTGTTGGTTATTTTCTGGCTCACCCGTATCCTTCCGGTCGCTGTGCGGCTTCAGGTCGCTCACGTGTGCTGTCCCTTATCCGCTTGTCCGTTATGCCCTTTATCTTGCATATTACGGGTGAGGTGAAATCCACAATCTGGTAAGGGCCCCCGTATCTTGGTGCTAGCTTCGCCGCGAAACCTTCTGCAGCATTCGACAGGTGGTGTAATTTCACCCACACTCTGTCTCCGATATTGGGTTTCCACGGCCTACGACGCAGGTTGTAGTGCCTTGCTTGGTCCTGTGCTGCCTTTTCTAAACTCCGCCGGACAATTTCGAATACTTCCTTTAGTTTATTCGCATTGTCGGACGGTGTTTGCAGCTGCTTGACCTGTTCCGACTGTCACCTCGTCGAACAGTGCCTTTGGTAGCCTAGGCTCTCGGCCTTGAGTTATGAACGCCGCGCTGTACCCGATGGAGCTCAAGACGCTGGTGTTAACTGCCAGTGTCAGCTCTGGTAAGGCTTCGTCCCAACGTCTTTGGTTGTCCTTGGTGAATTGTGCGATCATTGTTTTCACCGTGCGATTCGCGCGTTCCGTGGGGTTTTCTTGTGGAGTGTAGGGCGCTGTGAATTGATGTTTGACTCCCATCTCCTCGAGGAATTTTTTTAATGCCCGACTTGTAAATTGTGTTCCATTGTCTGTTATTAACATTTTGGGTACTCCAAACCGTGCCAGAATCCTTTCCCTGAAGGCCTTTTGTAGTGTTGCGGTAGTGGCGCTTCGGAGTGGTACCATTTCCGTCCATTTTGAGAAGCGGTCTATAAAGACCAACAGCATCGTGTTTCCGTGGGTCGATCTTGGTAGTGGTCCCACGAAGTCAGCACAAACTGTGGTCCAGGGTTCCTCCGGTATCTTGGTCAGCATTTGTCCTGCCGCGGCCATTTGACTTGGCTTATACTGCTGACATATTGTTGCTGGTACGTCTTGTATAAGCCTGGCCAATAGTAGCGTGCTGCTATTCGGGCTATTGTTTTTCTGCTACCCGTATGACCTGCGGTGGCGGTGTTGTGGTTTTCGCCTAGCACTTGCCTTCTCTTTCCCGTGGGCACACATAGTTTCCAGGCTACCCCATCTTCGGTTCCAGCTCCATGCGGGATGTGTCTATAGAGGTTGCCGGATTCTTCACTATAGTCTGGGAACTTCCTCGGATTTTTCGCTATGTCAGACCGCATCTTTTGGATCCAGTTACAGTGTTTTTGCCTGGTCCATCGCGTCGTCCATCGTCGAGACTCTGAGGCACTGATCCTTCAGGGGTTGTCGGGATAGGGCGTCTGCAACAACATTAAGGTTTCCCTTTCTGTATTTGACGTCAAAGTCAAACTGTTGCAGTTCCAATGCCCATCTCGCTATCCTGCCTGATGGGCTTTCGATGGAGTTCAGCCACTTCAGTGCCTTATGATCCGTGATGACAGTGAAGTGGTATCCTTCCAAGTACGGTCTTAGCTTCCTTATGCCCCAGATTATCGCAAGGCACTCTTTTTCGGTCGCAGAGTAGTTACGCTCCGCACCATTTAAAGATCTGCTTGCGTACGATATGACCCGTTCGCCCTCCTCTGAGTCTTGGGTCAGCATCGCTCCCAAGCCATAATTGCTAGCGTCCGTTTGCAAGCAAAATGGCCTTGAGAAATCTGGGCATGCTAGCACAGGGGATTGTGTCAGCTTAGCTTTGACCTTTTCGAAAGCTTCCTGGTGCTCTCCGGTCCATTCCCATTTTGTACCTTTCTTCAATAGTGTGTGTAGTGGGTGTACTGTGGTGGCAAAATCTGGTACGAACCGCCTGTACCAGGATGCCACTCCCAGGTACTGTCGTAGTTCCTTTACGTTTCCAGGGGGCTTCAATTCGGCGATAGCAGCTACTTTCTCCGGGTCCGTGCGTATCCCTTCTTCGGTCACCTGATGGCCAAGGTATTTAAGTTCCTTTTTGAAGAAGTCGCACTTGTCCACGTTGATCCTCAGATTCGCTGCTCTCAACCGTCTGAATACTTCCTCAAGTTGTCCATGTGTTCCTCGCGTGTTTTCCCGATTACAATGATGTCGTCCAAATATGCGAACGCCTGCGGCATCATTTCGGGTCCAATCACGCGATCGAGGGCCCTCTGGAACGTGGCTGGCGCCGAATGGAGTCCGAATGGCATTACTTTCCATTGGAACAGTCCTTTCCCTGGAACTGTGAATGCCGTCATCGCTCGACTCTCCTTCTCCATCGGGATCTGCCAGTATCCGTCTTTTAGGTCCAAGCTTGTTATAAATTTGGCCTCTCTTAGCTGATCCAGAATGTGGTGGACTCGCGGCAATGGATATGCATCTTTTATTGATTTGCCGTTTAGTTGTCGAAAGTCCACACAGAGGCGCCATTTTCCCGTTTTCTTTTTCACCATCACGATTGGTGCGCTGTGTGGGCTTCTTGAGGGCTCGATGCACCCTTTGGCCAGCAAGTCGTCCACCTGTTTGTTGATTTCGGCTTGCATTTTTGGATTTTTGGGGAAGTATCGCTGTTTAATTGGCCGATCGTCGCTCATGACAATACGGTGCTCCGTTATAGGCGATGTTCCTTTTATTTCCCAAATGCTGCCAATTCTCTTCGCAAAAATTGGTCAATCTCTGCGTCCGGATGTATTGGTGTTTCGACTGTTTTGGCTACCGACAATCTTTCCTCTTGGCGGTTTGTCTCGCATTTTGGAATGCTTACTAGCAACCCTGCGCACTCCAAAACTGTGCCCATGCCTGACAAAAAGTCCCATCCGAGGACTAAGTCGTCGATGACTCCTGGGAGTATCAGAAGGGCAATATCCAGGTTTTTCAGCCCTAGTCTTATGTTCACCTCGACTTGTTCTCGGACTCCGCTGTTTCTGCCATCTGCCATTCGGACTCGACGTTCGGTTGCGCTTCGTCGGCCTACGTTGATCAGTCCACTAGCTAGCTTCTCGCTAACGAAGCTACTCGTGGCCCCTGTGTCTATCGTAGCCTTATACCGACAGTTGCCGATCTCTACGACCGCTGTCAGCTGCGCTCCCTCGTCCTGCAGGCTTCCGATTAGCGTCTTGGGGCTGATCTGTTCGGCTCCCGCTCGCCCTCGGTGCGGACGCCGGTGTCCGTTTCCCGACGGACAACATACTGACGTACGAACTCGATACGTCCACATAGCCAGCAATATTCCAGCATAGGATTCGTACACTCTATTGCGAAGTGTCCCTCCTGGCCGCAAAATCTGCATGCCCTCGCTGGGTTGCTTACATGTGTTTGTATGTTGTCTCGTCTCGTCCTCGGGGCAGGTCTGGGTCTCATGTCGAATTCTGGCCGCTCCTGATACGCCTGATTGTGTGTGTTCTGGGTGTCCGTTATTGCCATAAATCGTGGTCGATTATTTCTTTGCGCGGATTCTCTGTGGCTATATTGTGGAGCTTCCTGACGCGTTTGTGGCTGCTCCATGCGGCGTCGCGGTGGTTCCATGAGCCTTGGTTGCTCCATGCGGCTCTGTCGTCTCAGCTTCTCTCTGTCCGCTTCGAGTTCCTCGAACGCTTCAGCCAACTGCATCAATTCTGTTAAATTATTGAATTGGTATGGCCTTGCGTAAGCTCGTAGATCCGGGAGGCTGTTGTTGTATATTTTGTTAAGCTGTCTTTCCGCCGAATACTGTAGTGGCCGCATGAGCGTCTGCATTTCTACCATGTACGTTTTGAATGGTTCGTGCATCGCCTGTCGTCTTCGGGTAACTTCGTCCTTCAAGTTTTCGAAGTAGTCTCTTGGAAGGAAATACTCCTGAAAACTTTGGACGAATGCTACCCATCTCGTCCAGTGCTGGTTGTTGGCAACATACCACTTAAGAGCCATTCCTTGCAGTAATTCGGGCATGGCCCTGGGAATTAAATTCAGGTTCAATCCATATGTGTCTGCGGACCATTCGACTTGTTCCAGGAATTCCAGTGGCTTGGTGGTGCCGTCGAAGCGAAAATTCCATTCGCGGACTTGTTTTGCGACTCTGGGGTATTCTTGGGACATAGTCGGTGCCGTTTGTTCGTTTATGGACACTCTTCTTTGTGGCTGTGGTGTGGACGCTACTCCCCACAGGGTATGATTGGCGTCTCGTGTCCGCGCTGCTGCGCTTGTTGCCGGCATGCTCAGCTGGGCGAAGTTTACATTCGTCGACTCTCTTGCATCCGCAACATATTCTGTTTCTCTGGCCGGCGATTGTCTGCCGTGAATCGCCGCTAGTTCTTCCAATCTTGTGCTATGTGGCAATCTGTTTTCCTGAGTACTCACCCACTCTCCAAATTGTCTGCGCATAGCATCCAAAGTTCCTGATAACTCCACTTTGAATTCTGCTCCATATTTTAGCACTTCATCTTTTTTTAAATTGTACACTCACGAGCGGCCCATTTTTATTTTATTTTATTTTAATATATGATGTGTGTTTTAAGTTATTGCAACCACCAAAGTTGGGCGCCAGTTGTAACGTACCTATTTACTAGGTTGAGTTTTCGCTAGGCTAAACTCAATCGAGATGTGGGTCCGTGCAACAAATTTATATTGCGTTTGCAATAATTAATAACACAATGTCCATAGATTAAAAATAGCTTTATTTTATTTCACTGTTTTGTTTGCAATTACACATTCCACTATTGGTTTTTACGGATCGCTTAATGGCTCGGTGTCCTTGATTAGGTTTGCTTCGAGCTCCTGTGCACTAGAATTTGCCCCGGCACTCAGCCCGCCAGCTACGCAAGCCCAGGATCTCAGTCTGCCCTCCAGAGATTCTGTACAGCAATCCTGACACTCACCAGGATCAACGGCTTCCTTGATTCCCAAGGATTACGCCTCGTCCGTTTGTGAGTCAGGATTCGCGTGTCTCACTCTCTGGCTAATCACAGACCAAGCCTTGCTCGCTTCGCTTGGTTTCCTGCGGATATCGCCTGTTGCCACAATTCACGCGTGGCAAGGATATACGACTCGCGCCTAGTTTTAGGACCTCGATGTCCTGTGATCCTTGTGTTTATTGAGCTGGACACTTCGTGTCCTTGTACTTTCACTGATAACTTTGGCTTTCCCTCGTACCTATGTTCGCACTGGCATTTTGCATGCCCGTTCGTGAACATCCATACACATGTATGTCTTTAATCAAAACATACACACACATGCATGCTCACCAGTGCATGGATATATGGCTCCTCACACCTTGGTACGAAAGCAAAGCACTTGTGCAGCCAACCTGCTGGCAGCAGCGGGTGCGAAAGACGAATTGCCAACCACCAGCGCCGCGGCTGAAAGATTCACGTATGCTGAGAGGAGGAATGCTGCAAGCATTCTGAAGCGGCAGAACGCGAATGCTGCGGCCAACCCACTGCCACCGAATGGCGAAACAATGTGGAGTGGGCCAAACAGGTGCTGCCAAACTTTAGTGAGACACCACCAACAAGGAGCAGAGCCAGTCAAAAAGGAAACGCTCGCAAGAAACGCAGGGACCCATTAAAAAACGGACCTTAGGTGCAGCCGGGAGGTCCTTCGTCGAGATTGCCAAGGAGAGAATCCTCAGAGGGATCCTCGACAAAGGCAACAAAGGACGGAAGAATCCCAAAAATCAGTGGAAGTGGGTGGTGGAAGGAGCCCTAACAGTGCTCTGCTTAAGTAAGGTGCTAAGTAAGGTGCTAAGTAAGATGCGGAGCGGTACCAAGGTAACACGAAGGTCATCGCTTGCCAAGGCGCACGCTCGGTGGAGCTGTACAAGGCTGCCGTAGCGAGGGTCTATCCTGGGGCGAAGCTGGTCGCTGTCGACTGGAGCAAAGTCCCGAGTAGACGTGAACGCATCTGGATCCCGGCCTCACTGAAGGAACCGGACCAGGTGCTGAGTCTGTTGCAACTATGCAACCCGTCCTTTCCTACCCATGGTTGGAGGGTGGTAAAAATTGAGGGCACAGAAGTGCCGACGAACCAGGCAGTGCTGATTCTGAATAAAGAAGTACTGGACCCAAGTGAAGCTGCCAATGGCGAATTGAACTTTGGCTTCGGATCTATCACCGTGTACACATTAGATGCGACGGCCGGAGAGGACTCTCTTATCTGTGACAAGACATTCGAGCAGGGTCCTCCTTCGGAGATCGGAGCAACTAATGATGAGCTGGAGCCGGGCTATACGTCAACTCTGACTTGGGGTCTTTAGGCCATGTGTCATGAGTTGGGCGAGGACGACTATGCTCCAAGTTTCAAGTCTCTATCTTTAAGAGTATCAATCACAAGGTGCATTCATATAGACAGACAGATGGGCAGACAACATGACGGAAATAGCACAAAACCAATACTCTTTTCAATTCGTGATTTTTGAATTTCGTTTTGAACCTCATTGTCGTCTTTGAGCGGTCTACAACAAACAAACTCCCAATAAGTAAAAATGCGGATGCTGTTGTCTTACATCAAGCTACGTATTTTGCAATACACCACATTCCAAAGCAAATATGAAACAACATATTGCTATAATGAGCTTCCTGACTTTTGTGAAAAGTTATAAAATTTGGTAACTTGCTCATTTCTTCTATGTTGAAAGCTTTTACCTATATTCTGAATGGTGGTCAACGATACTTCTGCTTCGACTGACGCCTTATCTCCCCGGAGTTGGGCACCTTTATGGATTATGACCAACTCTTTCTGCCGACATCCGCAAGAAGACCGGAGACCATAAACAAGATCCATATTCCAGATTGTTTTGACCAACTTTTAATAAAACCAAGAACTAGAAGTGCTTTGTGAATTTGTGACTGTGAGTTTAATATGACTATCGAATTTTAACCGATTATCAAGAAATAAACATAAATCATTTACTTCTTTCAGTATGTCAAGTGACCTCCCATCGAGCGCGTAACTAACAATATGAGGAGAGATCGATAAAATAACATGACTTTACACTTGAGCAGTTTAAATCGAGCAAATTAATTTTACACCATGACAAAAATGAAAGTAAGTCCGCCTTCAATAAGCCTTTAAGATCATATCATTATACGTCAGGCACAACTCATTAATAAAAAGATTAAGAATCACTGGACTCAGATGACAACCCTGGGGTACCCCAGAGGTGATTAGGATAGGTTTAGAAACTAATGTTCTGAAAACAAATTTTTGGGATCTGTTACTCAGATACATAGAAATCCTTGCAAAAAGGATAGCAGGAAATCCTATAAGGGTTAGTTTATCCATGAGGTTAACAGAATCAAAGGCATTACTGCAGTCTGTATAAACGACATCAGTATGAATTTTATTCTGAAATCCTTTCATCACAAGTGAATTAAATTCAAGGATGCTAGTGGTAGTAGACCTACATGTGTTATAAGTGTTACAGTTGAATTGTTAATATTTTCTCAAATGCCGTAGGTATTGCGGAAAATTTGGAAATACGACTGTAGTTTTTTACATCGGACTTTGATCCATTTTTAAGGAGAGGAGTAATGAAGGACTTCTTCCAAATAGCATGGAAAGAACCTGGCGAATACCCAGTTATCACAGCCTGATCATACATTGCTTTTGTATCTTTATAAAAAACGGAGTTCGGTATTGCGTTTTATATTTACAAAGTTATAGAACTGCCAAGGATCCTGTGCAAATTGCAGCCTACAACTAAGAAGGTAATTATTATAACTACGTGAATTATAAATAATAAAAGTTACTTTAACAACCAAATATCGAGAGTAATCAAAAATAATGCTTGATAGCTTAAACTTTTTCAAATACTCACACTACACATTTTTCCACCTGGCTAATTCCCGCGACAACCAGCGATGCCTATTAGCCTTCTATGGATTCGTACGGGGAACAAGTATTGAAATGTGTGGCTGTATAAAATATTGAGAGTGTTATGTCCATATTGGTAAATGAATTAAATTCTAACCAATCAGTGTCTAATAATAATTGGTTAAGTTACAAAAAATCTGCTTTACTCATGAAGCTAATCAATAAATGTATTTGAACTGAGTGGCACCAATATATTTGGTGGAGCGGACCGTATAATATCAAGAAGAATAAAGTCACCACATACAATCAGATTTCTTTAAGAAAGTACAGAGGAGATATATTGGATAGCGGATAGATTATTTAAATAGATAGAAACATCGGATTGAGGTGGAATGTAGGAACATGTGATAAATAATGAAAAATCATCAAGTAGAATTTTAAAACTTATAAATTCAATGTAAAGTAAGAACGGTAGTAAGAAATAATCCGATGAAAAATAAATTTCAAAAGCAATCAGACAACCACCACACATGCGCGATAAGCCTTCACATCTATAAGGGGTGTCTCTGTTAGAAAATATTGAATAATCGCATAAATCTGGATTTAACCAAGTTTCGGTAAGGACTTGAATATCAAGACCAAAAGAAATACTGTCAACAAATAGTTTAGGAAGTTAAGTCTTAAGACCTCTAACATTCTGATAAGCTAGAGAACGAGAGGATATTGGTTTTTTGGTACAAAATTTGAAGAACAGAAGGATCCAGAGGCAGTGTAATAGGAGTCCGAATACGTTTTTTATTTGTATACTTCTTTGTTACTAAGCTTTTCGACCGGAAATTAGCAAAACAAATTCTGCTAAATCCCTCAGCCGGAACACTTATTTGAAGAGAGGAAATTTCTCTTTTATAATTAAACTTACATTGCTTAGTTTTCGCAGCGTGCGTACAAATTTCGTAGCGAAAAAAGTTTTATTTTTATTTAGTTTTTAATTTATTTTGTTCCCTTCAATCAGTGTGATTTCTGCTAGAGTGCTTGTGCTTGTGCTTGGTAGCCGCCAATTCAACCAATATGAGCGACATCTCCGATACCGCCACTGACGGCGATGCGCCAGATACTGCAGTTCCTTGGTGCTCGGCTTCTCTTGCCTGGCAGACTAGCGAACACCGCTATAATCTGGCGATCTCGCCTGGCGAGCAGGAACAGCAAAAAGAACGCAAACATAATGGCAAATGCTAATAATCCCACCAGATACAACAATTACATCAACAGAACACCGCCAACAACAGAAGCAATGCCCACAAAAACATTCAGAGCACCAACAATGCCACCAAAAACACTAACAAAAATCCTAAACATAACATCAATATCAACGTCAACAATTTCATTTGCAAGAACGCTAACAAAAAGAGGAAAATTGCGATAGTTCAAGATGAAATCGACTTCTGCTCGAGCTCGAAGAGCACCACAAGCGCTCGGGGATCTGCTGTCAGATTCTGACGCAGATATCGAGTCGGTCGACATGCAAGAGATGGTCCCGCCGAGTGCGTCTACTCGTAATGAATTTACTCGCGATGAGGACCCCAATCTGAGCACTGCCGCTGAGATACGCGATTGTTCCCTATCAAACGCACCAAATGTTTAAACTGTTAAAATTCGGCCAACAAGACCTTCTAAGCCTCCACCACTTATTGCTTAGGGTATCACCAACGTTGTTGTACTACTGTTGTACTACTGCTGTATACAAACTATCATAGGTCGCGTTGCCAAGAAGGAGCTGAATCTGTGTTATTTGGAGTTGGAGCCGGCTGCAAATAATAAAAATATATATAATCTACGCTCCATCTCTCAAGTGCGCATTTCAGTGGAATGTCCTGACCGGCATATGGACTTCCCACAGTGCCACCCGTTGCCAGGAATTTGGCCATACGATAAAGTACTGCCGAACGCAGCATCGCTGCGTGAACTGTGGCCCAGCACATGCAAGTCAGGTGTGCGAAAAACCTTTGGACCTGAAATGTGCTAACTGCGATGGTAATCATCCAGCAAGTTGAAAGGGATGCCTAGCTTATCACCGCGTTGCCAATGAAACTTGTGGCTCAGACACGATAGCCGGCTCAATATCTACAAAATTGCGCTCCAAGAAGCCCGGCAAATGGGTGCCGGCAGGGAACATTTTTCTTATGCTGATGGTGTCTGTCTTGAAACGGATCCTCAGACTCTACAGCAACTTGGGCAACAGCAACACCAACAGCAACAGCGTCACCGTCAGCAGCAGGTTCATCTTCAACAACAACCTCAATAGCAACACCGCCAGAAGCCGCAGCAGCAGCAACAACTTTTGTCGGTTCAGCAAGTTGCACCGCAAGCTCCTGAGCAACAGCACAAAGAAAAACTCAACGTCAAAAATTCGCTAGATGCTTACGCATGGAGTGCACACACAGCAACAACAGAAACACTCGCAGCAATGACAGCAGCAGCAGCAACAGCACATACGAGGTGTGTTCAAAACGTATCGCGAATTTTGTGTTTTTTCAGATATTATTTATTTATTCATGAATATCTATTTTGTCCCCTTCAAAGTAATCCCCATGAGATATTATACACTTGTGCCAACGGTTTTTCCAATCTTCGAAGCACTTCAAAAATCATTTTTTTTTAACTTTGTTCAGCTCCTCCTTCGATCCCGTCTTTATCTCGTCAAGAGTAGCGTAACGTCGTCCTTTCATGGGCCTCTTCAGTTTAGGGAACAAGAAAAAGTCACAGGGGGCCAGATCTGGGGAATACGGTGGCTGCGGCATCATTAGTGTGTTGTTTTTGGCCAAAAAGTCGCGCACAAGCAACGATGTGTGAGCAGGGGCGTTATCGTGGTGCAAAAGCCAATTTTTGTTCTCCCACAAATCCGGGCGTTTCTGGCGGATTGCTTCGCGCAAATTGCGCATAACTTGCAGGTAATATTCCTTATTGACCGTTCTACCCTGTGGCAAGAACTCATGATGCACCACGCCCCTGCAATCGAAGAAAACTGTCAGCAAAACTTTCACATTCGACCGAACTTGGCGCGCTTTTTCGGTCTTGGTTCAGTGGCAGCTTCCATTGAGATGATTGGAGCTTTGGTTTCCACGTCGTAACCATAAACCCACGATTCTCACCAGTTATGACCCTCTGGAGCAAATTTGGGTCGTCGCGGACAGAGTCCAACATCTCATTAGCAATGTTCATGCGATGCTGTTTTTGGTCGCAATTGAGCAATTTTGGTACGAATTTCGCGGCGACCCGTCTCATGCCCAAATCATTGATAAAAATCGAATGGCATGAGCCAATCGATATGTCTAGCTCCTCAGCAACTTCTCTAACGGTGATTCGACGATTGGCCAATACAATTTTCTCCACTCCATTAATTTTTTCGTCTGTTGTTGAAGTGCTCGGGCGTCCGGCACGGTCTTCGTCGTTCACATCTTCTCGGCCTTCTGAGAACATTTTGTACCACCGATAAACGTTGCTTCGGTCCAAGGTAGCTTCTCCGTATGCCACAATCAACATTCGGAATGCATCCGCGCACTTAATTTCGTTTTTCACACAAAATTTGATACAGGTTCTTTGATCCATTTTTTTGAATAGGTAAAAATCGAAGACGATCCAAAACACGTGCAAGCAAAGCAGCTGTCAACAATTAAGTGAACATTCAAAATGGCCGAGCTTGTCGGCAAAAGTAAGAGACATGAGTATCAACATAACGCTACAAAAAAATCGAAATTCGATTATACGTAGCCGGCGAAAATTCAAAATTCGCGATACTTTTTGAACACACCTCGTACAGCAAAAACGGCAACAACGACCACGACATCAACAGCAACACCAGTAGCCACAGCGCCAGCAACATCAGCAGCCCCTCAGCAGCAATTTCAGCTAGTGCAGCAGCCTCATCTGTACCATGAGCACTCCCCGTTCCAGTTTGAAAGTCTTATGTCAAAATTCGACAAGTTGAGTAATTTTGGCCATGATGTACCTGTTGCATGCTTCACTTGCAAACAGATGCGCCAAATTTGGTTGCGCATTGGCGTGCGGAACGCCAATGAGTTGGAGTTATTTATTCAACGCCATCAAATAGATATAATGTTGGTCTGCGAAACTCACTACTGCTCCAGATCGCACTACAGGCTACCAGGTTACGATATTCACCTTGCCAATCATCTTTCATCATGCTTGGCCGAGAAGCAGTGATCATAAAATCTTCACTGCAACACCATGCGCTGACTTCATTAATGTGCGCACAATGTGCTGTCGTTAAAGTCACACATCAAGGCGAAGTAGTACTAGCGGCTGTCTATTGTCCAGCACGTATTATGGAGGAAACTGCACAATAATTCATAAGCATATAATTTATGAATAAGATGTCTTCAAGTTTATAGGAAAGATTAAACGTACTACAAAACGCTTAAGGGCGTTTAAGAAGAATAGTTGAAAATGTATTTCTTCAATTTTGCTGACCTTAAATTGTTTTTCATGCCTGGGAGAAGTTCAGACTTATTAATCAGATCACATTGCCTGCAGACAAACCTGAATTAGGTGTTCGTGCTTCGAAGAGCAAAAATGTATACCCTGGAAAAAACACGTCTGAACTTCAATCGTCCTGTACTGAGGATGAACGAACAATCGTCCTGTATTAGGTGTTCGACCTAGAACCTCAAAATATCCCAGTTAAATAACGAGATCGACCGGTATCGCAAGCCATTGCGAAATTAATGTTTACCGAAGTGAACAACATGCTTGCTCTTGACGTTATAGAGAAGTCAACAAGTCCCCTATATTCATGTGTGTATTAGTCAAAAAGGAGAAAAATACAGACAGTGTCTTGATTCGAGCAAAATAAATTTGGGGACTAGAAATGATACATATCCATTGCCACACATTGATTCTAAATTATATGTTCTCATCCGTTGGTTGAAAAAAAAATTCCTCAAATAACCCTCCACTAGGTTGTCGACTGGTTATAGCATTACAGAGGTCCGCAAGGTACCGATGATAGCTAAGACTTGTGCCCCTGAACTTCGGACATGGTCTGTTTCCATAGGCTTGTCCTATGAAAGGACCGATTCATGGTTTCGAGGTAACGGGCCGGTCTAAGGATTTCTGTGCAGGTGGACATCTTTTCTCCGCAACTCGTTGGAATCATAATGTATCAAAAATAAAAATCAAAAATCAGTCCGGTACTCAATCAAGTCAGGGAGCAATCCCAAACGTTTAGCTAGAGCAGTGGCTCGAAAGCTAAAGCCAAAGCTGAAACCTGGCAAAAATGGCGGAAAACCTGTTTGCCTAGCCAGTGGTGAGGGTGCAGTTGACAAAAACCCTGGTAGGAAAGCAAAGCACTTGTGCAGCCAACCTGCTGGCAGGAGCGGGTGCGAAAGACGAATTGCCAACCACTAGCGCCGCGGCTAAAATATTCACTTATGCTGAAAGGAGGAATGCTGGAACCCAAGTGGGTCAAATAGGTGCTGCCAACTTAGTGAGACACCACCAACAAGGAGCAGAGCCAGTCAAAAAGGAAACGTTCGCAAGAGCGCAGGGACCCATTGCAAAACGGGCCTAGGTGCATCCGGAGTGTCCTTCGCCGAGATTGCCAAGGAGAGAATCCTCCTAGGGATCCTCGACAAAGGCAAAAAAGGACGGAAGAATCCCAAAAATCAGTGGAAGTGGGTGGTGGAAGGAGCCCTAACAGTCCTCTGCTTAAGTAAGGTGCTAAGTAAGATGCGGGGTGGTACCAAGGTAACACGAAGGTCAACGCTTGCCAAGACGCACGCTCGGTGGAGCTGTACAAGGCTGCCGTAACGAGGTCTATCCTGGGGCGAAGGTGGTCGCTGTCGACTGGAGCGAAGTCCCGAATACCAATAGAGAACCAATAGTCTACGATACTTTTGGTAAAGTGAATTAGACGGATTTTTATAAATAACTAAAAAGGCTCTAGATGTGAATCGGAATACGGTAAAGTCGAACATCACATATGATGTTCGTGATTTTTAAATTTCGTTTTGAACCTCATTGTCGTCTTTGAGCGGTCTACAACAACCAAATCCCCAATAAGTAAATATGCGGATGCTGTTGCCTTACATCAAGCTACGTATTTTGCAATACACGACATTCCAAAGCAAATATGAAACAACCTTTTGCTATAATCGAGCTTCCTGACTTTTGTGAAAAGTTATAAAATTTGGTAGCTTGCTCATTTCTTCTATGTTGGAAGCTTTTACCTATATTTTGAATGGTGGTCAACGATACTTCTGCTTCGACTGACGCCTTATCTCCCCCGATCGCAGGGTAAGCCTGCTTTGAGTTCCGAGTAGGTCTAGCTTTGAACGAACCTCATGGATTACCTTCGATGTTATCTTAGTCCCCATTCTAGCGTTTAATGCTTCTTGACTATCGAATGGATATATCCGTATTCCGATAGTTTCGTTTTAGGTTGAAGTGCGCACATCTTCCTATCACCCACACCTCAGTCTGGAATAAGCTTGTCTGTGTTCCCAGGGCCCGCCACTCCATTGGTGAGTGATTCATCGGTGTAACACTTTATGGTGTGAGGTTTCATAGAGTGTGCTTCGTCCAGAGTTGTCCATTCCCTTTTACTACTCATACGAACTGTGAAATTTCGCTGAATTGTATTCAGCTACCATTTCGTCCATAGGTAGCAGGGGTAGATAATGAAAGGAGTTGGGCACCTTTATGTCTTATGATTTTATTGCCCCCAACTCTTTCTGCCGACATCCGCAAGAAGACCGGAGACCATAAACAAGATCCATATTCCAGATTGTTTTGACCATCTTTTAATAAAACCAAGAACTAGAAGTGCTTTGTGAATTTGTGACAGTGAGCTTTAATATGACTATCGAATTTTTAACCGATTATCAAGAAATAAACATAAATCATTTACATTTACAGTCTGTCAAGTGACCTCCCATCGAGCGCGTAACTAACAATATGTGGAGAGATCGATAAAATAACATGGCTTTACACTTAGAGCAGTTTAAATCGAGCAAATTAATTTTACACCATGACAAAAATGAAAGTAAGTCCGCCTTCAATAAGCCTTTACAGGCACAACTCATTAATAAAAAGATTAAGAATCACCGGATTCAGATGACAACCCTGGGGTACCCCAGAAGTGATTAGGATAGGTTTAGAAATTAATGTTCTGAAAACAAATTTTTCGGATCGTTACTCAGATACATAGAAATCCTTGCAAAAAGGGCAGCAGGAAATCCTATAAGGGTTAGTTTATCAATGAGGTTAACCGACCAAAGGCATTACTGCAGTCTGTATAAACGACATCAGTATGCATTTTATTCTGAAATCCTTTCATCACAAGTGAATTGAATTCAAAGATGTTAGTGGTAGTAGACCACATGTGTTATAAGTGTTACAGTTGAATTGTTAATATTTTCTCAAATGCCGTAGGTATTGCGGACAATTTGGAAATACGACTGTAGTTTTTTACATCGGAATTTGATCCATTCTTAAGGAGAGGAGTAATGAAGGACTTCTTCCAAATAGCATGGAAAGAACAACCTGGCGAATACCCAGTTATCACAGCCTGATCATACATTGCATTTGTATCTTTATAAAAACGGAGTTCGGTATTGCGTTTTATATTTACAAAGTTATAGAACTGCCAAGGATCCTGTGCAAATTGCAGCCTACAACTAAGAAGGAAATTATTATAACTACGTGAATTATAAATAATAAAAGTTACTTTAACAATCAAAAAGAATGCTTGATAGCTTAAACTTTTTCAAATACTCAGACTACACATTTTTCTACCTGGCTAATTCCCGCGAAAACCAGGGATACCTATTAACCTTCTATGGTTAACAGGGGGAACGCAAGTATTGAAATGTGTGGCTGCATAAAATATTGAGAGTCCATATTGGTAAATGAATTAAATTCTGACCAATCAGTGTCTAATAATAATTGGTTAAGTTACAAAAAATCTGCTTTACTCATGAAGCTAATCAATAAATTTATTTGAACAATACATTTGGTGGAGCGGACCGTATAATATCAAGAAGAATAAAGTCACCACATACAATCAGATTTCTTTCAGAAAGTACAGAGGAGATATATTGGATAGCGGATAAATTATTTAAATAGATAGAAACATCGGATTGAGGTGGAATGTAGGAATATGTGATAAATAATGAAAAATTATTAAGTAGAATTTTAAAACTTATAAATTCAATGTCAAGTAAGAATGGAAGTAAGAAATAATCCGATGAAAAATAAAAAGCAAAAGCAATCAGACAACCACCACACATGCGCGATAAGCTTTCACATCTATAAGGGGTGTCTCTGTTAGAAAATATTGAATAATCGCATATATCTGGCTTTAACCAAGTTTCGGGAAGGACTTGCATGTCAAGACCAAAGAAATACTGTCAACAAATAGTTTAGGAAGTTAAGTCTTAAGACCTCTAACATTCTGATAAGCTAGAGAACGAGTGGATATTAGTTTTTTGGTACAAAATTTGAAGAACAGAAGGATCCAGAGGCAGTGTAATGAGGAGTCCGAATACGTTTTTTATTTGTATACTTTTTCATTGGCTACTTGGCCGAAAGCAACAAATTCTGCTAAATCCCTCAGCCGGAACACTTATTTGAAGAAAGGAAATTCCTCTTTTATAATCAAACTTACATTGCTTAGCTTTCGCAGCGTGCGTACAATTTTCGTAGCGAAAAAAAGTTTTATTTTTATTTAGTTTTTAATTTATTTTGTTCCCTTCAGTCAGTGTGATTTGTGCGTGGGCCGCCACCACTCTGCTAGAGTGCTTGTGCTTGTGCTTGGTAGCCGCCAATTCAACCAATATGAGCGACATCTCCGATACCGCCACTGACGGCGATGCGCCAGATACTGCAGTTCCTTGGTGCTCGGCTTCTCTTGCCTGGCAGACTAGCGAACACCGCTATAACAGGAACAGCAAAGAACGCAACCATAATGGCAAATACTAATAATCCCACCAGATACAACAATTACATCAACAGAACACCGCCAACAACAAAAGCAATGCCCACAAAAACATTCAGAGCACCAACAATGCCACCAAAAATACTAACAAAAATCCCAAACATAACATCAATATCAACGTCAACAATTTCAATTGCAAGAACGCTAACAAAAAGAGGAAAATTGCGATAGTGTAAGATGAAGCGACTTGGATGCAGTGCCGTTCACTTCTGCTCGCGGTCGAAGAGCACCAATAAGCGCTCGAGGATCTGCTGTCAGATTCTCGACGCAGATGTCGAGTCGGTCGACATGCAAGAGATGGTCCCGCCGAGTGCGTCTACTCGTAATGAATTTACTCGAGATCCCTCAGCCGGAACACTTATTTGAAGAGAAGAAATTTCTCTTTTATAATTAAACTTACATTGCTTAGTTTTCGCAGCGTGCGTACAAATTTCGTAGCGAAAAAGTTGTATTTTTATTTAGTTTTTAATTTATTTTGTTCCCTTCAATCAGTGTGATTTGTGCGTGGGTCGCCACCACTCCGCTGAGTGCTTGTGCTTGTGCTTGGTAGCCGCCACATTAACCAATATGAGCGACATCTCCGATACCGCCACCGACGGCGATGCGCCAGATACTGCAGTTCCTTGGTGCTCGGCTTCTCTTGCCTGGCAGACTAGCGAACACCGCTATAATCTGCGATCTCGCCTGGCTGAGCAGGAACAGCAAAAAGAACGCAAACATAATGGCAATACTAACAATCCCACCAGATACAACAATTACATCAACAGAACACCGCTAACAACAAAAGCAATGCCCACAAAAACATTCAGAGCACCAACAATGTCACCAAAAACACTAACAAAAATCCCAAACATAACATCAATATCAACGTCAACAATTTCAATTGCAAGAACGCTAACAAAAAGAGGAAAATTGCGATAGTTGAAGATGAAATCGACTTCTGCTCTAGCTCAAAGAGCACCACAAGCGCTCGAGGATCTGCTGTCAGATTCTGACGCAGATGTCGAGTTCGTCGACATACAAGAGATGGTCCAGCCGAGTGCGTCTACTGTAATGAATTTACTCGCGATGAGGACCCCAATCTGAGCACTGCCGCTGAGATACGCGATTGTTCCCTATCAAACGCACCAAATGTTTAAACTGTTAAAATTCGGCAAACAATACCTTCTAAGCCTCCACCACTGTATTGCTTAGAGTATCACCAACGTTGTTGTACTACGTTGTACTACTGCTGTATACAAAATATCATAGGTCGCGTTGCCAATAAGAGCTGAATCTGTGTTATTTGAGTTGGAGCCGGCTGCAAATAACAAAAATATATATAATCTACGCTCCATCTCTCAAGTGCGCATTTCAGTGGAATGTCCTGACCGGCATATGGACTTCCCACAGTGCCACCGTTGCCAGGAATTTGGCCATACGATAAAGTACTGCCGAACGCAGCATCGCTTGCGTGAACTGTGGCCCAGCACATGCAAGTCAGGTGTGCGAAAAACCTTTGGACCTGAAATGTGCTAACTGCGATGGCAATCATCCAGCAAGCTGAAAGGGATGCCTAGCTTATCACCGCGTTGCCAATGAAACTTGTGGCTCAGACACGATAGCCGGCTCAATATCTACAAAATTGCGCCCAAGAAGCCCGGCAAATGGGTGCCGGCAGGGAGAATTTTTCTTATGCTGATGGTGTCTGTCTTGAAACGGATCCTCAGACTCTACAGCAACTTGGGCAACAGCAACACCAACAGCAACAGCGTCACCGTCAGCAGCAGAAGCCACAGCAGCAGCAACAACTTTTGTCGGTTCAGCAAGTTGCACCGCAAGCTCCTGAGCAACAGCACAAAAGAATAACTCCACGTCAAAAAATTCGCTAGATGCTTACGCATGGAGTGCACACACAGCAACAACAGAAACACTGCAGCAATGACAGCAGCAGCAGCAACAGCCCATACAGCAAAAACGGCAACAACGACCACGACATCAACAGCAACACCAGTAGCCACAGCGCCAGCAACATCAGCAGCCCTCTCAGCAGCAATTTCAGCTAGTGCAGCAGCCTCATCTGTACCATGAGCACTCCCCGTTCCAGTTTGAAAGTCTTATGTCAAAATTCGACAAGTTGAGTAATTTTGCCATGATGAACCTGTTGCATGCTTCACTTGCAAACAGATCAGCCAACATTGCTGCGCATTGGCGTGCGGAACGCCAATGAGTTGGAGTTATTTATTCAACGCCATCAAATAGATATAATGCTGGTCTGCAGAAACTCACTACTGCTCCAGATCGCACTACAGGCTACCAGGTTACGATATTCACCTTGCCAATCATCTTTCATCATGCTTGGCCGAGAAGCAGTGATCATAAAAATCTTCACTGCAACACCATGCGCTGAATTCATTAATGTGCGCACAATGTGCTGTCGTTAAAGTCACTAGTGATCAAGGCGAAGTAGTACTAGCGGCTGTCTATTGTCCAGCACGTATTATGGAGGAAACTGCACAATAATCTCATACATATAATTTAGTGAATAAGATGTCTTCAACGTTATAGGAAAGATTAAACGTACTCGACAAAAAACGCTTAAGGGCGTTTAAGAAGAATAGTTGAAAATTTATTTCTTCAATTTTGCTGACCTTGAATTAATTGCTTTTTCATACCTGGGAGAAGTTCAGACTTATTAATCAGATCACATTGCCTGCAGACAAACCTGAATTAGGTGTTCGTGCTTCGAAGAGCAAAAATGTATACCGTGGAAAAACACGTCTGAACTTCAATCGTCCTGGTACTGAGGGATTAGGTCTTCGACCTAGAACTCAAAATATCCCAGCTTAATAACGAGATCGACCGGCATCGCAAGCCCTTGGCGAAATTAATGTTTACCGAAGTGAACAACATGCTTGCTCTTGACGTTATAGAGAAGTCAACAAGTCCCCTATATTCATGTGTGTATTAGTCAAAATGGAGAAAAATACAGACAGTGTCTTGATTCGAGCAAAATAAATTTGGGACTAGAAATGATACATATCCATTGCCGCACATTGATTCTAAATTATATATTCTCATCCGTTGGCTGAAAAAAAAATTTCAAATAACCCTCCACTAGGTTGTCGACTGGTAATAGCATTACAGAGGTCCGCAAGGTACCGATGATAGCTAAGACTTGTGCCCTGAACTTCGGACATGGTCTGTTTCCATAGGCTTGTCCCCATGAAAGGACCGATTCATGGTTTCGAGTTAACGGGCCGGTCTAAGGATTTCTATGCAGGTGGACATCTTTTCTCCGCAACTCGTTGGAATCATAATGCATCAAAATATAAAATCAAAATTCAGTCCGGTACTCAATCAAGTCAGGGAGCAATCCCCAAACGTGTAGCTAGAGCAGTGGCTCGAAAGCTAAAGCCAAAGCTGAAACCTGGTAAACAATGGCGGAAAAACCTGTTACCTGTGGCAAAATTGAGGGCACAGAAGTGCCGACGAACCAGGCAGTGCTGATTCTGAATAAAGAAGTACTGGACCCGTGAAGCTGCCAATGGCGAGTTGAACTTTGGCTTCGGATCTATCACCGTGTACACATTAGATGCGACGGCCGGAGAGGACTCTCTTATCTGTGACAAGACATTCGAGCAGGGTCCTCCTTCGGAGATCGGAGCAACCAATGATGAGCTGGAGCCGGACTATACGTCAACTCTGACTTGGGGTCTTTAGGCCATGTGTCATGAGTTGGGCGAGGACGACTATGCTCCAAGTTTCAAGTCTCTATCTTTAAGAGTATCAACACAAGGTGCATTCATATAGACAGACAGATGGGCAGACAACATGACGGAAATAGCACAAAACCAATAGTCTTTCCAGTCCGTGATTTTGAATTTCGTTTTGAACCTCATTGTCGTCTTTGAGCGGTCTACAACAAACAAATTCCCAATAAGTAAAAATGCGGATGCTGTTGTGTTACATCAGATACATAGAAATCCTTGCAAAAAGGACAGCAGGAAATCCTATAAGGGTTAGTTTATCAATCGAGGTTAACCGAATCAGCAGCATTACTGTAGTCTGTATAAACGACATCAGTATGCATTTTATTCTGAAATCCTTTCATCACAAGTGAATTGAATTCAAAGATGTTAGTGGTAGTAGACCTACATGTGTAGTGTAGGTGTTACAGTTGAATTGTTAATATTTTCTTCAAATGCCGTAGGTATTGCGGACAATTTGGAAATACGACTGTAGTTTTTTACATCGGAATTTGATCTATTCTTAAGGAGAGGAGTAATTAAGGACTTCTTCCAAATAGCATGGAAAGAACAACCTGGCGAATACACAGTTATCACAGCCTGATCATACATTGCATTTGTATCTTTATAAAAAACGGAGTTCGGTATTGCGTTTTATATTTACAAAGTTATAGAACTGCCAAGGATCCTGTGCAAATTGCAGCCTACAACTAAGAAGGAAATTATTATAACTACGTGAATTATAAAATAATAAAAGTTACTTTAACAACCAAATATCGAGAACAATCAAAAAGAATGCTTGAGAGCTTAAACTTTTTCAAATACTCAGACTACACATTTTTCTACCTGGCTAATTCCCGCGAAAACCAGGATACTCTATTAACCTTCTATGGTTAACAGGGGAACAAGTATTGAAATGTGTGGCTGCATAAAATATTGAGAGTCCATATTGGTAAATGAATTCAAATTCTGACCAATCAGTGTCTAATAATAATTGGTTAAGTTACAAAAACTGCTTTTACTCATGAAGCTAATCAATAAATTTATTTGAACTGAGTGGCACCAATACATTTGGTGGAGCGGACCGTATAATATCAAGAAGAATAAAGTCACCACATACAATCAGATTTCTTCAGAAAGTACAGAGGAGATATATTGGATAGCGGATAAATTATTTCAATAGATAGAAACATCGGATTGAGGTGGAATGTAGAACATGTGATAAATAATGAACAATTATTAAGTAGAATTTTAAAACTTTATAAATTCAATGTCAAGTAAGAATGGAAGTAAGAAATAATCCGATGAAAAATAAAAATCAAAAGCAATCAGACAACCACCACACTTGCGCGATAAGCTTTCACATCTATAAGGGGTGTCTCTGTTAGAAACTATTGAATAATCGCATATATCTGGCTTTAACCAAGTTTCGGGAAGGACTTGAATATCAAGACCAAAAGAAATACTGTCAACAAATAGTTTAGGAAGTTAAGTCTTAAGACCTCTAACATTCTGATAAGCTAGAGAACGAGTGGATATTAGTTTTTTGGTACGAAAATTTGAAGAACAGAAGGATCCAGAGGCAGTAATAGGAGTCCGAATACGTTTTTTATTTGTATACTTCTTATTACTAAGCTTTTCGACCGGAAATTAGCAAAACAAATTCTGCTAAATCCCTCAGCCGGAACACTTATTTGAAGAGAGGAAATTTCTCTTTATAATTAAACTTACATTGCTTAGTTTTGCAAGCGTGCGTACAAATTTCGTAGCGAAAAGTTTTACTTTTTATTTAGTTTTTAATTTATTTTGTTCCCTTCAATCAGTGTGATTTGTGTGTAGTGCCGCCACCACCTGCTAGAGTGCTTGTGCTTGTGCTTGCAGCCGCCAATTCAACCTAATATGGAGCGACATCTCCGATACCGCCAACTCGACGGCGATGCGGCCAGATACTGCAGTTCCTTGGTGCTCGGCTTCTCTGCCTGGCAGACTAAGCGAACACCGCTATAATCTGCGATCTCGCCTGGCGAGCAGGAACAGCAAAAAGAATCGCAAACATAATGGCAAATACTAATAATCCCACCAGATACAACAATTACATCAACAGAACACCGCCAACAACAAAAGCAATGCCCACAAAAACATTCAGAGCACCAACAATGCCACCAAAAACACTAACAAAAATCCCAAACATAACATCAATATCAACGTCAACAATTTCAATTGCAAGAACGCTAACAAAAAGAGGAAAATTGCAGGATAGTTGTAGATGAAATCGACTTGGATGCAGTGCCGTTTACTTCTGCTCGAGCTCGAAGAGCACCACAAGCGCTCGAGGATCTGCTGTCAGATTCTGACGCAGATGTCGAGTTCGTCGACATGCAAGAGATGGTCCAGCCGAGTGCGTCTACTCGTAATGAATTTCCTCGCGATGAGGACCCCAATCTGAGCACTGCCGCTGAGATACGCGATTGTTCTCTATCAAACGCACCAAATGTTTAAACTGTTAAAATTCGGCCAACAAGACCTTCTAAGCCTCCACCACTTATTGCTTAGGGTATCACCAACGTTGCTGTAAAACTACTGTTGTACTACTGCTGTATACAAACTATCATAGGTCGCGGCCAAGAAGGAGCTGAATCTGTGTTATTTGGAGTTGGAGCCGGCTGCAAATAACAAAAATATATATAATCTACGCTCCATCTCTCAAGTGCGCATTTCAGTGGAATGTCCTGACCGGCATATGGACTTCCCACAGTGCCACCGTAGCCAGGGAATTTGGCCATACGATAGGCACTTGCCGAACGCAGCATCGCTGCGTGAACTGTGGCCCAGCACATGCAAGTCAGGTGTGCGAAAATCTTTGGACCTGAAATGTGCTAACTGCGATGGTAATCATCCAGCAAGCTGAAAGGATGCCTAGCTTATCACCGCGTTGCCAATGAAACTCGTGGCTCAGACACGATAGCCGGCTCAATATCTACAAAATTGCGCCCAAGAAGCCCGGCAAATGGGTGCCGGCAGGGAACATTTTTCTTATGCTGATGGTGTCCGTCTTGAAACGGATCCTCAGACTCTACAGCAACTTGGGCAACAGCAACACCAACAGCAACAGCGTCACCGTCAGCAACAGGTTCATCTTCAACAACAACCTCAATAGCAACACCGACGAACCAGGCAGTGCTGATTCTGAATAAAGAACTTTGGCTTCGGATCTATCACCGTGTACACATTAGATGCGACGGCCGGAGAGGACTCTCTTATCTGTGACTAGACATTCGAGCAGGGTCCTCCTTCGGAGATCGGAGCAACCAATGATGAGCTGGAGCCGGGCTATACGTCAACTCTGACTTGGGGTCTTTAGGCCATGTGTCTTGAGTTGGGCGAGGACGACTATGCTCCAAGTTTCAAGTCTCTCATCTTTAAGAGTATCAACACAAGGTGCATTCATATAGACAGACAGATGGGCAGACAACATGACGGAAATAGCACAAAATCAATAGTCTTTCCAGTCCGTGATTTTTGAATTTCGTTTTGAACCTCATTGTCGTCTTTGAGCGGTCTACAACAAACAAATTCCCAATAAGTAAAAATGCGGATGCTGTTGTGTTACATCAGATACATAGAAATCCTTGCAAAAAGGACAGCAGGAAATCCTATGAGCGGTTAGTACTAATCAATGAGGTTAACCGAATCACAAAGGCATTACTGCAGTCTGTATAAACGTACATCAGTATGCATTTTATTCTGAAATCCTTTCATCACAAGTGAATTGAATTCAAAGATGTTAGTGTAGTAGACCTACATGTGTTATAAGTGTTACAGTTGAATTGTTAATATTTTTCAAATGCCGTAAGTTGCGGACAATTTGGAAATACGACTGTAGTTTTACATCGGAATTTGATCCATTCTATGGAGGGAGTAATGGAGTACTTCTTCCAAATAGCATGGAAAGAACAACCTGCGAATACACAGTTATCACAGCCTGATCATACATTGCATTTGTATCTTTATAAAAAACGGAGTTCGGTATTGCGTTTTATATTTACAAAGTTATAGAACTGCCAAGGATCCTGTGCAAATTGCAGCCTACAACTAAGAAGGAAATTATTATAACTACGTGAATTATAAATAATAAAAGTTACTTTAACAACCAAATATCGAGAGCAATCAAAAGAATGCTTGAGAGCTTAAACTTTTTCAAATACTCAGACTACACATTTTTCTACCTGGCTAATTCCCGCGAAAACCAGGGATACCTATTAACCTTCTATGGTTAACAGGGGGAACAAGTATTGAAATGTGTGGCTGCATAAAATATTGAGAGTCCATATTGGCAAATGAATTAAATTCTGACCAATCAGTGTCTAATAATAATTGGTTGAGTTACAAAAAATCTGCTTTACTCATGAAGCTAATCAATAAATTTATTTGAACAATACATTTGGTGGAGCGGACCGTATAATATCAAGAAGAATAAAGTCACCACATACAATCAGATTTCTTTCAGAAAGTACAGAGGAGTATATTGGATAGCGGATAAATTATTTTAAATGAGATAGAAACATCGGATTGAGGTGGAATGTAGGAACATGTGATAAATATTGAAAAATTATTAAGTAGATTTTAAACCTTATAAATTCAATGTCAAGTAAGAATGGAAGTAAGAAATAATCCGATGAAAAATAAAAATCAAAAGCAATCAGACAACCACCACACATGCGCGATAAGCTTTCACATCTATAAGGGGTGTCTCTGTTAGAAAATATTGAATAATCGCATATATCTGGCTTTCAACCAAGTTTCGGGAAGGACTTGAATATCAAGACCAAAAGAAATACTGTCAACAAATAGTTTAGGAAGTTAAGTCTTAAGACCTCTAACATTCTGATAAGCTAGAGAACGAGTGGATATTAGTTTTTTGGTACAAAATTTGAAGAACAGAAGGATCCAGAGGCAGTGTAATAGGAGTCCGAATACGTTTTTTATTTGTATACTTCTTTTATTACTAAGCTTTTCGGCCGGAAATTAGCACAACAAATTCTGCTAAATCCCTCAGCCGGAACACTTATTTGAAGAAGGAAATTCCTCTTTTATAATTAAACTTACATTGCTTAGCTTTCGTAGCGTGCGTACAATTTCTCGTAGCGAAAAAAGTTTTATTTTTATTTAGTTTTTAATTTATTTTGTTCCCTTCAGTCAGTGTGATTTGTGCGTGGGCCGCCACCACTCTGCTAGAGTGCTTGTGCTTGTGCTTGGTAGCCGCCAATTCAACCAATATGAGCGACATCTCCGAGTACCGCCACTGACGGCGATGCGCCAGATACTGCAGTTCCTTGGTGCTCGGCTTCTCTTGCCTGGCAGACTAGCGAACACCGCTATAATCTGCGATCTCGCCTGGCGAGCAGGAACAGCAAAAAGAACGCAAACATAATGGCAAATACTAATAATCCCACCAGATACAACAATTACATCAACAGAACACCGCCAACAACAAAAGCAATGCCCACAAAAACATTCAGAGCACCAACAATGCCACCAAAAACACTAACAAAAATCCCAAACATAACATCAATATCAACGTCAACAATTTCAATTGCAGGAACGCTAACAAAACGAGGAAAATTGAGATAGTTGAAGATGAAATCGACTTGGATGCAGTGCCGTTTACTTCTGCTCTAGCTCAAAGAGCACCACAAGCGCTCGAGGATCTGCTGTCAGATTCTGACGCAGATGTCGAGTTCGTCGACATGCAAGAGATGGTCCAGCCGAGTGCGTCTACTCGTAATGAATTTACTCGCAATGAGGACCCCAATCTGAGCACTGCCGCTGAGATACGCGATTGTTCCCTATCAAACGCACCAAATGTTTTAACTGTTAAAATTCGGCCAACAAGACCTTCTAAGCCTCCACCACTTATTGCTTAGGGTATCACTCAACGTTGTTGTACTACTGTTGTACTACTGCTGTATACAAACTATCATAGGTCGCGTTGCCAAGAAGGAGCTGAATCTGTGTTATTTGAGTTGGAGCCGGCTGCAAATAACAAAAATATATATAATCTACGCTCCATCTCTCAAGTGCGCATTTCAGTGGAATGTCCTGACCGGCATATGGACTTCCCACAGTGCCACCGTTGCCAGGAATTTGGCCATACGATAAAGTACTTCGCCGAACGCAGCATCGCTGCGTGAACTGTGGCCCAGCACATGCAAGTCAGGTGTGCGAAAAACCTTTGGACCTGAAATGTGCTAACTGCGATGGTAATCATCCAGCAAGTTGAAAGGGATGCCTAGCTTATCACCGCGTTGTTAATGAAACTTGTGGCTCAGACACGATAGCCGGCTCAATATCTACAAAATTGCGCCCAAGAAGCCCGGCAAATGGGTGCCGGCAGGGAACATTTTTCTTATGCTGATGGTGTCTGTCTTGAAACGGATCCTCAGACTCTACAGCAACTTGGGCAACAGCAACACCAACAGCAACAGCGTCACCGTCAGCAGCAGGTTCATCTTCAACAACAACCTCAATAGCAACACCGCCAGAAGCCGCAGCAGCAGCAACAACTTTTGTCGGTTCAGCAAGTTGCACCGCAAGCTCCTGAGCAACAGCACAAAAGAATAACTCCACGTCAAAAAATTCGCTAGATGCTTAAACAATCGTCCTGTACTGAGGGATTAGGTCTTCGACCTAGAACTCAAAATATCCCAGCTAAATAACGAGATCGACCGGTATCGCAAGCCCTTACGAAATTAATGTTTACCGAAGTGAACAACATGTTTGCTCTTGACGTTATAGAGAAGTCAACAAGTCCCTATATTCATGTGTGTATTAGTCAAAAAGGAGAAAAATACAGACAGTGTCTTGATTCGAGCAAAATAAATTTGGGGACTAGAAATGATACATATCCATTGCCGCAAATTGATTCTAAATTATATATTCTCATCCGTTGGTTGAAAAAAAAATTCCTGAAATAACCCTCCACTAGGTTGTCGACTGGTAATAGCATTACAGAGGTCCGCAAGGTACCGATGATAGCTAAGACTTGTGCCCCTGAACTTCGGACATGGTCTGTTTCCATAGGCTTGTCCCCATGAAAGGACCGATTCATGGTTTCGAGGTAACGGTCTAAGGATTTATGTGCAGGTGGACATCTTTTCTCCGCAACTCGTTGGAATCATAATGTATCAAAAATAAAAATCAAAATTCAGTCCGGTACTCAATCAAGTCAGGGAGCAATCCCAAACGTGTAGCTAGAGCAGTGGCTCGAAAGCTAAAGCCAAAGCTTGAAACCTGGTAAAAATGGCGGAAAAACCTGTTACCTGTGGTAAAAATTGAGGGCACAGAAGTGCCGACGAACCAGGCAGTGCTGATTCTGAATAAAGAAGTACTGGACCCAAGTGAAGCTGCCAATGGCGAGTTGAACTTTGGCTTCGGATCTATCACCGTGTACACATTAGATGCGACGGCCGGAGAGGACTCTCTTATCTGTGACAAGACATTCGAGCAGGGTCCTCCTTCGGAGATCGGAGCAACAAATGATGAGCTGGAGCCGGGCTATACGTCAACTCTGACTTCGGGTCTTTAGGCCATGTGTCATGAGTTGGGCGAGGACGACTATGCTCCAAGTTTCAAGTCTCTATCTTTAAGAGTATCAACACAAGGTGCATTCATATAGACAGACAGATGGGCAGACAACATGACGGAAATAGCACAAAACTAATAGTCTTTCCAGTCCGTGATTTTTGAATTTCGTTTTGAACCTCATTGTCGTCTTTGAGCGGTCTACAACAAACAAATTCCCAATAAGTAAAAATGCGGATGCTGTTGTGTTACATCAGATACATAGAAATCCTTGCAAAAGGACAGCAGGAAATCCTATAAGGGTTAGTTTATCAATGAGGTTAACCGAATCAAAGGCATTACTGCAGTCTGTATAAACGACATCAGTATGCATTTTATTCTGAAATCCTATCATCACAAGTGAATTGAATTCAAAGATGTTAGTGGTAGTAGACCTACATGTGTTATAAGTGTTACAGTTGAATTGTTAATAGTTTCTCAAATGCCGTAGGTATTGCGGACAATTTGGAAATACGACTTTAGTTTTTTACATCGGAATTTGATCCATTCTTAAGGAGAAGAGTAATGAAGGACTTCTTCCAAATAGCATGGAAAGAACAACCTGGCGAATACCCAGTTATCACAGCCTGATCATACATTGCATTTGTATCTTTATAAAAAACGGAGTTCGGTATTGCGTTTTATATTTACAAAGTTATAGAACTGCCAAGGATCCTGTGCAAATTGCAGCCTACAACTAAGAAGGAAGTTATTATAACTACGTGAATTATAAATAATAAAAGTTATTTTAACAACCAAATATCGAGAACAATCAAAAAGAATGCTTGAGAGCTTAAACTTTTTCAAATACTCAGACTACACTTTTTTCTACCTGGCTAATTCCCGCGAAAACCAGGGATACCTATTAACCTTCTATGGTTAACAGGGGGAACAAGTATTGAAATGTGTGGCTGCATAAAATATTGAGAGTCCATATTGGTAAATGAATTAAATTCTGACCAATCAGTGTCTAATAATAATTGGTTAAGTTACAAAAAATCTGCTTTACTCATGAAGCTAATCAATAAATTTATTTGAACTGAGTGGCACCAATACATTTGGTGGAGCGGACCGTATAATATCAAGAAGAATAAAGTCACCACATACAATCAGATTTCTTTCAGAAAGTACAGAGGAGATATATTGGATAGCGGATAAATTATTTAAATAGATAGAAACATCGGATTGAGGTGGAATGTAGGAACATGTGATAAATAATGAAAAATTATTAAGTAGAATTTAAACCTTATAAATTCAATGTCAAGTAAGAATGGAAGTAAGAAATAATCCGATGAAAAATAAAAATCAAAAGCAATCAGACAACCACCACACATGCGCGATAAGCTTTCACATCTATAAGGGGTGTCTCTGTTAGCAAATATTGAATAATCGCATATATCTGGCTTTAACCAAGTTTCGGGAAGGACTTGAATATCAAGACCAAAAGAAATACTGTCAACAAATAGTTTAGGAAGTTAAGTCTTAAGACCTCTAACATTCTGATAAGCTAGAGAACGAGTGGATATTAGTTTTTGGTACAAAATTTGAAGAACAGAAGGATCCAGAGGCAGTGTAATAGGAGTCCGAATACGTTTTTTATTTGTATACTTCTTTATTACTAAGCTTTTCGGCCGGAAATTAGCACAACAAATTCTGCTAAATCCCTCTGCCGGAACACTTATTTGAAGAGAGGAAATTTCTCTTTTATAATTAAACTTACATTGCTTAGCTTTCGCAGCGTGCGTACAATTTTCGTAGCGAAAAAAGTTTTATTTTTATTTAGTTTTTAATTTATTTTGTTCCCTTTAATCAGTGTGATTTGTGCGTGGGCCGCCACCACTCTGCTAGAGTGCTTGTGCTTGTGCTTGGTAGCCGCCAGTTCAACCAATATGAGCGACATCTCCGATACCGCCACTGACGGCGATGCGCCAGATACTGCAGTTCCTTGGTGCTCGGCTTCTCTTGCCTGGCAGACTAGCGAACACCGCTATAATCTCCGATCTCGCCTGGCGAGCAGGAACAGCAAAAAGAACGCAAACATAATGGCAAATACTAATAATCCCACCAGATACAACAATTACATCAACAGAACACCGCCAACAACAAAAGCAATGCCCACAAAAACATTCAGAGCACCAACAATGCCACCAAAAACACTAACAAAAATCCCAAACATAACATCAATATCAACGTCAACAATTTCAATTGCAAGAACGCTAACAAAAAGAGGAAAATTGCGATAGTTCAAGAAGAAATCGACTTGGATGCAGTGCCGTTTACTTCTGCTCGAGCTCGAAGAGCACCACAAGCGCTCGAGGATCTGCTGTCAGATTCTGACGCAGATGTCGAGTTCGTCGACATGCAAGAGATGGTCCAGCCGAGTGCGTCTACTCGTAATGAATTTACTCGCGATGAGGACCCCAATCTGAGCACTGCCGCTGAGATACGCGATTGTTCCCTATCAAACGCACCAAATGTTTAAACTGTTAAAATTCGGCCAACAAGACCTTCTAAGCCTCCACCACTTATTGCTTAGGGTATCACCAACGTTGTTGTACTACTGTTGTACTACTGCTGTATACAAACTATCATAGGTCGCGTTGCCAAGAAGGAGCTGAATCTGTGTTATTTGGAGTTGGAGCCGGCTGCAAATAACAAAAATATATATAATCTACGCTCCATCTCTCAAGTGCGCATTTCAGTGGAATATCCTGACCGGCATATGGACTTCCCACAGTGCCACCGTTGCCAGGAATTTGGCCATACGATAAAGTACTGCCGAACGCAGCATCGCTGCGTGAACTGTGGCTCAGCACACGCAAGTCAGGTGTGCGAAAAACCTTTGGGACCCGAAATGTGCTAAGTGCGATGGTAATCATCCAGCAAGTTGAAAGGGATGCCTAGCTTATCACCGCGTTGCCAATGAAACTTGTGGCGCAGACACGATAGCCGGCTCAATATCTACAAAATTGCGCCCAAGAAGCCCGGCAAATGGGTGCCGGCAGGGAAAATTTTTCTTATGCTGATGGTGTCTGTCTTGAAACGGATCCTGAGACTCCACAGCAACTTGGGCAACAGCAACACCAACAGCAACAGCGTCACCGTCAGCAGCAGAAGCCACAGCAGCAGCAACAACTTTTGTCGGTTCAGCAAGTTGCACCGCAAGCCTCCTGAGCAACAGCACAAAAGAATAACTCCACGTCAAAAAATTCGCTAGATGCTTACGCATGGAGTGCACACACAGCAACAACAGAAACACTCGCAGCAATGACAGCAGCAGCAGCAACAGCCCATACAAAAACGGCAACAACGACCACGACATCAACAGCAACACCAGTAGCCACAGCGCCAGCAACATCAGCAGCCCTCTCAGCAGCAATTTCAGCAGTGCAGCAGCCTCATCTGTACCATGAGCACTCCTCGTTCCAGTTTGAAAGTCTTATGTCAAAATTCGACAAGTTGAGTAATTTTGGCCATGATGAACCTGTTGCATGCTTCACTTGCAAACAGATCAGCCAAATTGGGTTGCGCATTGGCGTGCGGAACGCCAATGAGTTGGAGTTATTTATTCAACGCCATCAAATAGATATAATGTTGGTCTGCGAGACTCACTACTGCTCCAGATCGCACTACAGGCTACCAGGTTACGATATTCACCTTGCCAATCATCTTTCATCATGCTTGAGCCGAGAAGCAGTGATCATAAAATCTTCACTGCAACACCATGCGCTGACTTCATTAATGTGCGCACAATGTGCTGTCGTTAAAGTCTCTAGTGATCAAGGCGAAGTAGTACTAGCGGCTGTCTATTGTCCAGCACGTATTATGGAGGAAACTGCACAATAATTCATAAGCATATAATTTATGAATAGATGTCTTCAAGTTTATAGGAAAGATTAACGTACTATAAAAACGCTTAAGGGCGTTTAAGAAGAATAGTTGAAAATTATTTCTTCAATTTTGCTGACCTTGAATTGTTTTTTCATACCTGGGAGAAGTTCAGACTTATTAATCAGATCACATTGCCTGCAGACAAACCTGAATTAGGTGTTCGTGCTTCGAAGAGCAAAAATGTATACCCTGGAAAAAACACGTCTGAACTTCAATCGTCCTGTACTGAGGGATTAGGTATTCGACCTAGAACTCAAAATATCCCAGCAACAACGAGATCGACCGGTATCGCAAAGCCATTGGAAATTAATGTTTACCGAAGTGAACAAC
This sequence comes from Drosophila paucipuncta, assembly GCA_035043875.1. Lineage (NCBI taxonomy): Eukaryota > Metazoa > Arthropoda > Insecta > Diptera > Drosophilidae > Drosophila > Drosophila paucipuncta. The sequence goes on along the minus strand of JAWNMP010000107.1, from coordinate 25,935 downwards.
ATGCTTGCTCTTGACGTTATAGAGAAGTCAACAAGTCCCCTATATTCATGTGTGATTAGTCAAAAAGGAGAAAAATACAGACAGTGTCTTGATTCGAGCAAAATAAATTTGGGGACTAGAATATACATATCCATTGCCGCACATTGATTCTAAATTATATATTCTCATCCGTTGGTTGAAAAAAAAATTCCTCAAATAACCCTCCACTAGGTTGTCGACTGGTAATAGCATTACAGAGGTCCGCAAGGTACCGATGATAGCTAAGACTTGTGCCCTGAACTTCGGACATGGTCTGTTTCCATAGGCTTGTCCCCATGAAAGGACCGATTCATGGTTTCGAGGTAACGGGCCGGTCTAAGGATTTATGTGCAGGTGGACATCTTTCTCCGCAACTCGTTGGAATCATAATTTATCAAAAATAAAATCAAAATTCAGTCCGGTACTCAATCAAGTCAGGGAGCAACCCTAAACGTAGCTAGAGCAGTGCTCGAGTTAAAGCCAAAGCTGAAACCTGGTAAAAATGGCGGAAAACCTCGTTACCTGTGGTAAAATGTGCAGGGCACAGAAGTGCCGACGAACCAGGCAGTGCTTGATTCTGAATAAAGAAGTACTGGACCCAAGCAGCTGCCAATGGCGAGTTGAACTTTGGCTTGAGATATCACCGTGTACATCTAGATGCGACGGCCGGAGAGGACTCTCTTATTTGACAAGACATTCGAGCAGGGTCCTCCTTCGGAGATCTGAGCAACTAATGATGAGCTGGAGCCGGCTATACGTCAACTCTGACTTGGGGTCTTTAGGCCATGTGTCATGAGTTGGGCGAGGACGACTATGTCAAGTTTCAAGTCTCATCTTTATGAGTATCAACACAAGGTGCATTCATATAGACAGACAGATGGGCAGACAACATGACGGAAATAGCACAAAACTAATAGTCTTTCCAGTCCGTGATTTTTGAATTTCGTTTTGAACCTCATTGTCGTCTTTGAGCGGTCTACAACAAACAAATTCCCAATAAGTAAAAATGCGGATGCTGTTGTCTTACATCAAGCTACGTATTTTGCAATACACCACATTCCAAAGCCAATATGAAACAACATTTTGCTATAATGAGCTTCCTGACTTATGTGAAAAGTTATAAAATTTGGTAACTTGCTCATTTCTTCTATGTTGAAAGCTTTTACCTATATTCTGAATGGTGGTCAACGATACTTCTGCTTCGACTGACGCCTTATCTCCCCGGAGTTAGCACCTTTGTGGATTATGACCAACTCTTTCTGCCGACATCCGCAAGAAGACCGGAGACCATAAACAAGATCCATATTCCAGATTGTTTTGACCAACTTTTAATAAACCAAGAACTAGAAGTGCTTTGTGAATTTGTGACTGTGAGTTTAATATGACTATCGAATTTTAACCGATTATCAAGAAATAAACATAAATCATTTACTTCTTTCAGTATGTCAAGTGACCTCCCATCGAGCGCGTAACTAACAATATGAGGAGAGATCGATAAAATAACATGACTTTACACTTGAGCAGTTTAAATCGAGCAAATTAATTTTACACCATGACAAAATGAAAGTAAGTCCGCCTTCAATGCCTTTAAGATCATATCATTATACGTCAGGCACAACTCATTAATAAAAAGATTAAGAATCACTGGACTCAGATGACAACCCTGGGGTACCCAGAGGTGATTAGGATAGGTTTAGAAATTAATGTTCTGAAAACAAATTTTGGGATCTGTTACTCAGATACATAGAAATCCTTGCAAAAAGGATAGCAGGAAATCCTATAAGGGTTAGTTTATCCATGAGGTTAACAGAATCAAAGGCATTACTGCAGTCTGTATAAAACACATCAGTATGCATTTTATTCTGAAATCGTTTCATCACAAGTGAATTAAATTCAAGGATGTTAGTGGTAGTGACCTACATGTGTTATAAGTGTTACAGTTGAATTGTTAGTATTTCTCAAATGCCGTAGGTATTGCGGAAAATTTGGAAATACGACTGTAGTTTTTTACATCAGACTTTGATTTTAAGGAGAGGAGTAATGAAGGACTTCTTCCAAATAGCATGGAAAGAACAACCTGGCGAATACCCAGTTATCACAGCCTGATCATACATTGCTTTTGTATCTTTATAAAAAACGGAGTTCGGTATTGCGTTTTATGTTTACAAAGTTATAGAACTGCCAAGGATCCTGTGCAAATTGCAGCCTACAACTAAGAAGGTAATTATTATAACTACGTGAATTATAAATAATAAAAGTTACTTTAACAACCAAATATCGAGAGTAATCAAAAATAATGCTTGATAGCTTAAACTTTTTCAAATACTCACACTACACATTTTCTACCTGGCTAATTCCCGCGAAAACCAGCGATGCCTATTAGCCTTCTATGGATTCGTACGGGGAACAAGTATTGAAATGTGTGGCTGCATAAAATATTGAGAGACCATATTGGTAAATGAATTAAATTCTGACCAATCAGTGTCTAATAATAATTGGTTAAGTTACAAAAAATCTGCTTTAATCATGAAGCTAATCAATAAATGTATTTGAACTGAGTGGCACCAATACATTTGGTGGAGCGGACCGTATAATATCAAGAAGAATAAAGTCACCACATACAATCAGATTTCTTTCAGAAAGTACAGAGGAGATATATTGGATAGCGGATAAATTATTTCAATAGATAGAAACATCGGATTGAGGTGGAATGTAGGAACATGTGATAAATAATGAACAATTATTAAGTAGAATTTTAAAACTTATAAATTCAATGTCAAGTAAGAATGGAAGTAAGAAATAATCCGACGAAAAATAAAAATCAAAAGCAATCAGACAACCACCACACATGCGCGATAAGCTTTCACATCTATAAGGGGTGTCTCTGTTAGAAAATATTGAATAATCGCATATATTTGGCTTTTAACCAAGTTTCGGTAAGGACTTGAATATCAAGACCAAAAGAAATACTGTCAACAAATAGTTTAGGAAGTTTAGTCTTAAGACCTCTAACATTCTGATAAGCTAGAGAACGAGTGGATATTAGTTTTTTGGGACAAAATTTGAAGAACAGAAGGATCCAGAGGCAGTGTAAAAGGAGTCCGAATACGTTTTTATTTGTATACTTCTTTATTACTAAGCTTTTCGACCGGAAATTAGCAAAACAAATTCTGCTAAATCCCTCAGCCGGAACACTTATTTGAAGAGAGGAAATTTCTCTTTTATAATTAAACTTACATTGCTTAGCTTTCGCAGCGTGCGTACAATTTTCGTAGCGAAAAAAAGTTTTATTTTATTTAGTTTTTAATTTATTTTGTTCCCTTCTATCAGTGTGATTTGTGCGTGGGCCGCCACCACTCTGCTAGAGTGCTTGTGCTTGTGCTTGGTAGCCGCCAATTCAACCAATATGAGCGACATCTCCGATACCGCCACTGACGGCGATGCGCCAGAATACTGCAGTTCCTTGGTGCTCGGCTTCTCTTCCTGGCAGACTAGCGAACACCGCAATAATTTTCGATCTCGCCTGGCGAGCAGGAACAGCAAAAAGAACGCAAACATAATGGCAAATACTAATAATCCCACCAGATACAACAATTACAAAAACATTCAGAGCACCAACAATGCCACCAAAAACACTAACAAAAATCCCAAAAATGACATCAATATCAACGTCAACAATTTCAATTGCAAGAACGCTAACAAAAAGAGGAAAATTGCGATAGTTGAAGATGAAATCGACTTGGATGCAGTGCCGTTTACTTCTGCTCGAGCTCGAAGAGCACCACAAGCGCTCGAGGATCTGCTGTCAGATTCTGACGCAGATGTCGAGTCGGTCGACATGCAAGAGATGGTCCCGCCGAGTGCGTCTACTCGTAATGAATTTACTCGCGATGAGGACCCCAATCTGAGCACTGCCGCTGAGATACGCGATTGTTCCCTATCAAACGCACTAAATGTTTAATCTGTTCAAATTCGTCCAACAAGACCTTCTAAGCCTCCACCACTTATTGCTTAGGGTATCACCAACGTTGTTGTACTACTGTTGTTGTACTACTGCTGTATAAAAACTATCATAGGTCGCGTTGCCAAGAAGGAGCTGAATCTGTGTTATTTGGAGTTGGAGCCGGCTGCAAATAACAAAATATATATAATCTACGCTCCATCTCCCAAGTGCGCATTTTAGTGGAATGTCCTGAGCGGCATATGGACTTCCCACTGTGCCACCGTTGCCAGGAATTTGGCCATACGATAAAGTACTGCCGAACGCAGCATCGCTGCGTGAACTGTGGCTCAGCACATGCAAGTCAGGTGTGCGAAAAACCTTTGGATGCTGACCGGAACTATGCTAACTGCGATGGTAACCATCCAGCAAGTTGAAAGGCATGTCTAGCTTATCACCGCGTTTGCAAGGAAGACACGATGGCCTGCTCAATACCTACAAAAGTGCACCCGAGAAGCTCGGCAAATGGGTGCCGGCATGGAAAATGTTTCTTATGCTGATGTTGCCAGTCTTGAAACGGATCCTCTGACTCTACAGCAACTTGGGCAACAGCATCACCAACAGCAACAGCGTCACCTTCAGCAGCAGGTTCATCTTCAACAACAACCTCAATAGCAACACCGCCAGAAGACGCAGCAGCGGCAACAACTTTTGTCGGTTCAGCAAGTTGCATCGCAAGTTCCTGAGCAACAGGACAAAAAAAAACTCGACGTCAAAAAATTTGCCAGATGCTTAGGCATGGAGTGTACACACAGCAACAACAGAAACACTCGCAGTAATGACAGCAGCAGTAGCAACAGCACATACAGCAAAAACGGCAACAACGCACCACGACATTAACAGCAACACCAGTATCCACAGCGCCAGCAATATCAGCAGCCCCCTCAGCAGCAATTTCAGCTAGTGCATCAGCTTCAACTGTACCATGAGCACTCCCGTTCTAGTTTGAAAGTCTTATGTCAAAATTCGACAAGTTGAGTGATTTTGACCACGATGAACCTGGTGCACGCTGCACTTGCAAACGGATGAGCCGAATTGGGTTGCGCATTGGCGTGGAACGCCATGGCCTTCAAATAACGCCAATGAGTTGGAGTTATTTACTCAACGCCATCAAATACATGTAATTGTGGTCTGCGAGACTCACTACAGCTCCAGATCGAACTACAGGCTACCAGGTTACGATATTCACCTTGCCAATCATCCTTCGGATCGCATGCGTGGCCGAGCAGCAGTGATCATAAAATCTTCACTGCAACACTGCGCTGACTTCATTAAGTTGACCATGCGCACAATGTGCTGTCGTTAAAGTCTCTAGTGATCAAGGCGTATTATGTGGGAAATAGAAGACTTTAAATGTCTCTTCGAAGAGCTTGCCCGCACAGTTTGGGATTGCTGGAGATGCTGGAATGCTCAACACCATCTCTGGGGTGCAGCGTTGGACACTCGCCGTGGGACTGCGCTTGTGGATTGCGTGAGAGACTCCGACTTCCAGGTACTTGGGAGGTGCAATGCACTGCTCGTATGGCAACCATAGGCCGATACCAATTGAATTTGCTGTGTACGCTGGGATCCGGTCTGACTGTCTTGGTATATCCGACCGAATTGAGTACTCGATCGCTGAGTACAGATTGGCTGCAGCTCTGAATGCTCAAGCACTCTTCTGCCGCGCGGCAAACATCTCCGATTCCGAATGAGCAGTCAACTTGAGCTGAGACGATGACGCGGCGGAATACTCCATTCTTGGCCAACTACCTTGTTCGCCTCACAGTCCAGCTCAGCCTCTTTTAAAACCAGAGGTTTTGGATCTGGTAAAGCACAAGAGAGCACTGGCGGGCTGCGCACGAGCTGCGAAACCTGCTGTTTGGCATTAAGAACAAATATTTCCAGGATATGCTCCGCAATGCCGATCCCAATAAGAATCATGGATTCAATTTGTGAAGGGCAACGCGTTGTGTCAAGCGGCTGTCACTCAGGCAAATCCCCAATATGCGACCAGACAACACTTGATGTCGATCGGATGCAGAGATGGCATCGGCGTTTGCGAATGAGCTGTAAGGTCGCTTTACGCACTTTTACACATGCATCACCCAGCCAGGTACAGGATACCGAGACATTCTTAAATGCAGTTCTCGATCCTGTACAACCGATCCTACGTTCCGCACAATTCGCACTATACGCCCCTGGTTATGATGGCATCGACGGCAGAGTTGCTAACCCCCCAGAAGGGATGATGTTCTGGTACTACTCCTTAACTCCACTTCTCACCACTCCGTCCGTAGAAGTGCGCTGTAATTGCGATGATTCCGAAACCTGGCAATCCGGAATAATATTGTCTCGTCATATCGACCGAAAAGCTTGCTTTCTCCAAAATGTTTGAAAAATAGTTCTTGAAAGATTGTCGGCAGTACGTGGTTTCCAGAGTGGACATTCCTGATCATCAGTTTGGCTTCAGGCTTCACCATGGTACACCAGAGCAAGTTCATCGACTAGTACAGCGTGTCCTTGAGGCATTGGAAAATAAGCAGAATAGCTCTGCCGTCTTCCTGGATATCCAGCAAGCATTTGATCGCGTATTGTATGATGTCCTGCTGTTTATGCTTAAGTCCATGCTACCATCGTCGCAGTATTTACTGCTCAGGTCGTACCTGCTTGGCCGTTCTTTTATGGTTGAAGTTAGGACGAGCGATCAAACATCCGCCGCATGTCCTTGGACCTGCCTTGCACAGATTATACACCGCGGACTTGCCGTTGTGTTCTACAAAGTAATACTTAATGTTATTTAATATCTGCTAAAACAAGTTCAATTGTTTAAGTCATACATTTTAATTCACTGTTATTATTCATTCATATCTTTACAAAGCAATGTTTAATGTCCTTTCAATAGGTTGATTAATGTTTCAACATAATTGCTAAATAAAAAAAGTTCAACCGTTATCCCAGTAGATGTCACTTTAGCTAGTATATATGCTTTAATATCATCTACTTATAATCAGGAGCAATAGGAGAAATAAAAATCTGCTTCCTATGTTCAACCGATATAAGACGCTTGGGAGCACTGCTAGAAGGAAGTGGAGGACTTGACTTAGACAAAATGGAATGGGGCACATTAGAGCCCCCGCAATTGACTGCAAGTTGGTGCATTTGAAATTAAGTGCATCAACTTCTGACCATTAGATATAGGTATAGGGACAGGACCGGAGGCAATAAATTTGGTTCCCGAGGCAAAGCAGACTCAGTTGATCGCTTTTAGGTTAAGAGGCTAATTTAATAATTTAGTTTTACACTATTAAATTGATTCTTTAATGCATTAAAATCATCGCTGGGCCTACTAAATGCTAGACGAAGATCATTAAAGCCCAATCTAGTTTGCCTCACAAAAACTTGGATATCGGAGTCCGCATCGCGGCATCGATCGCAATTCCACTTTAACTCCAACTTATTGTCAATTATATCCCTTACCAGTTGCGTGATTTCATGATTTACTATTCAGAAAGATTACTGACAGAAAACCCAAATTCAGATTTTAGCTTTCGCTGCGTAACGGGCACACGGGACTTATTGTCAATTATATCCCTTACCAGTTGCGTGATTTCATGATTTACTATTCAGAAAGATTACTGACAGAAAACCCAAATTCAGATTTTAGCTTTCGCTGCGTACGGGCACACTATATTTTTCGTAGCGAGGAAAAAAAGGGAAGAATTTTATTTTTATTTAGTTTTTTGTCATTTATTTTTTCTGTTGCACTCAAACAATCGATTTTTGCATCGGATCCCTTCAATCAATGTGATTTGTGCAGTGTGCCGCCACCAATCTGCTAGGTGCTTGTGCTTGGTGGCCGCCAATTCAACCAATATGAGCGACATCTCCGATACCGCCACTGACGGCGATGCGTCAGATACTGCAGTTCCTTGGTGCTCGGCTTCTCTTGCCTGGCAGAGTAGCGAACACCGCAATACTTGCGATCTCGTCTGGCAAGCAGGAACAGCAACAAGAACGCAAACATAATGGCAAATACTAATAATCCGAACAGATACAATAATTACATCAAAGAACACCGCCAACAACAAAAGCAATGCCCACAAAAACATTCAGAGCACTAACAATGCCACCAAAAACACTAACAAAAATCCCAAAAACAACATCAATATCAACGTCAACAATTTCAATTGCAAGAACGCCAACAAAAAGAGGAAATTTGCGATATCTTAAGATGAAATCGACTTGGATGCAGTGCCGTTTACTTCTGCTCGAGCTCGAAGAGCACCACAAGCGCTCGAGGATCTGCTGTCAGATTCTGACGCAGATGTCGAGATCGGTCGACATGCAAGAGATGGTCCCGCCGGGTGCGTCTACTCGTAATGAATTTACTCGCGATGAGGACCCCAATCTGAGCACTGCCGCTGAGATACGCGATTGTTCCCTATCAAACGCACTAAATGTTTAATCTGTTCAAATTCGTCCAACAAAACCTTCTAAGCCTCCACCACTTATTGCTTAGGGTATCACCAACGTTGTTGTACTACTGCTGTATAAAAACTATCATAGGTCGCGTTGCCAAGAAGGAGCTGAATCTGTGTTATTTGGAGTTGGAGCCGGCTGCAAATAACAAAAATATATATAATCTGCGCTCCATCTCCCAAGTGCGCATTTTAGTGGAATGTCCTGACCGGCATATGGACTTCCCACAGTGCCACCGTTGCCAGGAATTTGGCCATACGATAAAGTACTGCCGAAGCAGCATCGCTGCGTGAACTGTGGCCCAGCACATGCAAGTCAGGTGTGCGAAAAACCTTTGGACCTGAAATGTGCTAACTGCGATGGTAATCATCCAGCAAGCTGAAAGGGATGCCTAGCTTATCACCGCGTTGCCAATGAAACTTGTGGCTCAGACACGATAGCCGGCTCAATATCTACAAAATTGCGCCCAAGAAGCCCGGCAAATGGGTGCCGGCAGGGAACATTTTTCTTATGCTGATGGTGTCTGTCTTGAAACGGATCCTCAGACTCTACAGCAACTTGGGCAACAGCAACACCAACAGCAACAACGTCACCGTCAGCAACAGGTTCATCTTCAACAACAACCTCCAATAGCAACACCGACGAGCCAGGCAGTGCTGATTCTGAATAAAGAACTTTGGCTTCGGATCTATCACCGTGTACACATTAGATGCGACGGCCGGAGAGGACTCTCTTATCTGTGACAAGACATTCGAGCAGGGTCCTCCTTCGGAGATCGGAGCAACTAATGATGAGCTGGAGCCGGGCTATACGTCAACTCTGACTTGGGGTCTTTAGGCCATGTGTCTTGAGTTGGGCGAGGACGACTATGCTCCAAGTTTCAAGTCTCTATCTTTAAGAGTATCAACACAAGGTGCATTCATATAGATAGACAGATGGGCAGACAACATGACGGAAATAGCACAAAACTAATAGTCTTTCCAGTCCGTGATTTTTGAATTTCGTTTTGAACCTCATTGTCGTCTTTGAGCGGTCTACAACAAACAAATTCCCAATAAGTAAAAATGCGGATGCTGTTGTGTTACATCAGATACATAGAAATCCTTGCAAAAAGGACAGCAGGAAATCCTATAAGGGTTAGTTTATCAATGAGGTTAACCGAATCAAAGGCATTACTGTAGTCTCGTATAAACGACATCAGTATGCATTTTATTCTGAAATCCTTTCATCACAAGTGAATTGAATTCAAAGATGTTAGTGGTAGTAGACCTACATGTGTTATAAGTGTTACAGTTGAATTGTTAATATTTTCTCAAATGCCGTAGGTATTGCGGACAATTTGGAAATACGACTGTAGTTTTTTACATCGGAATTTGATCTATTCTTAAGGAGAGGAGTAATGAAGGACTTCTTCCAAATAGCATGGAAAGAACAACCTGGCGAATACCCAGTTATCACAGCCTGATCATACATTGCATTTGTATCTTTATAAAAAGCGGAGTTCGGTATTGCGTTTTATATTTACAAAGTTATAGAACTGCCAAGGATCCTGTGCAAATTGCAGCCTACAACTAAGAAGGAAATTATTATAACTACGTGAATTATAAATAATAAAAGTTACTTTAACAACCAAATATCGAGAACAATCAAAAAGAATGCTTGAGAGCTTAAACTTTTCAAATACTCAGACTACACATTTCCTACCTGGCTAATTCCCGCGAAAACCAGGGATACCTATTAACCTTCTATGGCTAACAGGGGGAACAAGTATTGAAAGTGATGGCTGCATAAAATATTGAGAGTCCATATTGGTGAGCTGAATTAAATTCTGACCAATCAGTGTCTAATAATAATTGGTTAAGTTACAAAAAATCTGCTTTACTCATGAAGCTAATCAATAAATTTATTTGAACAATACATTTGGTGGAGCGGACCGTATAATATCAAGAAGAATAAAGTCACCACATACAATCAGATTTCTTTCAGAAAGTACAGAGGAGATATATTGGATAGCGGATAAATTATTTAAATAGATAGAAACATCGGATTGAGGTGGAATGTAGGAACATGTGATAAATAATGAAAATTATTAAGTAGAATTTAAACCTTATAAATTCAATGTCAAGTAAGAATGGAAGTAAGAAATAATCCGATGAAAAATAAAAATCAAAAGCAATCAGACAACCACCACACATGCGCGATAAGCTTTCACATCTATAAGGGGTGTCTCTGTTAGAAAATATTGAATAATCGCATATATTTGGCTTTAACCAAGTTTCGGGAAGGACTTGACAAGACCAAAAGAAATACTGTCAACAAATAGTTTAGGAAGTTTAGTCTTAAGACCTCTAACATTCTGATAAGCTAGAGAACGAGTGGATATTAGTTTTTGGGACAAAAATTTGAAGAACAGAAGGATCCAGAGGCAGTGTAAAAGGAGTCCAGAATACGTTTTTTATTTGTATACTTCTTTATTACTAAGCTTTTCGACCGGAAATTAGTACAACAAATTCTGCTAAATCCCTCAGCCGGAACACTTTATTTGAAGAAAGGAAATTCCTCTTTTATAATTAAACTTACATTGCTTAGCTTTCGCAGCGTGCGTACAATTTTCGTAGCGAAAAAAGTTTTATTTTTATTTAGTTTTTAATTTATTTTGTTCCCTTCAGATCAGTGTGATTTGTGCGTGGGCCGCCACCACTCTGCTAGAGTGCTTGTGCTTGTGCTTGGTAGCCGCCAATTCAACCAATATGAGCGACATCTCCGATACCGCCACCTGACGGCGATGCGCCAGATACGTGCAGTTCCTTGGTGCTCGGCTTCTCTTGCCTGGCAGACTAGCGAACACCGCTATAATCTGCAGATCTCGCCTGGCGAGCAGGAACAGCAAAAGAACGCAAACATAATGGCAAATACTAATAATCCCACCAGATACAACAATTACATCAACAGAACACCGCCAACAACAAAAAGCAATGCCCACAAAAACATTCAGAGCACCAACAATGCCACCAAAAACACTAACAAAAATCCCAAACATAACATCAATATCAACGTCAACAATTTCAATTGCAAGAACGCTAACAAAACGAGAGGAAAATTGCGATAGTTGAAGATGAAATCGACTTGGATGCAGTGCCGTTTACTTCTGCTCTAGCTCGAAGAGCACCACAAGCGCTCGAGGATCTGCTGTCAGATTCTGACGCAGATGTCGAGTTCGTCGACATGCAAGAGATGGTCCAGCCGAGTGCGTCTACTCGTAATGAATTTACTCGCGATGAGGACCCCAATCTGAGCACTGCCGCTGAGATACGCGATTGTTCCCTATCAAACGCACCAAATGTTTAAACTGTTAAAATTCGGCAAACAAGACCTTCTAAGCCTCCACCACTTATTGCTTAGGGTATCACCAACGTTGTTGTACTACTGTTGTACTACTGCTGTATACAAACTATCATAGGTCGCGTTGCCAAGAAGGAGCTGAATCTGTGTTATTTGGAGTTGGAGCCATGCAAATAACAAAAAATATATATAATCTACGCTCCATCTCTCAAGTGCGCATTCTGAATGTCCTGACCGGCATATGGACTTCCCACAGTGCCACCGTAGCCAGGAATTTGGCCATACGATAAAGTGCTACTGCCGAACGCAGCATCGCTGCGTGAACTGTGGCCCAGCACATGCAAGTCAGGTGTGCGAAAAATCTTTGGACCTGAAATGTGCTAACTGCGATGGTAATCATCCAGCAAGCTGAAAGGGATGCCTAGCTTATCACCGCGTTGCCAATGAAACTTGTGGCTCAGACACGATAGCCGGCTCAATATCTACAAAATTGCGCCCAAGAAGCCCGGCAAATGGGTGCCGGCAGGGAACATTTTTCTTATGCTGATGGTGTCTGTCTTGAAACGGATCCTCAGACTCTACAGCAACTTGGGCAACAGCAACACCAACAGCAACAACGTCACCGTCAGCAACAGGTTCATCTTCAACAACAACCTCAATAGCAACACCGACGAACCAGGCAGTGCTGATTCTGAATAAAGAACTTTGGCTTCGGATCTATCACCGTGTACACATTAGATGCGACGGCCGGAGAGGACTCTCTTATCTGTGACAAGACATTCGAGCAGGGTCCTCCTTCGGAGATCGGAGCAACTAATGATGAGCTGGAGCCGGGCTATACGTCAACTCTCCTGACTTGGGGTCTTTAGGCCATGTGTCTTGAGTTGGGCGAGGACGACTATGCTCCAAGTTTCAAGTCTCTATCTTTAAGAGTATCAACACAAGGTGCATTCATATAGACAGACAGATGGGCAGACAACATGACGGAAATAGCACAAAATCAATAGTCTTTCCAGTCCGTGATTTTGAATTTCGTTTTGAACCTCATTGTCGTCTTTGAGCGGTCTACAACAAACAAATTCCCAATAAGTAAAAATGCGGATGCTGTTGTGTTACATCAGATACATAGAAATCCTTGCAAAAGGGACAGCAGGAAATCCTATAAGGGTTAGTTAATCAATGAGGTTAACCGAATCAAAGGCATTACTGCAGTCTGTATAAACGACATCAGTATGACATTTTATTCTGAAATCCTTTCATCACAAGTGAATTGAATTCAAAGATGTTAGTGGTAGTAGACCTACATGTGTTATAAGTGTTACAGTTGAATTGTTAATATTTTCTCAAATGCCGTAGGTATTGCGGACAATTTGGAAATACGACTGTAGTTTTTACATCGGAATTTGATCCATTCTTAAGGAGAGGAGTAATGAAGGACTTCTTCCAAATAGCATGGGAAGAACAACCTGGCGAATACACAGTTATCACAGCCTGATCATACATTGCATTTGTATCTTTATAAAAACGGAGTTCGGTATTGCGTTTTATATTTACAAAGTTATAGAACTGCCAAGGATCCTGTGCAAATTGCAGCCTACAACTAAGAAGGGAAATTATTATAACTACGTGAATTATAAATAATAAAAGTTACTTTAACAACCAAATATCGAGAACAATCATAAAGAATGCTTGAGAGCTTAAACTTTTTCAAATACTCAGACTACACATTTTTCTACCTGGCTAATTCCCGCGAAAACCAGGATACCTATTAACCTTCTATGGTTAACAGGGGAACAAGTATTGAAATGTGTGCTGCATAAAATATTGAGAGTCCATATTGGTAAATGAATTAAATTCTGACCAATCAGTGTCTAATAATAATTGGTTAAGTTACAAAAAATCTGTTTACTCATGAAGCTAATCAATAAATTTATTGAACTGAGTGGCACCAATACATTGGTGGAGCGGACCGTATAATATCAAGAAGAATAAAGTTACCACATGCACAATCAGATTTCTTTCAGAAAGTACAGAGGAGATATATTGGATAGCGGATAAATTATTTAAATAGATAGAAACATCGGATTGAGGTGGAATGTAGGAACATGGATAAATAATGAAAAATTATTAAGTAGAATTTTAAACCTTATAAATTCAATGTCAAGTAAGAATGGAAGTAAGAAATAATCCGATGAAAAACAAAAATCAAAAGCAATCAGACAACCACCACACATGCGGTAAGCTTTCACATCTATAAGGGTGTCTCTGTTAGAAACTATTGAATAATCGCATATATCTGGCTTTAACCAAGTTTCGGGAAGGACTTGAATATCAAGACCAAAAGAAATACTGTCAACAAATAGTTTAGGAAGTTAAGTCTTAAGACCTCTAACATTCTGATAAGCTAGAGAACGAGTGGATATTAGTTTTTTGGTACAAAATTTGAAGAACAGAAGGATCCAGAGGCAGTGTAATAGGAGTCCGAATACGTTTTTTATTTGTATACTTCTTTATCTGCTTTTCGACCGGAAATTAGCAAAACAAATTCTAGCAAATCCCTCAGCCGGAACACTTATTTGAAGACAGGAAATTTCTCTTTTATAATTAAACTTACATTGCGTAGTTTTCGCAGCGTGCGTACAAATTTCGTAGCGAAAAAAGTTTTATTTTTATTTAGTTTTTAATTTGTTTTGTTCCCCGTGATTTAGTGGGCCGCCACCACCTGCTAGAGTGCTTGTGGCTTGTGCTTGGTAGCCGCCAATTCAACCAATATGAGCGACATCTCCGATGCCACTGACGGCGATGCGCCAGATACTGCAGCTTCCTTGGTGCTCGGCTTCTCTTGCCTGGCAGACTAGCCCGAACACCGCTATAACAAGGAACAGCAAAAAGAACGCAACCATAATGGCAAATACTAATAATCCCACCAGATGCAACAATTACATCAACAGAACACCGCCAACAACAAAAGCAATGCCCACCAAAAACATTCAGAGCACCAACAATGCCACCAAAAATACTAACAAAAATCCCAAACATAACATCAATATCAACGTCAACAATTTCAATTGCAAGAACGCTAACAAAAGAGGAAATTTGCGATATCTTAAGATGAAATCGACTTGGATGCAGTGCCGTTTACTTCTGCTCGAGCTCGAAGAGCACCACAAGCGCTCGAGGATCTGCTGTCAGATTCTGACGCAGATGTCGAGTCGGTCGACATGCAAGAGATGGTCCCGCCGGTCGTCTACTCGTAATGAGTACTCGCGATGAGGACCCCAATCTAAGCACAGCCGCTGAGATACGAGATTGTTCCCCATCAAACGCACCAAATGTTTAAACTGTTGGAATTCGCAGGCAGGGAAAATTTTCTCTATGCTGATGTTGCCAGTTTTAAAACGGATCCTCAGACTCTACAGCAACTTGGGCAACAGCAACACCAACAGCAACAGCGTCACCGTCAGCAGCAGGTTCATCCTCAACAACAACCTCAATAGCAACACCGCCAGAAGCGCAGCAGCAGCAACAACTTTTGTCGGTTCAGCAAGTTGCACCGCAAAGTTCCTGAGCAACAGCACAAAAGAAAAACTCAACGTCACAAAATCTGCTGATGCTTAGGCATGGAGTGCACACACAGCAACACAGAAACGCTCGTGACAGCAGCAGCAGCAACAGCACATACAACAAAACGGCAACAACGACCACGACATCAACAGCACCACCAGTAGCCACAGCGCCAGCAACATCAGCAGCCCCCTCAGCAGCAATTTCAGCTAGTGCATCAGCCTCAACCGGAGCAGCAGTGATCATAAAATCTTCACTGAACAAAACTCTTCGTTGAACATGCACAACGTGCTGTCGTTGAAGTCTCGAGTGATCAAGGCGAAGTAGTCTTGGCGGCTGTCTATTGTCCACCACGTTTTGTGTGGAAAATAGAAGACTTTAAATGTCTCTGAAGAGCTTGGCAGCAATTTCCTGAATGCTGGAGACTGGAATGCTCAACACTATCTCTGGGGTGCAGCGTTGGACACTCGCCGTGGATTGCGCTTGTGGATTGCGTGAGGGACTCCAACCTCCAAGTACTTGCCAGGGGAGGTGCAACGCACTACTCGTACGGCAACCATAGGCCGACAGCAATTGACTTTGCTGTGTACGCTTGGATTGGTCTGACTGTCTTGGTATATCCGAGCGAATTGAGCTTAACTACGATCACATCCCGTTGATCGTTGTACAGATTGGCTGCAGCTCTGAATGCTCCCAAGACACTCTTCTGCCGCGCAAGGCAAACATCACCCGATTCCGGCAGAGGTTGGAGCAGCTTGTCAACTTGAACGTGGAGCTGAGTTCACCGGCTGATATTGACGACGCAGCGAAGTCGCGGCGGAATACCCATTCTTGGGCCAACTACCTTGTTCGCCTCCCAGTCCAGCTCAGCCTCTTTTAAACCCGAGGTTTTGGATCTGGTAAGGCACACGACAGCACAGGTAGGCTGCGCAAGAGCTGCGAAATCTGCTGTTTGGCATTAAGAACAAATATTTCCAGGATGCTCCGCAATGCCGATCCCAATAAGAATCATGGATTCAATTTGTGAAGGCAACGCGTTGTGTCAAGCGGCAGTCACTCAGGCAAATTCCCAATACGCGACCAGACAATACTTGGTGTCGATCGGATGCAGAGATGGCCCCGGCGTTTGCGAATGAGCTGTAAGATCGCTTCACGCATTTTTCAGATGCATCATGCAGCCAGGTACAGGATACCGAGACATTCTTAAATGCAGATCTCGATCCTGTACAACCGATCACACCTATCGTCCCTAGTGAGGTCCGCTTACAGATTCGCAAGCTTAAGTCCATTTAGGCCCCTGGTTATGATGGCATTGACGGCAGAGTTGCTAAGTCCCTCCCAGAGAAGGGAGTGATGTTCTTTGGTACTACTTTGAACTGCCATTCCTGATCATCAGTTTGGCTTCAGGCTTCACCATAGTACACCAGAGCAAGTTCATCGACTAGTACAGCGTGTCCTTGAGGCCTTGGAAATAATCAGAATAGCTCTGCCGTCTCAGGTCGAACCTGCTTGGCCGTTCTTTTATGGTTGAAGTTAGGGCGAGCGATGAAACATTCGCCGCATGTCCTTGGACTTGCCTTGGACGTTGTGTTCTACAAAGTAATACTTAATGTTATTTATTATCTGCTAAAACCAGTTCTATGTTTATGTTATAAAATTTAATTCACTGTTATTATTCATTCATACCTTTACAAATTAGTGTTTTAGAGCCTTTTAATAGGTTGATTAATGTTTAAATATAATTGCTAAATAAAAAAAAATTCAACAGTTATCCCAGTAGATGTCACTCTAGCTTGTATGTAGGCTTTCATATCATCTACTTATAATAAAATTCTGCTTCCTATGTTCAACCGATATAAGACGCTTGGGAGCACTGCTAGAAGTGGACTTGACTTAGACAAACTGGAATGGGGCACATTAGGAGCCCCCGCAATTGGCTGCAAGTGCATTTGAAATAAACTGCATCAACTGCTGACCATTAGGTATAGGTATAGGAATAGGACCGGAGCCAATAAATTTGGTTCTCGAGGCAAAGCATTGAATTAAATTGATTCTCTAATGCATCAAAATTAGCGCTGGGCCTACTGAATGCTAGACGAAGATCATTGAAACCCTATCTAGTTTGCCTCACAAAAACTTGGATACTCGGAGTCCACATCGCGGCATCGATCGCAATTCCATTTTAACTCCGACTTATTGTCAATTATATCCCTTACCAGTTGCGTGATTTTATGATTTACTATTCAGAAAGATTACTGACAGAAAACACAAATTCAGATTTTTGGCTTTGGGCACACTATCATTTTCGTAGCGAGGATAAATAAGGGAAGAATTTTATTTTTATTTAGTTTTTCATTTATTTTTTTTTTTTTGTGTTGTACTTAAACAATCGATTTTCGCGTCGCATCCCTTCAATCAGTGTGATTTGTGCGTATGCCGCCACCACTCTGCTAGAGTGCGTGTGCTTGGTGGCCGCATATTCAGCCAATATGAGCGACATCTCCTATACCGCCACTGACGGTGATGCGCCAGATACTGCTGTTCCTTGGTGCTCGCCTTCTGTTGCCTTACAGACCAGCGAACTCCGCTATAATCTGCGGTCTCGCCTGGCGAGCGGTAACAGCAACAATAACAACAACGCCAACAACGCAAATACTAACAATTCGAAGAGCTACAACAATTTCATCAACAAGAACACCGTCAACAATAAAAAGAATGTCCACAAAAACATTAAAAACACCAACAATGCCAACAACAGCACTAACAAAAACACCAAAAACAAAACCAATATGAACGTCAACAATTTCAACTACAACAACGCAAACAAGAAAAAGGAAAATTGCGATAGTTGAAGATGAAATTGACGCCTACTTCTGCTGGAGCTCGTGCAGCGCCACAAGCGCTCGAGGATCTGCTGTCAGATTCTGATGCAGACGTCGAGTCGGTCGACATGGAAGAGATGGTCCCGCCGACTGCGTCTACTCGTAATGAAGTTACTAACGATGAGGACCCCAATCTAAGCACTGCCGCTGAGATATGCGATTGTTCCCTGCCAAATGCACCACATGTTAACACTGTTGAAGTGCGGCCAACAAGACCATCTAAGCCTCCCACTCATTGCTGAGGGTATCACTAGCACTAAATGATGTTACGCCGCCTGACAGCTTTATGCTAAAATGCAGTGGTGGTGGTACAGTCAGGGTAATGCCAAATGGTATTGACGCCTACAGGGCAATTCAGAGATTGTTCACGGATAAGCGAATCCCTTTTCATGCATACCAATTGAAAGAAGATAGAGGTTTCCGCGTAGAGATCAGGGGACTGTATCCATCCTTGCAGAAAATTGATCGCATCAGAGATGAGCTGGCCAGACTTGGGCCGCGGTGCGTGGTGTCCAAACCATCACAAGTCGCGTTATTAAGAATGAGCTGAATCTGTGTTAATAAAGAGGTTTACAATCCTCGCACCATACTGATAAAGCAGCGTCGCTGCGTGAAGTGTGGCTCAACACATGCAAGTCAGGTGTGCGAAAAACCCTTGGACGCTCACCCTAAATGTGCCAACTGCGCTGGTAACCATCCAGCAAGCTGGAAGGGATGCCTAGCATATTAGCGCATTGCCAAGGAGCGGAAGCGTGGCGCAGTTACGAAGCCGGCTGAAGAGCTACAAAAATCGCGCAAAAGAAGCCCGGCACCCA
Organism: Drosophila paucipuncta; assembly: GCA_035043875.1. Classification (NCBI taxonomy): domain Eukaryota; kingdom Metazoa; phylum Arthropoda; class Insecta; order Diptera; family Drosophilidae; genus Drosophila; species Drosophila paucipuncta. The sequence continues at coordinate 6,853 of JAWNMP010000107.1, read as the reverse complement.
TTCGCAGGGAAAATTTCTCTTATGCTGATGCTGCCAGACCTCAGGCTCCTCACATGCATCACCCCGCCAAGTACAGGATACCAAGACATTCTTAAATGCAGATCTCGATCCTGTACAACCGATCACACCTATCGTTCCTAGTGAGGTCCGCTTACAGATTCGCAAGCTTAAGTCCACTTAGGCCCCTGGTTATGATGGCATTGATGGCAGAGTTGCTAAGGCCCAGAGAAGGGAGTGATGTTCTTGGTACAACTTTTTACTCCATGGTTCGCATCTACCAATTTCCGTGAAAGTGCGCTGTGATCGCGATGATTCCGAAACCTGGCAATCCGGATAATATTGTCTCGTCATATCGAACGATAAGCTTGCTGTCCACTTTCTCCAAAATGTTTGAAAAATAGTTTTTGAAAAATTGCTGGCAGTAAGTGGTAAGTCCAGGGGCATTCCTGATCATCAGTTTGGCTTCAGGCTTCACCATAGTACACCAGAGCAAGTTCATCGACTAGTACAGCGTGTCCTTGAGGCCTTGGAAAATAAGCAGAATAGCTCTGCCGTCTTCCTGGATATCCAGCAAGCATTTGATCGCGTATGGTATGGCCTGCTTTTTATGCTTAAGTCCATGCTACCATCGTCGCAGTATTTACTGCTCAGGTCGTAGCTGCTTGGCCGTTCTTTTATGGTTGAAGTTAGGCGAGCGATCAAACATCCGCCGCATATCCTTGGACCTGCCTTGTACTGATTATACACCGCGGACTTGCCGTTGTGTTCTACAAAGTAATACTTAATGTTATTTATTATCTGCTAAAACAAGTTTGATGTTTATGTTATAAATTTTAATTCACTGTTATAATTCATTCATACCTTTACAAATCAATTTTTTAGAGCCTTTTAATAGGTTGATTAATGTTTAAATATAATTGCTAAATAAAAAAAATTCAACCGTTATCCCAGTAGATGTCACTTCAGCTTGTATGTAGGCTTTCTTATCAATAAAATTCTGCTTCCTATGTTCAACCGATATACGACGCTTGGGAGCACTGCTAGAAGAGGACTTGACTTAGACAAACTGGAATGGGGCACATTAGAGCCCCCGCAATTGGCTGCAAGTGCATTTGAAATAAACAGCATCAACTGCTGACCATTAGATATATAGGGACAGGACCGGAGCCAATAAATTTGGTTCTCGAGGCAAAGCATTGAATTAAATTGATTCTCCAATGCATCAAAATCAGCGCTGGGCCTACTGAATGCTAGACGAAGATCATTGAAAGCCCTATCTAGTTTGTCTCACAAAAACTTGGATATTGGAGTCCACATCGCGGCATCTATCGCAATTCCACTTTAACTCCGCCTTATTTTCAATTATATCCATTACCAGTTGCGTGATTTTATGATTTACTATTCAGAAAGATTACTGACAGAAAACCCAAATTCAAATTTTGGCTTTCGCAGCGTACGGGCACAGTATAATTTTCGTAGCGAGGAAAAAAGGGAAGAATTTTATTTTTATTTGGTTTTTTCATTTTTTTTTTTTGTGTTGTACTTAAACAATCGATTTTCGCGTCGCATCCCTTCAATAAGTGTGATTTGTGCGTATGCCGCCACCACTCTGCTAGAGTGCGTGTGCTTGGTGGCCGCATATTCAGCCAATATGAGCGACATCTCCTATACCGCCACTGACGGTGATGCGCCAGATACTGCTGTTCCTTGGTGCTCGCCTTCTGTTGCCTTACAGACCAGCGAACTCCGCTATAATCTGCGGTCTCGCCTGGCGAGCGGTAACAGCAACAATAACAACAACGCCAATAACGCAAATACTAACAATTCCAAGAGCTACAACAATTTCATCAACAAGAACACCGTCAACAACAAAAATAATGCCCACAAAAACAGTAAAAACACCAACAATGCCAAAAACAACACTAACAAAAACACCAATAATATGTATTGAGACCTACAGGGCAATTCAGAGATTGTTCACGGATAAGCGAATCCCGTTTCATTCATACCAATTGAAAGAAGATACGAGGTTTCCGCGTGGAGATCAGGGGACTGATCCATCCTTGCAGAAAATTGATCGCATCAGAGATGAGCTGGTCAGACTTGGGCACGCGGTGCGTGGTGTACAAACCATCACAAGTCGCGTTATTGAGAATGAGCTGAATCTGTGTTATTTGGAGTTGGAGCCGGCTGCAAATAACAAAGAGCTTTACAATCTTCGCTCCATCTCTCAGGTGCGCATTTCAGTAGAATGTCCTGCGCCATACGGACATTCCCCAGTACCACCGTTGCCAGAAATTTGGCCACACGATGAAATACTGCCAAAAGCAGCATCGCTCCGTGAAGTGTGCCTCAACACATGCAAGTCGGGTATGCGAAAAACCCTTGGACGCTCACCCGAAATGTGCCAACTGCGGTGGTAACCATCCAGCAAGTTGGAAGGGATGCCTAGCATATCAGCGCGTTGCCAAGGAGCAGAAGCTTGTGGCTCAGTTACGAAGCCGGCTGAAGACCTACAAAAATCGCGCCCAAGAAGCCAGGCACCCATTCGCAGGGAAAATTTCTCTTATGCTGATGCTGCCAGACTTCAAACGGGTCCTCAGGATCTGCAGCAACTTGGTCAACAGCAACAGCGTCACCGTCAGCAGCAGGTTCATCCTCAACAACAACCTCAACACCCACACTGCCAGCAGCCTGAGCAGCAGCAACAACAACTTTCATCGGTTCAGCAAGTTGTACCGACGTCACAAAGTTCGCCAGTTGCTTAGGCATCCAGAGCACACCCGGCAACAACAGAAACGAAACACTCGCAGCAACACCAGCAGCAGCAACACCAACAGCAACGGCACATACAGCAAGAACGGCAGCAACAACCACAGCCACAGCGCCAGCAAAATCAGTAGCCCCCTCTGCAACAATTTCAGCAAGTGCAGCAGGCTCATCTGTACCATGAGCACGTCCAGCTCCTTTTTGATAGTCTTATGTCAAAATTCGACAAGTTGAGTGAGACACTAATGGTCATGATGAGCCTCTTGCTCGCTGCACTTGCAAACAGATGAGCCAAATTGGGTTGCGCATTGGCGTGTAGAACGTCAATGGTCTTGCAATCCACGCCATCAAATAGATGTAATTTTGGTCTCCGAGACTCACTACTGCTCCAGATCACACTACAGGCTTGCCAATCATCCTTCGGACCGCATGCGTAGCCGAGCAGCAGTGGTCATACAATTTTCACTGCAATACCATGCGCTGACTTCAATAAGTTGGTCATGCGCACAATGTGCTGTCGTTAAAGTCTCTAGTGATCAAGGCGAAGACCTACTAGCTGCTGTCTACTGTCCACCACGTTTTGTGTGGAAATAGAAGACTTTAAATGTCTCTTCGAAGAGCTTGGCCCAAAGTTTCTGATTGCTGGAGACTGGAATACTCAACACCATCTCTGGGGTGCAGCGTTGACACTCGCCGTGGGATTGCGCTTGCGGATTGCATGAGAACTCCAACCTCCAAGTACTTGCCACGGGAGGTGCAACGCACTATTCGTACGGCAACCATAGGCCAACAGCAATTGACTTTGCTGTGTACGCTGTGATCCGATCTGACTGTCTTGGTATATCCGAGAGAATTCAGCTTAACTCCGATCACATCCCTTTGATCGTTGAGTAGAGAGTGGCTGCAGCTCTGAATGCTCCCAAGACACGTCTTCTGCCAGCGCAAGGCAAACATCACCCGATTCCGACAGAGGTTGGAGCAGCTTGTCAACTTGAACATGGAGCTGAGTTCACCGGCTGATATTGACGACGCAGCGGAGTTATTTCTGCGTAATATTAACGTGGCGGCGGAATACTCCATGATTTGCCAACTACCTTGTTCGCCTCCCAATCCAACTCAGCCTCTTTTAAAACCAGAGGTTTTGGATCTGGTAAGGCACAAGAGAGCACTGCGTCGTCAATGCGCATATATTGACTACGCGTGCTCTCTTGTGCCTCACGCAATCCGTTGAATCTAAGGGACTTAAGGCGGGCTGCCTACGAGCTGCGAAATCTGCTGTTTGGCATTAAGAACAAATATTTCCAGGATTGCTCCGCAATGCCGATCCCAATAAGAATCATGGATTCAATTTGTGGAAGGCAACGCGTTGTGTCAAGCGGCAGTCACTCAGGCGAATCCCCATTATGCAACCTGACAACACTTGATGTCGATCGGATGCAGAGATTGCATCGGCGTTTGCGGATGAGCTGGAAGGTCGCTTCACGCCTTTTGAACTGGCATCATCCAGCCAGGTACAGGATACTGAAACATTTTAAAATTCAGATCTCGATCCTGTACAACCGATCATACCTATCGCCCTGGTGAGGTCTGCTTACAGATTCGCAGGCTTAAGTCCACTAAGGCCCCTGGTTATGATGGCATTGACGGCAGAGTTGCCAAGGGTCTCCAAGAGAACTCCATGGTTCGCATCTACCACTTTCCACTCCGTGGGAGTGCGTTGTGATTGCGATGATTGCGAAACCTGGCAAGCCGGATAATATTGTCTCGTCATATCGACCGATAAACTTGTTGTCCACTTTCTCCAAGATATTTGAAAAATTTCTGGGAAGATTGTCGGCAGTAAGTGGCTTCCAGAGGGCCGTTCCTGATCCTCAGTTTGACTTTAGGCATCACCATGGTAAGCAAGTTCATCGAGCAGTACAGCATGTCCCCGAGGCCTTGGAAAATAAGCAGTACAGCTCTGCCGCCTTTCTGGATATCCATGGCATGATGGCCTGCTTTTAGCTTAAGTCCTTTCTACCATCGGCGCAGTATTTTCTGCTCAGGTCTTACTTACGTGCAAGAGGCTCATCATGGCCATAAGTCTCATTTAACTTGTCGAATTTTAACATTAAACGAACAACGTTGGTGATAACCTCAGCAATAAGTGGGAGACTTGAAATGTCTTGTTAGCCGAATTTCAAAGGCGGTATGGGAGATGTCGCTCATATTGGTTGAATAGGAAATCCCACTGATTAAAGGGATGCGACGCGAAAATCAATTGTTTGAGTACAACACAAAAAATAAATGAAAAACTAAATAAAAATGAAAATAAAACGTTTTTTTTATAGTGACCATATGTCGCGAAAGCTAAAATCTGACTGATATTAATGCATACTAATAAAATATCATTAGGGTTGAATAGCATCAGTAACAGGATGTTGACTTAGGTATCGATCCCGAGAATTCTAACGATTTACAGAAAAATTAATTAAAGGCTATATAACCAAATTGTGACAGGACGGCTACACCAACTAATCAAATTGTGATCGCTTACTGGATAATTCAAGAAGCGGAGTTGTAAAAGTAATCAAATACACGGAAATGGAGCAAGAATTTAACACGACGACATTGTTTAAGAATCGAAAATAGAGTGCTGCCGAAATGCTTCGGCAGGCTTATTGACACTTCAAAATTATCTGAAAGCTATCTACCACTATTCTTATCCTACTTAAGAAATTATTATATAGGTACATATTTACTGTTGCAATTGCGTCTCGACTTATTATCTTATCAGTTCGGAGAACTCTTATCCCGGTCACGACTGGTGACAGCATGTGTCTGTTCACGTCTTTACTATCTTACCGATAAGTCTACCTTGGTTATCTTACCACTATAAAATTGAACATCCTGGCCTCTGTTAAAATGCTTGTAGTGGTACACATACATATATACACATTAATATTAACGAAATTGAGAACAATTCGCACTGGTAACGTTTTTTGGGACGTGACTGGAACAACGATCAGCATGTCAACAACAGCTGATCGGTAATGATGCATTGGCAGGACCATTCACAACTATTCATTCAGGTGACCTTACTTAGCAACATTTACATCAGAGCAAATGTGCGTAGCGACGCCAACACTAGTAAGTTCTGGCCCAAGCCAGAAAGTGTAAATCGATAAATTCGCATATCTCCCACAATTTTAAAGATAGAGTGACCAAACTTGGAAGGTAACTTGCTGGTAACCTCCTCCAATTATCGGCATATACAATTATGTTGCTGGTAACTCCGCTAAGAGACGCCTTCCACTACGCCTTCCTAAACCGACAGTCGATAAGACCACATTTCGCACAACATTTTGAAGTAGTTACACTCTTCAAAAGTTCGTAAACCAAATTTGGACCAAAACCTAGTCCCGCCCATAAAAACGATAAAAGCCTATATCTCCCGCAAATTGAGAGCTACAGTTACCACGCGAGGAATGTTTATTACTAAGATCGTACTCCAAATTATTTTAGCCACGCCCACTACCGCCCTCAAAATTTCCAAGATCACAAATCTCCGTAATTTAACAGCTATATCTGCCGCAATTTGAAAGGCAAACTTGGATGTATTTCTTTTGTCCCTACGTTTTTCCACTACATTTTGGTTAATTTTAATTGCGTTAACTCTGAGCGAAACAAGCTTTGAGGGTTGTAACAAGCTTAAGAGTACAATTTCTTAATACGAATATGTAAATTTAATCCATTTTAATCCTAACAATATATTACTTTATTTGTTAATTCAGCCAGTAATAATGCGGCGCATAGTTCGAATTTTGGAGACATACAATTTTTGTTGGAGATACTATTAATTTTGATGCTGCAATATTTATCAAGATTTCCCCATTAGCGCTAATAGTTTCTTTAATTATGCACCACAGAACCCATGGAGATCTATTTTGCTCGTATCATTGCCTATCAACCTTCTTGTTTGACAGTGGTAATTAATTTTTAATTCTGTTCCACATTTGTACAAAATCTTCAATTACCTCACCCAGTCAATTTTTGGTTTCCAAAGCTCTTGCAGAATCACTTTCGTAGTGCCTGTTACTGGACT
>JAWNMP010000106.1:0-103352 GCA_035043875.1 Drosophila paucipuncta | reverse complement strand
TGATTTAATATCAGCCAGTGTATTTGTTAAATATTAATGTATCACCTTCTTTTTCTTCTTTTTTTCTTCGACCATATTAAAAATATAATAATAACAATATAATATACTAATAACACTCAAAGTAATTTAGGGCATTTTTGCCAATTACGAGTTGCGGTTGATGAATACGCTGAATTTTATTAGCAAGTTATCTGTTCAAACTTTATGGTCTGTTCATCCACGCTTTTACAAAACACAAAAGCTGATAAGCACACTTTAGCTCAAAGAGTACTAGTGTTTGTAAATAGGTGCGTGCACCACACAGCTGACTGATCATTCACGTCTTCATAGATTAACTTTTAAGGTAATCTGGCACTAGCTGATAATAAATTCGGAATTGCATGATTTCAATACGGCGAATATGCGCTAAAGTCGGGATCCGTGGGATGAAGTTGTCCTCTTGGATTAAACGCACTTCCTCGCTTCCGTCCTGCTGACTAGCGACACGCTTCTGATGTCCGAATCAATGAAGTAAGGCTGACTAATTACAACCTCGTCGGGGTGAATCATTCCCGCGGTGTAAATTATGAAGGCGTACGCAGCCGGCTCGAACTGGTGGCGAGATCTGGTCCATGCTCTTTACCCAAGAATGGCATATAAAGGTTAAAATTGGTTCGAATATTTTTCTTTAACCAATTTCAGCACATACCTTATATTATCCACCGCACTTTCACAATAATATATCTATCTATTTACAATGCACTGTAACTTTTGAAGTTACAATCACGTGTTTTTACACAATGTTTTCTACACTGTCGATTCGCAAAGTACACGACTTCTTTCTTTCAATAACCTTGGCAGTTTGACCGCAACTAGGCCTCGCTTGAACTTTGCGCTTATTGCAAAGCTTCTTGCTGAGCGCTTCTTGAGTGAGCGATTTCGTGCTGCGTTTTTGAGTGGTTCTCTTCTCGTCGGTTATCTGTTTATCTCTTCGTTTGAACGGCCGTCTAATCAACAACGACTAATTTAGAGTGGACCAAAATTGTACCAAAAATATTACAATTAAATGACTACTACAATATTGAAGAAACTTTCAATGGGCACCAGCCTTCGTAAAAGCCTGAATCAAAACCAAAGTCGATTTTGGCAAAATATCACGCAAGGATGTTAAGCAATGGTAACCTTATATTATCACCCTTTGATGTTTTCGACGCCAAAGTGTGATTTTGGTGGAAAAGGGTGTGTAATGGGTCGCTTGTCGAGATTATACTTTTTTCTCCTAAAAAGGGGCAATAATATGTTGCATTTCACATTTTCGAGTCTGAGCTTCCAAAAATCAATGATAATCCGAAGCTCAAAATTGTTGAAATATGAGGGTAAAATCGAATTTTTGGCAAAACGTGTCTTCTTACGTTCTTTGGACCACGGACACATTCATTTTTTTTCAGCTCATAGCCCTTGAGCAAAGAACAAAGCTGTGCGCGTTGCAAACGTCAAAAATAAATAAATTTAAAAGTGGTTACTTGCTGTACAGTTTAATAAAACAATTAGTGTAAAAAGGAGAAAAGCCTACAACTACTAAACTTCGCTGCAGCAAGCTGTTTGCGATACATGTGCTTCATATATCAGTGTATATTCTCGGACTTATTAAGGAATGGGCACTTAATGTGGACCACAATTGGCAATTTAATGTGTCCCCAATTGGTAACTTAATATGGCACCCAATTAGTAACTTAATTTGGCACCTAATTGAATTAGATGGTTACTGTACTTAGTGTTGAATTTTTCACGGTACTAGTAATGTGCTATAGGTTGGATTTGTAATTCACGAAATTCATATGGCTTAATTGGGAGCAACGAATTTGACTGTCACGCCCATATTCCCGGTGGAGATGTCGGTGGTAAGCTAGTTGCCCAAATTGCTTTATTTAATGGGCCCAGAGAGTCTCTCTTAAAACTCTCACTTGACACACGCCTTAACATACGATCATATATACGAATATTTGTGTGTAGTTCTAACTTCAATATGTACACATGGAAGGTGATTTCCAGGAGGAACGAGGGTGGAGGAGCCCTCCTGGTCATCGAGATAGATGAGCTAATGCAAAGGATATCATTATGGAGAAGGGGCGCCAGATCTCAACCTTCCGCTACGAGACCGGCCCCGTAAGCGGCTTAAAAATGTGAGCTGGAGCAAAGCCTTAGTCTGAGTCAAGTGGCAAGGAGGCTGCCAATGAACACTACAACCACAGAAGACGCTCCTACCACAGTTCAGTACAGTTGCGCTGCGCGCCTTGGTGAGGAGGACCTCGTAGATGATGAGGAGTTGCAGCGGACCAGAACGTTGTGCCAAATAGATATGTTGGGACATGAGGATATCCCCCATGTCCTCATAGGAGCTGGCGGAGGAGCAGCAAGGTGCAGCAGCAGCTGACACCGACATGACGTGCAGCGGTGAGGGGTCAACTGCAGGCCCCAATCATAGTGTAAGCTGGAGCCAAGATTTATATGTTATATATGAGGCAATTTCGGATCTACACCGACATATGTAACTAGAATCAAGAGGAGGAGGTGCTCGACATCGCACTGATTAGTCGGCCCCCTGAAACCTCACCTTAGAGACTGGTACATTTCCCAGAACTATCATATAAGTTACAATTAAATTCGGATAGTAGTAAACCAGGCCGCAACCCCCAGAAAAAGCGACTCGGAATGCAACAAGTCGACCTTAGAGCTCTCCCTAGCTAACGGATTATCTGGTATACCCGGAAAGCTGCTAGAGGTGAACAGGGCTATAGGTGACCTCAACAAATGCATAACTAATGCATTTGATGATAACTACCCGGTAGAGAAAAGAAATCACGTGGAAAAATATGCATGGTGGAACGATAACCTAGAAATGCTGCGCGTTACCACATTTCGGCTCTTCAATAAAGCAAAGAGAGACGGTATATGGGAGCGGTACTGTGAAAGCCAAGCCTGAGTAGTATTCATTCCCAAGGCAGGAATGAAAGATATTACTCGGCCAGAAGTCCTTCAGACCCATCAGCTTAACACATCGTTTTTACTGAAAACATTGGAAACGCTGGTGGACTACAAAGATCAGAAGCACTTTGCTTAAACAAAGGCGGCTGCACCCAAATCAGTAGGCAGGTCCACGGACACAGCCTTTATCAGCTGCGACGTCCTTTGAGTGCGGCTATTGATAATCAGCAGGTAGCATTGTGCGCCTTCTTAGATATAGAAAGGCTCCTTTGATAACACATCTCCCGAAGCAATTAATGCTAGCCTCGAGAGAGAAGGGCTTGAACCATACTATATATGCCTGCGTTGCTGCGGTCCAGGCAAGCCACTGCATCCTTCGCCATAGCACTGTAACAGTCCCTAACCCACCAAAGGCTGTCCCCAAGGTGGGGTGTTGTCTCCGCTACTCTAGAGTCTGTTTGTAGACGAACTACTGAACAGACTTGCTAACAGTGGTATTAAAGGTCAAGGTCATGTCGATGACATTGCTATCCATAGCGCGAGGCAAATTTGAAGAATCGCTCTGTGACATAATCCAGTCAAGGCTAAGAATTAACGAATGACTGGTGTATGGAGGTTGGCACTCAACCTAAGCCCTGACGAAAACAGTCATCGTCCTCTTTACAGGACAATATAAGTTGCAGAGAATGAGACAAATATGGCTCTCAGGAGCCCTACTAGAAACAAGTAGGGAAGTTAAATACCTGGCAGTCACATTTGACAGCAGGCATAACTTTGGCACCCATGTGCAAAACACGATATTAAAGTGCGATATGGCGCTTTATACATGTCGTGTGTATCGTCGTTAACTCATGGAGTACATCACCAAAGATATTAAGATGGCTATACCTGATGGTAATAAGGCCCATGTTAACCTATGGGGTGGTAGCCTGGGGCGACGGGGCACGGCTGATCACCGTGAAAAAACAACTACAAAAGTTACAAAGGATGGCCGGCGTATGTATGACAGGAACTATACGCACCTGCTCAACAATGGCATTTTGAAGACTTAATGGAGCTCATTCCACTCCACCATATTATAAGCCGCAAGCCACGCTTTTAAGGATGTCGGCAGAAAAAGTTGGGGGTAACCATATCCAAAGCCATAAGATGCCCAACACCTTTAAACGAACTGCCCCAGCTGATGCAACGTAGGGATGAAATGGTTGCGAATACATATTCGAGCGAAATTTCACAGTTTGCATGAGTAGTAAAAGGAGATGGACAAGTTCTGACCCAATGAAACCGCACACCGCAAAATGGTACACCAATGAGATCACTCACCAATCAGGGCACATGTTTTTGGCACATGTGGTGGGTCCTCAGGTATCTTACCATACGAGTCCGTGGGAACGCACGCCTGCATATTTCTGGCTGAGGTTGTGTGCGATAGGGGGTTATTGCGGACTCCAACCTAAAACCATCCTTTCCGATAGTCAAGCAGCATTGAATGCTATAATGGCGACTAAGATAACATCGAAGGTAGTCCATGAGTTCGTTTAAATCTAGAACTACTCGGGACTCACAATAGAGGTTGTCGCCCCCGTGATCGATGATCGGGCCACGGGGACTTGGCGGGGAAACGCGGCGACTGATAAGCAAAGCAAGAATGGGGGCAGAAAGGGCACTATACGACTGGAACCCAGAGAAAGAGGAGAGACAGAGACGGCAACAGACCTGGTCGGAGGCAGTGGGGACTCCGATAAGCCAGGTGTCTTCTGAGGTGGTTATAATCTTGGACGATTTAAACAAGTTATAACCATGGGAAAGAGACAGCCTTAGGATACTTACCGGTCTATTGACGGGACACTGTAGACTAAGAAGTCACCTAACTAAATTAGAGGTATATGCAGTAGCGATCTGTGCAGGTTTTGTGAAGAGGAGGAGGAATCCTCGATGCACATCCCTAGCAGAATGTGTTGCCTTAACTAGGGGTGCATGCTTTGAGTTGCCAAGAGACATAGATGACCTCAACCCAACAAAGATCCTCACATTCATGCAGGAGCTGAGGGCTGATGGAAGAGCTATAGGCTAAGAAGGGGCACAATATATCAAATAGGTCGCGGTGCAGTTCTCCCCTATAATAATAATAATAATGACTTCAATATGTAAAGGGGCATCGAGGGCATCTCATTAACAATTATACCTGTAGGAAGGAATCAGAACAAATTCATTTTTTTTTATATGCAATGTGTAAATGTTGTAAAGTTCTATATTTATAGTGTATTACATAACCGAAAATTCATGTTTTTTCTTTAAACTTGAGCAACTATACACCAAGTCTCTTACAACAGCACCCACTAATTAAGTTGATATCTACACTTAATTACTTTTGTTTTTTTTTTTTTTGTTATTTAAATGCACTAAATGCATAATTTTCATATAAAATACCTAATTATAATAAATAGCGGCAATACATATATATGCGGCCGTCAAATTAATAATGTATTTCATATTACTATGTTTACTAGAAACTTATATAAGCTTGAAATGTTAATAATATTCATTTTGGCTTTCGTATATAACATGATATCATTTTTAGATTTGAATGCGAACGAATAACAGTTACCTGTTATTTAAAACACAAGGAATAAGAACAAGTAATAGTTGTTTGTTCCTTTTTTGCATATCTGAGTACCTATTTAACATACAATTATTTTACAAATCATCATATTTGAAGATGTGCGCTGCCACCTGTAGAACTGATGATGCATGTACTTACTGCGTGACCACTTGCATACAATAACCGCGCTGATCAGCTGTCATTTTTTTGTTAAACCATTTGGTGTTCTAAAAATCTATCTGCAAACATGCGTATAAACTATAATTATCGCTTCCTTGTATATGTATCTATAATATTCGAATTGTATTAATAAAGAATTAAAGCCTTGCTTAATATTTTAAATATATTGAGTTGGATGTTATGTGGATGACACATGCAATTCATGGTGGAGGTAAGGATAGCTGCCGTAGGGCATCCCAAGGGAGCCAGATGTTTATAACGGTCCGCATAATCATGGCAGGGTTAGCTAGTGCATCAAAATGGTGTCACCACAATACAAAAAAAAAAAAACTGATTACATGATAACTTGATCGATTTTTTATCCTCCTACTGCTTTTGATCTTGTATAGCGACGCGACGGCAGTCTAAAACAGGATTACATTACACGCTATTGTGAAATTCATATTTGAGTACATACCAATGAAGGAACAATGCAAAACTTAAGATAAACTAAATTAGAGCAGCCGGAGTTATTAAATTGCAAATAATAGGATCACATTTGCAGCAGCACTATCCGTAAACCGTGATCCTATTGGTAGTTTTGTCTTCTCTCTCCTTCTCACTGTTACATAGAGATGCACAAATCCATTTGTTCCGCTTGCGCGTATACACAAAGTAAACAAATTCGCCTTGGCTTCCAATTGCTTGCCTGTTCTCAGTCCCGAGTAGTTCAGGCTTTGAACGAACTTCATGGACATACCGTCGATGTCCCCGTTATAGCATTCAATGCTGCTTGGCTTGTTTGCTGCCGTACTCCGATGGTTGCGTTCTATTTTGAAGTCCGCACATCTCCCTATCGCACGCACACACCGCAGCCTGAAATATGCTGGTGTGCCGTTCCCGAGGGATTCATGGTAGAATACCCGAGGACCCACCACTCCAAGACCCGTGCCCTGATCCGTAAGTGATCCATCGGTTACCATTTCATGCTGTGCGGTTTCTTTGGATGGACTTCATCCAGAGTTGTCCATTCCCTTTACTACTCATACAAACTGTGAAATTTCGCACATCAGCCGCGCCCTGTCACCCCATGCTACCATCCCATAGAGTTAGCATGGGTATTACACCGTCAAGGTATAGCCATCTTAATATCTTTGATTCTTTAAATTTGCCTCGCGCTATGATAACAATGTCATCGGCATATCCTTGACATTGAATACCACTGTCAGCAAGCCTGTTTAGTAGTCTATAACAGACTCCAGAGTAGCCGGAGACAACACCCCCTCCTTGGGGACAGCCTTTGGTGGTTGGGACTGTTATCATGTAATGATGCCGTGGCTTGCCGGCATGGCAGTGCGTGTATCTATCTGCTGGTGGCTATGGTCGAGACCTCTTCTCTCGAGGGCAGCATTGATTGCATCGTGAGATGTATTATTATAAATTGGCGCACTCAAAGTACGTCGCGGCTGATAAAGTACTCTGTCAGTGGACCTGCCCTGCTCTGCCTTATTCCTCTTAGGGGAAACATGCCGAGTCCCTAAGGTGAGACTTTAGGGACCGACCCGAGTCGGGGTGATGTCTAGCACCTCTTCCCTGATCCTGGTGGCAAATGTCAGTTTCAGATCCGACATTACCCTGGATTCTGAGATTATATTTAATAATAAAATCAGTTAGGCACTCACCTCTTAGATTGATGTCACTGCTTACCCCATATAGTATGGTGCGCATTGGCATCACTCCGATGAGCACCAGCACCTTCTCTTTCCTGCAATGCTCCACCAGTTTCTCAATCTCAGGTGGTCGGCGGATACGATGACCATAGAGACCGCGCTGCCCTAGCAGTTGTACACCAGTATGGGAACGCAGTCTCTAGTCAGGAATTCTGAAAGGATAGTAAAGTTAATACTTTTTCCTTGCCAATTTGCTTGCACAGCAATGCTTGGTGCAGCAATTAAAACATCAGAATTTGTAAAAAAAATAGATCATCGCAGCAGCATTCACACACATGAATATAACTCAAAGTAACGGTTATATATTGTCCCTATATTCGTTTTAGCAGATCGCCAGCGTTTCGTTTTCACTCGTCGTCTACTTTGTTCGCCGTTAGTTTTCCGTCAATTTTTCTATGTTGTCTTCTTTCACAACGTCGCTGCTCTTGTTGTATATTTCTCTGCTGCTAAAACGGCCAGTGCACTGCTCGCAACCTTCGATTCGGTCGCTGCGCTTTAGTGGTTCACCACACATCTCAAATTCGTTCTTCGTACGCTTGTGTAAGAGCTGCTACTGCGATCGATACCGCTCTAGTTCAAATACACACACACACACACAACAATATTTTTTCGTCGAGTTTGGCGCGTCAAGCAGAAGTTAAGCTCCGCTCCAAATTCTCTTCTGATTTCGTTGCCACATCTGCTACGTATGTCGTATTCCTTGGAAGCCTACCGACGCCAGCGTGCAAATATCAAAAAGAACATTTCGCGCGCATTAAAACCTTCTGGTCGACGGACAATCTGGAGAAGCCTGTGAAAGGTATCCTGCGGATCATTAATGTCGCTTGAGGCATTTTGGAATCGTATTTTAAGCAACCGTTGGCCTATTCAATCGGAAATATATACTCTGTGTGCAAATGATAATTTTGCGCGCTGAACTCGGAAGGCAACTATGTACACATCTAGTTGGTAATTAAGAAATTGCTTGGTAAAGCCTTAAATAGTTACCACCGATCATTGATGAAGCCTTGTTTACGGCGCTTGTCCACATGACATCGATGGCAATCCTCTGGAATATATCAACTTCATTTGCTTGTTTAGTCAAATCGTGAGACGGAGCGCAAATAACAAAAATTGAGCAGTCTAACTATACTGCTCCAACTGCTTAAAGGTGCTGCACTGGAGTGCCTGAGAGGCATTGCCAGTCACCCATAACAACACGCTAAGGCCTTATTATTATTATTAGGGGGGAAGCTGCACTGCGACCTATTTGATATATTGTGCCCCCTTCTGAGCCTATAGCTCTTCCATCAGCCTCAACTCCCACACGAATGTGAGAATCTGTGTTGGGTTGAGGTCTTCTATGTCTTTGCAATTCAAAACATGCGCCCCTAGGATGCTGATTCCTCTTCTAGTTGAGGCGACACACTCTGCTAGGATGTGCATCGAGGATTCCTCCTCTCATCATAAAACCTGCACAGATCGCTCCTATATACTACCCAATGTTAGTTTGGTGACTCCTTAGTCTACAGTGTCAATGTAGACCGGTAAGTATCCTTAAGGCTGTTCTTTCCCATGGTTATAATTTGTTTAAATCGTACAAGATTATAACCACCTAGGAGACATCTGGCTTGTCAGAGTCCTACTGCATCGACCAGCTCTCGCAGGTCTGCCTCTCCTCGTTTCTAAGTTCCAGTCGCATAGTGTGCCTCCTTATGCGCCACAATACGGTTCTGGTTCTGTTAGGGGCCTTTCTGCCTTCTCCATTCTTGCTTGCTTGTCAGCTGCTTCGTTTCCAGCTATCTCCCTGTGGCTTGGGACCCCTCGTATGGTGAGCCTGTTCTCAGTCCCGAGTAGTTCAGGCTTTGAACGAACTTCGTGGACTACCTTCGATGTTATCTTAGTCCCCTTTATAGCATTCAATGCTGCTTGACTTGTTTGCTGCCGTACTCCGATGGTGCACGTTCTATTTTGAAGTCCGCACATCTCCCTATCGCACACCGCAGCCTGAAATATGCTGGTGTGCGTTCCCAGGGATTCATGGTAGAATACCCGAGGACCCACCGCTCCAAGACCCGTGCCCTGATCCGTAAGTGATCCATCGGTTTACCATTTTATGCTGTGCGGTTTCATTGGATGGACTTCATCCAGAGTTGTCCATTCCCTTTTACTACTCATACAAACTGTGAAATTTCGCACATTAGCCGCGCCCTGTCACCCCATACTACCATCCCAGCAGGTTAACATGGGTATTACCACCATCGGGTATAGCCATCTTAATATCTTTGATTCTTTAAATTTGTCTCGCGCTAATGATAACAATGTCATCGGCATATCCTTGACATTGAATACCACTATCCTTGGCAGAGTGCCTGTTAGTAGTCTCTAACAGACTCCAGAGTAGCGGAGACAACACCCCTCCTTGGGGACAGCCTTTGGTGGTTAGGACTGTTATCCATGTAATGATGCCGTGGCTTGCCGGCATGGCAGTGCGTGTATCCTACCTCGCTGGTAGTATGGTCGAGACCTCTTCTCTCGAGGGTAGCATTGATTGCGTCGTGAGATGTATTATTATAAGTTGTTAGCACTCAAAGGACGTCGCGAGCTGATAAAGTACTCTGTCAGTGGACCTGCCTACTCTGTGTTACCTCTTGGGAAACATGGCAGTCCCTAAGGTGAGACTTTAGGGACCGACTGATCGGTCGGTGATGTCTAGCACCACATCCCCTGATCCTGGTGGCAAATGTCGGTTCCAGATCCGACATTACCTAGTTCTGAGATTATATTTAATAATAAAATCAGTTAGGCACTCACCTCTTAAGATTGATGCTCACTGCTGCCCCATATAGTATGGTGCGCATTGGCATCGCATCCGATGAGCACCAGCACCTTTTCTTTCCTGCAATGCTCACAGTTTCTCAATCTCAGGTGGTAGGCGGATACGATTCGACCATAGAGACCGCGCTGCCCTTGGTGTACACCAGTATGGGAACGCAGTCTCTAGTCAGAATTCTGAAAGGATAGTAAAGTTAATACTTTTCCTTACCATGACTACGAGCTCTGGGTGCTGGACCTCTCCGATCCCAGATTACTTTTGAGTCGGCTGTGAGACAGGCCCTTGATGCCGTTGTTCACTCACTGCTCCATGATCCCAGGGCCAGCCCAAGGTGTTTGTTGGTAAACATCCTTGCTAAGACCGGCGAGAGCTGCTTTAGCCCGGTGGATGTTTGCACCGATGAGCTGGCCTCTCTGTTGATGGCTTTCGACATCTACTTTTGGGGAGGCTCCAGCTGACACGGTGAGTCGGGGCCTGGAGCTGCCCCGTCACCGCTGCTCGTCATAACGACGTCAGGTACAGCTGCATCCTGCAGCTCCTCGGCCAGCTCTTGTGGGTACACGCCCAGGGGATGTCGTCATCCCCGAGCATCTCCTCGCTCGCACAGCGTCACATATGTCAGTTCTCCGTCATCTGCGAAGTCCTCCGAGCTGCTCTGCTCCGGGGCAGGAGTGTTGAAGCAGGTTGGGGCCTTGCTCCAGTCTTCTTCTTCAGTCCACTTACGGGGATGGTCCCGTAACGGGCGAAGACCTGGTGCCCCCTTCTCCACAATTATGTCTCTGGATAGCTCTTCATCCCAATCAACGGGAGGAGCTCCTCCACCTTGTTCCTCCCTGGAGATCACCTTCCAGGTGTGGGTCTCGATCATGCTCTGGTTCCTCAGCAGAACCAGCAAGGATTCGGCAGACCTGCACTCCTGGGGCAGAACAGCGTGATGTAGTGGGACGACGCTATGTCGTCCCCTACCGTGCACTCAAGGGCACGCCCTTCCACTGATTGTAGCCTCGATGTTGCGGTCCTCAGCCAATCAGCTGAGGGCCTCATCGGAGCACTCAATTACCAGGAATCCAACCCGGAAGTGAATGCACGCGAATGAGACCGCGACGTCTCCATTAGACGCAATGACTTCATCAATGATGGCCTCTTCCAACACAGATAGTCTCCGTGACCGAGCATGATCAGTGGGAAGTCCACGGGCAACAGGCCACGCTTTACCTTCTTTGCCATATCTGCATAGGACAGGCGAGGCTCGGTGGGTGTCGGCGAACTTCGTGGCCGCTGCATGCGATGTGCTTAGGCGCATGTCCAGATTTCCTGCCCCATTGTCGTTCAGCACCTTTGCCGCTGCCCAGCCGCGGGCAACGCACACAACCTCCGGGCACATCCGGATGGCAGGAACTCTCCTTCCTCTTTGGGCGCTGAGCGCCTTGTCTCGCGGTGTTCGGTGCTGGGTGCGGTGGTCTGGGTGTACCAGCCATCGGTCTCCCGTGCCTCACAGCCAGGTTCCTTGTGCCTATGGCACTCCTATGTAGTCGGTGGAGCAGCACGCTGTGGAGGATGGTCTACCACATGAGGGTCGTTCCCCGTCAGGGCCATGACCCTTCAACTGTCTTCCGACAAGCTCCGCATGGAGATCCTGCGGTATTTCAACATTTTGTACATTTTCATGAAATCCCACGAGCTGCGGAGAAGTATGTGTCCGCCCGGGCAGAGATCCGCGATACCCGGGTAGAGGCTAAACTAGAACAGGCGGTCGTCATTTGCCTGTGCTCACCGTTAAAGACTGGACTAGTTTTTGATCCGGGCCTCCAGCCAGGCTGAATCTCGGCACGGTTCGAATGACGCCTTAGTCCGGCCCGGAGTGAGTGATGAAAGATTCTACCAGTCTCGACCCATGGACATACTCTTAGGAACTGAAGCATTCTTCGACATTCTGTCAGTGGGCCAAGTTAAACTTGGTACAACTGGGGCCACGCTCCAAAAGACGCTGTTTGGATGGTAGTGACATGCCAGTTTCATCCGCAATATTCTCGAGAGCTTACTGCTAGCTTTAAGCTTGGCGCCACTTCAATTGACGATCACCTTAAACGCTTATGAGAAATTGAATCAAGTGAAACATCAAATGTACGTATAATCGACTGTTATAAATGATAGTGATCGAATTGTTGTAAGGCTGCCGTATAAGTCAACTTGGTCACTCATTCGACATAGCGCGCCGTAGATTTCTCAGCTTGAACGTTTGGAACATATGTCGCTGGTCACAGATACAAACTTATCGGAACCTCACTACTACATATGTTTTATAGCTCAGCAGCGAATCCGCAAAGCTTCGAGGTGGTCTTCGACGCCTTATGTCGGACATCCAATCAAACTTCTCTCAATGATCATTTACTTGTCGGCCCGACTCTCGGAAGATGATTTATATTTGCTGGTGTTGCGTTTCAGACTACATCGTTATGCCATAACAGCTGATGTAAACAAGAGGTACAGGCAAGTAAATGCTGATTTAAATGATCGCAAATACCAGAACACACTCTGTCGAGCTCTTCCAGATGAACCACTTCGCATTCATATATTATGGAACAATCATTACATATGGAACAGCCTCGGCCCCATACTTAGCCACACGCAGCCTGCATTATTTGGCAGATCTGTGTCGAACTGAATATCCAATCGGTGCTGCAGTCATCGAATCATCGTTGTATGTAGATGATGTTTTATCTGGAGAGTGAGGACATACAAACCCTTCGCACAATCAAGGATCAAGTCACGGAAATTTTGCATCGTGGTCACTTTCCGTTATCTAAGTGGCATTCAAATCATGCCTAATTCATCGAAAACTCCGCTTACAAGAATTTCAATACGTGTGACAACGAATTGACCAGCGCACTTGGTGTCAGCTGGAATCAACACACCGATATGCTGCTATTTCACTTTAAACCAAACATCGTTTCGTCGACCGTCACCAGGAGGACCATTCTGTCTATTTCAGCGTTGTTCAACCCTCTCGGACTGGTGTCACCACACATAATCGTCGCAAAGATAATCCTACAGGAGCTCTGGCTTGCAGGACTTGCAGGACAAATCTGTACCACAGCATCTTGAACTGGCCCGGAAGAAGTGCCTGGAATCATTCCAAACCATTTCGTCACTTGCTGTACTCGATACTGCAAACAGGTCAACCAAAGCTCATTTCTATTGCATGGATTCTGCGACGCCTCGATTCGGGCGTACGGCTATTACATCTGTATGCAGACGGAATCTGCTTGCGGGAACATTGTTGTTCGTCTTCTCACTGCCAAGTCAAGTGTAATCCCAGTAAAGACGAAATCGCTTCCTAAACTGTAATTATGTCGATCACATTTGTAGGCACAGTAACAAAAAAATCAAGTGTATATTCACCCGAAGAGCATACATATCGTATATTTCTTGTCGGAATCGCAAATTGTTGTACATTCATCTGAAACAACATTTAGTTATGTTATCAGCATTTGTCGAAATCGAGTTTCTGAGATACTGGATTTGACTTTACTCGGACGTTGGAGATTCGAACCAACGGCATCAAATCCTGCTGAAATTGTTTCTCGAGTGCCACTACCTCTGATCGACAATCATCCATGGTTCTCAGGACCAGCGTTTCTAACCCAACATCATAAACTTTGGCCGACATCAAGGAACATCAGCAACATTTATATGCAAATAATCAATGCCGAACAACGTAATCCACTTTCGTCGCCACAATGGATCGTAACCATATTCTGGAGCAACTAGCAAACATCAGATCATACTTTGACTTAAGAAAGGTAAATTTGAAACAACTTTGTCACTCGAGGAAATACGTAATGCTTCGTCTGGATCAATGTGCGGCATTTACATATTCGCAACTGCCAGGTTGGACCCAAAGCTTAAGTGGCACTCATTCGATTGGAATATTGGATCGTAAACGCCAGGGACTTGGAGCACCTTCTACCGGAGCACCCATTCCAACGCTGTGGTATCGACTTATGTGGGCCAATAAATACGTATTTTCGCATACGAAGAAACTCTTACTTGGCCGTATTCATTTGTTTGGCATCCAAGGCGGTGTACATCGAAGTAGTCTCTCAATTATCCACGAAGGCGTTCTTGGTTGTACTCAAACGAATTTTGCTCGGCGAGCGCTGCCCACTGACATATATTGTGATAATAGAACTAACTTCGTGGGTGCAGCAAATGAGCTAAAGGCTTTGAAACAATTTTTTTTGATCAATCTACTCAAGACGTAAACTCAGAGTATTGTGCATCTAATTTCGTGTAGTTTCATTTTATTCCGGCCATGGCACCCCACTTTGGCGGGATCTGCGAAGCAGCAGTTAAGAGCGCAAGGGGATTGCTGCACAAGGCGCACAACGCATCATCTTAACAATTTGGAACGGTTTGACGTGATAACATCAGACTATACTCACGAGCTTCGTGCTCGAACCAAATAGACATCATCGTCGTCAAATCTCGCTATTGGAGCCATGGTCATAATCCATGCCGAAGATCGTCTCCGCCTCAGCAATGGAAGCTCGGCCGCATCGAATCACTTGGTCCTGGAAACGATGATCATGTTCGAGTTTTTTATCTTCATACAGCCAAGGGCATCTACTGTCGACCAGTACACAAATTGGCCATCTTACCGATGGTGCCTTGATGTTAAAAGCATATCCTTTGAAGGTGGTCGGGATGTTTGGTCAAACTAATTTGAATACAACTGATATTGAATGATCAACTGTTAATTTGTCAATTTATCGCCACTTTAAATAACTCTGTTAAATCTTATTCACTTGTGTAAACACTAAATTATAAGTTTAGTAATTATCAATAGTTTTGGAGATTCGAGCAAGCCAGACGCGCGCCTGTTTTTGTCATAAATAAAGAAGTTAATTTTAGTAGTTCGCCCAGATCTGAAATTTCAAGTTTTGCATAAAAATCGCTTTATGCATCGAACAGTAGTATTTAACCTGGTATCGAGGTGCAGATGATAATGTACCCTACTAAAAGTGTTCACGGGCTGGTTCCGGCTGTATGATCGGTAGTTGGTTAGGAAGGGAAGAGAGGAAATAGGAATTGGACCGATCTTATAAATATAATATCAAGGTGACACTCCGGGGCTGTCATTGCTTGAGCTAGGCAGATGTCATTGTCACAGCAGATGCCCACCCTCCAAGATCATCAGTCACCAAAACATAAGAATATTTGATTATCCCTAAGAAAACGACTACTTTAATCATTCTTTATTCATTGTACGTTGCATGACTCCAAAAGAAACAATTTATATATTCATTTGACCAAAAACATATTAATAAAGTATATATTTATTTTTTTATTAATTTTCTTCAGCTAATATTTAAATTTGCTGAAATAAAAAAATGTTAAAAAGTAAATTCAAGTAGTCTTGGTAAATTTAAACGAAAAAAATACATATAAAAAAAAATGAAGAAATATATAAGATAAAATAGTTCTATAGATAGTAAAAGTGCAATATAATTTTAATATTAATTATATTTATTAAATTATTATCAATAACATTTAAGTAATTAGACTTTTTCGAATTTCGAATTTCGGAGCTCTGAGTCAGAGTTGGTCTTTAGGTTACCGATTAGAGTTGCTAATTAGGTCACAATGGGCAATAGGCTTACAAAAAAACGTTACCAGTGCAAATTGTTCTCTTTTTTTCTTTTGTTTGTTAATATTAATGTTACACCACTACATCACAGGTTTAATCTAAGTCAGCTAGACGAAGATAAAAGCTGAACATTAAATAAGCCTAACTCACTGCCATTTAGGTCTTTAAAAATATATAGCGAGCTTCCTAACCTTTTCTTTACTTGAACTTTGGTTCCAATAGGAGCTAGCTTTGCATTTAAAATTGGCGGATGCATTTATTATTACTTATTATTATTGTTATTGGGAAAGTTGCACCGCGACCTGTGGATCTATTGTGCCCCCTTCTGAGCATATACAGATATTCCATCATGCTGCACCTTCTTCTAGCTAGTGCGAAACATTCTGCCAGGATATGCATCGAGGACTCCTCTCTTTCATAAAACCTTCACAGATCGCTACTATATATACCCAATTTAGTTAGGTGACTTCTTAGTCTACAGTGTCCCAGTCAATATACCGTTAAGTATCCTAAGGCTGTTCTTTCCCATGGTTATAACTTGTTTAAATCGTCCAAGATTATAACCACCTAGAAGACACCTGGCTTGTCGGAGTCCTACTGCCTCCGACCAGGTCTGTTGCCGTCTCTGTCTCTCCTCTTTTCTAAGTTCAAGTCGTATAGCGCTTTCTGCCCCCATTCTTGCTTGCTTATCAGCCGCCCCGTTTCCCGCTATGTCCCTGTGGCCCGGTCACCATCGCAGGGCAAGCGTGTTGTGAGTCCCAACTAGGTTTAGCTGTGAACGAGCCTCAAGGACTACCTTCGATGTAATCTTAGTCCCCATTAAGGCGTTCAATGTTGCTTGACTATCGGATAGGATGGATATATCCGTATTCCGATAGTTACGTTTTATGTTGAAGTCCGCACATTTCCCTATCGATACACCTCAGCTTGGAATATACTGCTATGCGTTCCTAGGGATTCATGGTATGACACGCGAGGGCCCCCCACACTAAGACCTGTGCCATGATTGGTGAGTGATCCGCCGGTGCACACCTTATGGTGTGCGGCTTCATAGGATGGTCCTCTTCCAGAGTTGTCCAATCCCTTTTAATGCTCATATGAACTGTGAAATTACGCTCGAAGATATATTCGGCTTTCATTTCGTCCATGGGTTGCAAAAGCAGGGGCAGTTCATTTGAGAGGAGTTGAGCATCTTTATTGCCTAGGATGTGATTGCCCCCAACTCCTTCAGCTGACATCCTTAAAAGCGTCGCTTTCTGCTGGATCCTTATGATGTGGTGGAGTGGCGTGAGCTCCATAGAGGCTTCAAGGGGCATTGTTGAGGAGGTGCGCATTGTTCCTGTCATACAAACAGAGGCCATTCTTTGCAACTTTTGCAGTTGCTTTTTACGGTAATCAGCCGTGCTCTGTCACCCCATGCTATTACCCCATAAGCTAGCATGGGTCTTACTACCATTAGGTATAGCCATCTTACAATAACCATCCGACAATACTACGACATGTATAAAGTGCCCTGGAGCAGTTTAATATCGTGCTTTGCACATGAGTGCCAAACTTAAGCGTGCTGTCAAATGTGACTTCCAGGTATTTAACCTCCCTACTTGTTTCTATTAGGGCTCCTGATAGCACTATTTGCCTCTCTGTAACTTATATCGTTCAGTAAAGGGGACGATGACTGTGTTCGTAGGGTTTAGTTGAGTCCGACCTCCTACACCAGTCATACGTTTTCCCTTAGCCTAGACTGGACTATGTCACAAAGTGAACCTTGGCATTGAATACCATTGTTAGTGCTTCTGTTTAGTAGTTCGTCTACCAATAGGCTCCAGAGTAGCGGAGACAAAACACCCCCTTGGGGACAGCCCTTGGTGGTTAGGACCGTTACAGTGCTATCATGTAATGATGCTGTGGCTTGCCTGGACCGCAGCAGTGCGAGAATCCATCTGCTGATGGTAGGATCCAGGCTACTTCTCGAGAGGGCGTCCTTGATCGCATCGGGCGATGTATTGTCGAAGGCACCCTCTATGTCTAGAAAGGCGCACAAAGCTACTTCCTTATTATCAATTGCCGCACTCAAAGTACGTTGCAGCTGATAAAGTGCTGTGCCCGTGGACCGGCCGATTGTATATGCATGCTGCGTTGGGTGCAGCGGCCTTTGTTTAAGCACATTGCATCTAATTTTGTAGTCCACCATCTTTTTCAAAATTTTCAGTAAAAACGGTGTCATGCTGATAGGTCTGAAGGACTTTGGTTCGGTAATATCTTTCTTCCCTGCTCTCGGGATGAAGACTACCCTAGCTCTCCTCCATGCGCTCGGTATGTGCCCGAGGGCTAGGCTACTTACAAGAGCTTTCCTAATACGGCAGAGGAGTATGTCCTGGCCCCTTTGAAGGAAGGCTGACGATATGCCGTCCATTCCGGGAGATTTATACGGCTGGAATGTACCAATTGCCCAATTTGGTTTCTCCTTTGTGACTCTCGACTTTGCGCATGCCCAGTCGACGGTCTATATTTGCTCACTCCTACGATATCCTCTTCCTGAGACGTGACTTGTGGTGACGCGCAGCCTTTCCAGATTGTCGTTCCACCGGGGGCATCTTTTTCCATAAACTTTTTCCCTACCGGGCAATTGTTCACAAATGCACCAATTACGCACTTATTGAGTTCATCTGTGGCTCTGTCCAGCTCTATTGGATTCCTGGGTGTACCAGATAGACCGTAGGCGAGGTAGAGCCAGTTGGTTCTCCTGGGATTGCGACCTGGTGTACTACTATCCGTATATAATTTTAAATTAAATATGATCAGACATGGATTCCTCTTGGGAAACATGCCATTCCCTAAGGTGAAGCTTTAGGGCTGATCAGGATGATGTCCAGCACCACTTCCTGATCCTAGTAACAAATGTCGGTGCAGATCCGACATAACCTAATTCTATATTATATTTAAAAATAACCCCCTTAAATTGATGTCACTGCTGCCCCATATCGTATGGTGCGCATTGGCATCGCATCCGATGAGCACCGGCATTTTCTCTTTCCTGCACTACTCCACCAGCTTTTCTACCTCTGGTGGTGGGCAGGTGCATCCCCTGTGAAGTCTGCAGACACGATGACCATAGACCAGTATGGGAACGCAGTCTCTAGTCAGGAATTCTGAAAGGATAGTAAAGTTAATACTTTTCCTTACCATGATATAAGCTCTGGGTGTTGGACCTCTCCGATCCCAGATTACCTTTGAGCCGGCTGAGCCAGACCTTTAACGCCATTGTTCACCCACGGCCCAAGGTGTTTGTTGGTAAAAATCCTTGCTAAGACCGCCAAGGCTGCTTTAGCCCGGTGGATGTTTACCTGAGCCAGCCTTGTGTCGGTGACTCCTCCCATCTATTGCTGGGGTGGCGGCTCCAGCTGACACGGGCAATGGGGCCTGGAGCTGCCCCCGTCACCGCTGCTCGTCATAACGACGTCAGCTACAGCTGCATCCTGCAGCTCCTCCGCCAGCTCTTGCGAGTACATGCGGATGTTATCGTCCCCCAGCATCTCCACTTGGCACAGCGTCACATATGCCAGTTCTCCGTCATCTGCGAAGTCCTCCGACGGGTCAGTGGGCTGCGTAGTCGGAATGCTTTGCTCAGGGGCAGGACTGTCTGTTGTGGTGATGCTGCCCACTGAGACATCCTCCTTGCCCGTTGGAGCAGGTTGGGGCCTTGCTCCAGTCTTCTTCTTCAGCACACTTACGGGGATGGTCCCGTAACGGAAGAAGAGCTGGTGCCCTTCTCCACAATTATGCCTCTGGATAGCTCGTCATCCCGATCACCAGGAGGGGTCATCCACCCTCGTTCCTCCTGGAGATCACCTTCCAGGTGTCGGTCTTGATCCTGTTCTGCTTCTCAGCAGAACCATCAGGGGTTCTGTAGACCAATCTACACTCATGTGGCAGAACAAAGTGATGCAGTGAGGCGACGGTATATTCCCCACCCCCTTGCACATAAGGGGCACGCTGTTCCACAATTGTAGCCTCGACACTGCGGTCCTCAGCCAAACGGCTGAGGCCTCATCGGAGCATTCAATTACCAGGAATCCAACCCGAAAATCAATGCCCGCGAATGAGACCCCGATATCTAACCAGACGTCATGACTTCATCTATGATGGCCTCTTCCAACACAGATAAATCTCCGTGACTGAGCATGACCCGTGGGAAATCCACCGGCAACACGGCCAGCTTAACCTTTTTGCCATGTCTCCATATGACTCGGTGGGTGTCGGCGAGCTGGGCTTCGTGGCCGCTGCACGCGATGTGCTTGGGCGCAGGTCCAGATTTCCTGTCCCACTGTTCTTCAGCACCTTTGCCGCTGCCGAGCCGCGGGCAACGCCCACAACCTCCGGGCACATCCGCTAGGGGTGGCCTTCGTCAGGGCTGAGTCCTGCTGGAGGTACCAAAGGTACCATTTGACCCTTGAACCGCAGAGATCTCGTCCGGTTCGGGTTGACCCCTTGGTGGTAGGAACTATCCCTTCCTCTTTGGGCGCTGAGCTGTGGAGAAGTATATGTCCAGCCGGGGCGAGATCCGCGATACCTGGGTAAGGCTAAATTATAACAGGCGGTCGCGGGGCTAGTTTTTAATCCGGGCCCAGCCAGGCTGACTCTCGGCACGGTTCGAATTACGCCTTAGTCCGGCCAGGACTTAGATGAGGGGATAGAATGGGGTAGGTAGATTTGTAGGGAGATAGGGGCCTAAGCGCCTAGTCGGTACGATCGACATTATCGCACCCGCTGTTTGTCCGGGACTGCTTATTTTCAATGAATCTCGTAATATTCTCAACTAACCTTTCCGGGGTGGTCGTTCGCTATCCGCAACCCGCGACCCGCCTGGTGGCCTCAGCTTAGCCCCATGCACACCATCCCACAAGTTCTTTAGACCAAGTAGCGAATGCATTACTTAATACAAATATTCGTTTAACAACTATTTGCCCAACTTCAAATGTACGTGGCCTCGGCGTAAATTATATGTTCTCTGATTTGTATCATATGCCTTATTCATATGTATTTCCTTCTCTACGTGGGTAAGGTCCAATAAGATTCAGTGTTCAGTCTTTGGAATGGGTTCTCACTTATGATTTGATTACCCATTCGTGATTTCAGTGCCTGAGCGGGATATTTCGAAGTTTTACATAATTCACAGTTTCGAATATACGTGCGAATGTCAACAACCATTCGTGGCCAATAAAACTTGCGACGTATTAGTTCTAAGCACTTGGCTATACCACAATGAGAAGAAGTAGGTTGATTGGATTGCGCGGATTGGATCACACTTTCACGCAACGCCATGGGAACAACATGCTTCCAAGATTCGGTATTACAATCTGTCTCATTATGAACAAAATCTGTACGGTGGTAAATATATTCATCCACTACTTGGAAATCATGTAAATTGGCTTTAACATAATGCTCCTTTAGTTCGACATATTCAATAGACTTGAATGCGTCTGAGCTTAAGTTAATTTCCGGAATAACTTCAAAGTGTATGGCTGCTATTTCATCTTCATATGATCCAGACAATGCATCGTCTACAATATTTTCACTGACTTTGCGAAGTTCTATACTAAAGTTAAAACCCTGTAGCTTTATAGCCCATCTTGAGTCTGCCATTCAATCTTGTTGATTCATTAGCCAACGTAAACTTTCATGATCGGTTATGACTTTAAATTCGTGACCTTCAATGTACATCGGAAATCTCTTTATAGCTAAAACTACTGCTAAACACTCTAGTTCCGTCACAGAATAATTGCGTTGTGCTTTATTGCTTTAATTTGACATATATGCAATGGGTCGTTCTACTCCTCATCAGACTCATCACATTTTCGTTCTCATCGAGCGCGCTTACCGGAGGTCAAGCTGCCTACGTTTTTTTGTGGTTACACGGAATATGCAAATTTCATATCCATGTTTAACTCAATTATTGACACAGACAGTCAGCTTAGTGACATTGAAAAGCTTCAGAACTTGCGGTCATGTTTGGTCGTAGCTTTAAAATCAGGACATTCGCTAGAAAAATTATCGTGCGGCTTTGATATTCTTTTTTTATATATATAGCAGTTACATTTTAAACATTAATAAAGGGCTATAAAACATTGATTTGTAACAGAATGAATAATAACAGTGAATTACAATCTATAACATAAGCATAGAACAGGTTTTAGCAGCCCTGCTGGTTATTACAGATATTAAGGTTTTTATAGCTAAACTGATTTAAATTTATGATACTAGATTTAGAAAAAAGGTAATAATATTTAGTTAACTATCAAACTATAGGCAATAAGCGCATAATGAATGAAACTAACAAATTTATGAATCACTTTAGGACTTATCCGTTAATAAAATGGTTGTATCTTGAAATTATAAATATATCAATCGTGATTTCCCTTAAACAATAACTGATTCTACTTTAATTTGAAAAATTGTTTTCGGAAAGGAGGAAAGTGGGAAAATAATCCACAAAGAACAATATCATTCTCTATTAACAATAATTGTGGTATTTATTTAGAAATCTATCAACTGGCTTAGAACGACATGAAGACAATAATAAAATTCCGAAAGGAGAAAAGAATTCAAAATAATTAATTTTTTAGCTAATAGTGGTTAATTTAATAATTTTGCTTTCATATTTATTGATTATTGGTCAGGCACCGCAAAACTCACAGATTACCCGCAATTCCTAACAATTAATAATACGCACTGAACTATTTCAAGAATTGGATGGTGGTTGATTTGAGGGAAAGGAGAATTCAGAGATTTTAACGGTTTTGTGGGCATTTGGACGAGGCTATACGAACTTTGGACTGCAGTTGGGAAGTAACCGTACTACGTTATTCGTAGCCACACGTTTGGCGCCATTTATTTATGTAACGAACACTCCAGCAAACTGGAGGCGTACTCTGCTTACAGGGTCGATTGTGCTCAGGGAAAATGCGGTGGGTGCTTTTGATACCTAGTAAGCTGCGGTGTCACATAACTAAAAAATAGTAGACAGAGTGCTAAAGGAACGGAGTAAAACGACCAGACAGAATAGCTAACAGCATCCACCAATGATATATTTAGATCGAAGAACAGAGATGTTGATGTTCTTCTTCTTTTACCCGCACTAACCTGTAAGGACTAATATTCGGTGCCTTTACCCTATTAAAGAGGCAAAAACCATATTTATTTCAAGAGCCCATTTAAATTATTTTAATCCATAATTAATTCCTTTTAATTCCATTATTTTTAGGCAGGTATTTACATATGTTTTTGTATGCCACATCTGTTATATGGTCAGTATTAGTTGGTTATTTTCTTTATAACTTACAATCTCTGAGTGCGGTTATGGCGTAATTACAGCACCAAAACAGCTGTGTTAGTAGTCCATCGTAGTCGACAGGCCTGAAGACGGATGACGTTGCTGTTTGAACTTCAAAACGGATTAGACAATATAACAGCTGATATCACATACACATACCATACCAAGTTTAGCTAATGCATTACACAATTAAATATTAATTCCTCACAAATTAATTCTATGTTAATTTAAACTAAAGTTTAATAAAACGTGTAGTGAAGTTTTGCAGTGCGGTCACTATTTCTTCAGGATGATTCGGTCAACCGCCGCTCACATATGATCCGATATTTGCACCAGTTGGTGCACTTTATGCCAATCAGATGTTACATTTGCCTCCGAGACTTCGGCGCTGACCCGCCTTCAAAGGGCTGGTACCGAAGCACATCAGCACTGTACTGATGTATTCCCGTATTGCACACTCAACAGATTAACAGCAAGTTAATTGTTAATGGCAGCAATACGCTGGTCGCGCTCGAACTGGCCAACTGTGTAGCTTCAAGTACAGAAAGGGCACTGGCACACTGTTAGTGATCACAATTTGAATCATTGGTACAGCAGCCCATTTACAATTGCGTATGGCAGCCGCCACATTTTGGGGAGACGCTTATACACAAAAAATCCTTTAAATAATCTCGATATGCCGGGTTTTTATAATATATTTACACAATTTCTATCCAATAATGACGGGATCGCACTTTTCACCGTTTTTAGTCAGTTGGTTCTCCTGGGATTGCGACCTGGTGTACTACTATCCGTATATAATTTTAAATTAAATATGATAGACCTATGATCAGACATGGATTCCTCTTGGGAAACATGCCATTCCCTAAGGTGAAGCTTTAGGGCTGATCAGGATGATGTCCAGCACCACTTCCCTGATCCTAGTAACAAATGTCGGTGCAGATCCGACATTACCTAATTCTATATTATATTTAAAAATAACCCCCTTAAATTGATGTCACTGCTGCCCCATATCGTATGGTGCGCATTGGCATCGCATCCGATGAGCACCGGCATTTTCTCTTCCCTGCAATACTCCACCAGCTTTTCTACCTCTGGTGGTGGGCAGGGTGCATCCCCTGTGAAGTCTGGAGACACGATGACCATAGACCAGTATGGGAACGCAGTCTCTAGTCAGGAATTCTGAAAGGATAGTAAAGTTAATACTTTTCCTTACCATGATATAAGCTCTGGGTGTTGGACCTCTCCGATCCCAGATTACCTTTGAGCCGGCTGAGCCAGACCTTTAACGCCATTGTTCACCCACGGCCCAAGGTGTTTGTTGGTAAAAATCCTTGCTAAGACCGCCAAGGCTGCTTTAGCCCGGTGGATGTTTACCTGAGCCAGCCTTGTGTCGGTGACTCCTCCCATCTATTGCTGCGGTGGCGGCTCCAGCTGACACGGGCAATGGGGCCTGGAGCTGCCCCCGTCACCGCTGCTCGTCATAACGACGTCAGCTACAGCTGCATCCTGCAGCTCCTCCGCCAGCTCTTGCGAGTACATGCGGATGTTATCGTCCCCCAGCATCTCCACTTGGCACAGCGTCACATATGCCAGTTCTCCGTCATCTGCGAAGTCCTCCGACGGGTCAGTGGGCTGCGTAGTCGGAATGCTTTGCTCAGGGGCAGGACTGTCTGTTGTGGTGATGCTGCCCACTGAGACATCCTCCTGCCCGTTGGAGCAGGTTGGGGCCTTGCTCCAGTCTCTTCTTCAGCACACTTACGGGGATGGTCCCGTAACGGAAGAAGAGCTGGTGCCCCTTCTCCACAATTATGCCTCTGGATAGCTCGTCTATCCCGATCACCAGGAGGGGTCATCCACCCTCGTTCCTCCTGGAGATCACCTTCCAGGAGTCGGTCTCGATCCTGTTCTGGTTCCTCAGCAGAACCATCAGGGGTTCTGTAGACCAATCTACACTCATGTGGCAGAACAAAGTGATGCAGTGAGGCGACGGTATAGTCCCCCACCCCTCTTGCACACAAGGGGCACGCCGTTCCACAATTGTAGCCTCGGCGTTGCGGTCCTCAGCCAATCGGCTGAGGCCTCATCGGAGCATTCAATTACCAGGAATCCAACCCGGAAGTGAATGCCCGCAAATGAGACCACGACATCTCCATCAGACGCACTGATTTCGTCGACGATGGCCTCTTCCAACACAGATAAATCTCCGTGACTGAGCATGACCCGTGGGAAATCCACGGGCAACACTTAACACTTAGCTTAACCTTTTTGCCATGTCTCCATATGACTCGGTGGGTGTCGGCGAGCTGGGCTTCGTGGCCGCTGCACGCGATGTGCTTGGGCGCAGGTCCAGGTTTCCTGATCCATTATCGTTCAGCAGCTTTGCCGCTGCCGAGCCGCGGGCAACGCCCACAACCTCCGGGCACATCCGCTAGGGTGGCCTTCGTCAGGGCTGAGTCCCTGCTGGAGGTACCAAAGGTACCATTTACCCTTGAACCGCAGAGATTCGTCCGGTTCGGCTGACCCCTTGGTGGTAGGAACTATCCCTTCCTCTTTGGGCGCTGAGCTGTGGAGAAGTATATGTCCAGCCGGGGCAGAGATCCGCGATACCTGGGTAAGGCTAAATTATAACAGGCGGTCGCGGGGCTAGTTTTAATCCGGGGCCCAGCCAGGCTGACTCTCGGCACGGTTCGAATTACGCCTTAGTCCGGCCAGGACTTAGATGAGGGGATAGAATGGGGTAGGTAGATTTGTAGGGAGATAGGGGGCCTAAGCGCCTAGTCGGTACGATCGACATTATCGCACCCGCTGTTTGTCCGGGACTGCTTATTTTCAATGAATCTCGTAATATTCTCAACTAACCTTTCCGGGGGTGGTCGTTCGCTATCCGCAACCCGCGACCCGCCTGGTGGCCTCAGCTTAGCCCCATGCACACCATCCCACAAGTTCTTTAGACCAAGTAGCGAATGCATTACTTAATACAAATATTCGTTTAACAACTATTTGCCCAACTTCAAATGTACGTGGCCTCGCGCGTAAATTATATGTTCTCTGATTTGTATCATATGCCTTATTCATATGTATTTCCCTTTCTTCTACGTGGGTAAGGTCCAATAAGATCTGCGTTCAGTCTTTGGAATGGGTTCTCACTTATGATTTGATTACCCATTCGTGATTTCAGTGCCTGAGCTGGATATTTCGAAGTTTTACATAATTCACAGTTTCGAATATACGTGCGAATGTCAACAACCATTCGTGGCCAATAAAACTTGCGACGTATTAGTTCTAAGCACTTGGCTATACCACAATGAGAAGAAGTAGGTTGATTGGATTGCGCGGATTGGATCACACTTTCACGCAACGCCATGGGAACAACATGCTTCCAAGATTCGGTATTACAATCTGTCTCATTATGAACAAAATCTGTACGGTGGTAAATATATTCATCCACTACTTGGAAATCATGTAAATTGGCTTTAACATAATGCTCCTTTAGTTCGACATATTCAATAGACTTGAATGCGTCTGAGCTTAAGTTAATTTCCGGAATAACTTCAACGTGTATGGCTGCTATTTCATCTTCATATGATCCAGACAATGCATCGTCTACAATATTTTCACTGACTTTGCGAAGTTCTATACTAAAGTTAAAACCCTGTAGCTTTATAGCCCATCTTGGGAGTCTGCCATTCAACTCTTGTTGATTCATTAGCCAACGTAAACTTTCATGATCGGTTATGACTTTAAATTCGTGACCTTCAATGTACATCGGAAATCTCTTTATAGCTAAAACTACTGCTAAACACTCTAGTTCCGTCACAGAATAATTGCGTTGTGCTTTATTAAGCTAATTTGACATATATGCAATGGGTCGTTCTACTCCTCATCAGACTCATCACATTTTCGTTCTCATCGAGCGCGCTTACCGGAGGTCAAGCTGCCTACGTTTTTTTGTGGTTACACGGAATATGCAAGTTTCATATCCATGTTTAACTCAATTATTGACACAGACAGTCAGCTTAGTGACATTGAAAAGCTTCAGAACTTGCGGTCATGTTTATTGGTCGTAGCTTTAAAATCAGGACATTCGCTAGAAAAATTATCGTGCGGCTTTGGATATTCTTTTTTTATATATATAGCAGTTACATTTTAAACATTAATAAAGGGCTATAAAACATTGATTTGTAACAGAATGAATAATAACAGTGAATTACAATCTATAACATAAGCATAGAACAGGTTTTAGCAGCCCTGCTGGTTATTACAGATATTAAGGTTTCTTATAGCTAAACTGATTTAAATGTATGATACTAGATTTAGAAAAAATTTAATAATATTTAGTTAACTATCAAACGATAGGCAATAAGCGCATAATGAATGAAACTAACAAATTTATGAATCACTTTAGGACTTATCCGTTAATAAAATGGTTGTATCTTGAAATTATAAATATATCAATCGTGATTTCCCTTAAACAATAACTGATTCTACTTTAATTTGAAGAATTGTTTTCGTAAAAGAGGTAAGTGGCGAAATAATCCACAAAGAACAATATCATTCTCTATTAACAATAATTGTGGTATTTATTTAGAAATCTATCAACTGGCTTAGAACGACATGAAGACAATAATAAAATTCCGAAAGGAGAAAAGAAATCAAAATAATTAATTTTTTTAGCTAATAGTGGTTAATTTAATAATTTTGCCTTTCATATTTATTGATTATTGGTCATGCACCGCAAAACTCACAGATTACCCGCAATTCCTAACAATTAATAATACGCACTGAACTATTTCAAGAATTGGATGGTGGTTGATTTGAGGGAAAGGAGAATTCAGAGATTTTAACGGTTTTGTGGGCATTTGGACGAGGCTATACGAACTTTGGACTGTCAGTTGAGGAAGTAACCGTACTACGTTATTCGTAGCCACATACGTTTGGCGCCATTTATTTATGTAACGAACACTCCAGCAAACTGGAGGCGTACTCTGCTTACAGGGTCGATTGTGCTCAGGGAAAATGGGGTGGGTGCTTTTGATACCTAGTAAGCTGCGGTGTCACATAACTAAAAAATAGTAGACAGAGTGATAAAGAAACGGAGTAAAACGACCAGACAGAATAGCTAACAGAATCCACCAATGATATATTTAGATCGAAGAACAGAGATGTTGATGTTTCTTCTTTTACCCGACTAACATGTAAGGACTAATATTCGGTGCCTTTACCCTATTAAAGAGGCAAAACCATATTTATTTCAAGAGCCCATTTAAATTATTTTAATCCATAATTAATTCCTTTTAATTCCATTATTTTTAGGCAGGTATTTACATATGTTTTTGTATGCCACATCTGTTAAATGGTCATTATTAGCTGGTTATTTTCTTTATAATTTACTATCTCTGAGGGCGTTTACGCCGTACTTACAGCACCAAAACAGCTGTGTTAGTAGTCCATCGTAGTCGACTGACCTGAAGAACTTCAAAACGGATTAGACAATATAACAGCTGATATCACATACACATACCATACCAAGTTTAGCTAATGCATTACACAATTAAATATTAATTCCTCACAAATTAATTCTATGTTAATTTAAACTAAAGTTTAATAAAACGTGTAGTGAAGTTTTGCAGTGCGGTTACTTTTTCTTCAGGATGATTCGGTCAACAGCCGCTCACATATGATCCGATATTTGCACCACTTCGTGCACTTTATGCCAATCAGATGTTACATTTGCGTCCGAGACTTCGGCGCTGACCCGCCTTCAAAGGGCTGGTACCGAAGCACATCAGCACTGTACTGATGTATTCCCCGTATTGCACACTCAACAGATTAACAGCAAGTTAATTGTTAATGGCAGCAATACGCTGGTCGCGCTCGAACTGGCCAACTGTGTAGCTTCAAGTACAGAAAGGGCACTGGCACACTGTTAGTGATCACAATTTGAATCATTGGTACAGCAGCCCATTTACAATTGCGTATGGCAGCCGCCACATTTTGGGGAGACGCTTATACACAAAAAATCCTTTAAATAATACGATATGCCGGGTTTTTATAATATATTTACACAATTTCTATCCAATAATGACGGGATCGCACTTTTCACCGTTTTTAGTCAGTTGGTTCTCCTGGGATTGCGACCTGGTGTACTACTATCCGTATATAATTTTAAATTAAATATGATAGACCTATGATCAGACATGGATTCCTCTTGGGAAACATGCCATTCTCTAAGGTGAAGCTTTAGGGCCGATCAGGATGATGTCCAGCACCTCTTCCCTGATCCTAGTAACAAATGTCGGTGCAGATCCGACATAACCTAATTCTAGATTATATTTAAAAATAACCCCCTTAAATTGATGTCACTGCTGCCCCATATCGTATGGTGCGCATTGGCATCGCATCCGATGAGCACCGGCATTTCTCTTTCCTGCAACACTCCACCAGCTTCTCTACCTCTGGTGGTGGGCAGGGCGCATCCCCTGCGAAGTATGCAGACACGATGACCATAGAACAGTATGGGAACGCAGTCTCTAGTCAGGAATTCTGAAAGGATAGTAAAGTTAATACTTTTCCTTACCATGATATAAGCTCTGGGTGCTGTACTTCTCCGATCCCATATTACCTTTGAGCCGGCTGTAAACAGGCCTTTAACGCCATTGTTCACCCACGGCCCAAGGTGTTTGTTGGTAAAAATCCTTGCTAAGACCGCCAAAGCTGCTTTAGCCCGGTGGATGTTTACCTGAGCCAGCCCTGTGTCGGTGACTCCTCCCATCTATTGCTGGGGTGGCGGCTCCAGCTGACACGGGCAATGGGGCCTGGAGCTACCCCCGTCACCGCTGCTCGTCATAACGACGTCAGCTACAGCTGCATCCTGCAGCTCCTCCGCTAGCTCTTGCGAGTACATGAGGATGTCATCGTCCCCCAGCATCTCCACTTGGCACAGCGTCACATATGCCAGTTCTCCGTCATCTGCGAAGTCCTCCGACGGGTCGGTGGGCTGCGTGGTCGGAATGCTCTGCTCAGGGGCAGGACTGTCTGTTGTGGTGATGCTGCCCACTGAGACATCCTCCTTGCCCGTTGGAGCAGGTTGGGGCCTTGCTCCAGTCTTCTTCTTCAGCACACTTACGGGGATGGTCCCGTAACGGAAGAAGAGCTGGTGCCCCTTCTCCACAATTATGCCTCTGGATAGCTCGTCTATCCCGATCACCAGGTGGGGTCATCCACCCTCGTTCCTCCTGGAGATCACCTTCCAGGTGTCGGTCTCGATCCTGTTCTGCTTTCTCAGCAGAACCATCAGGGATTCGGTAGACCGATCTACACTCATGTGGCAGTACAGCGTGATGCAGTGGGGCGACGGTATGTTCTCCCCCACTCTTGCACATAAGGGAGCACGCTCTTCCACAATTGTAGCCTCGGCGTTGCGGTCCTCAGCCAAACGGCTGAGGCGTCATCGGAGCATTCAATTACCAGGAATCCAACCCGGAAGTGAATGCCCGCAAATGAGACCACGACATCTCCATCAGACGCACTGATTTCGTCGACGATGGCCTCTTTCAACACAGATAAATCTCCGTGACTAAGCATGACCCGTGGGAAATCCACGGGCAACACGGCCAGCTTAACCTTTTTGCCATGTCTGCATATGACAGGCAAGGCTCGGTGGGTGTCGGCGAGCTGGGCTTCGTGGCCGAAGGTGGCCCTCGTCAGGGCTGAGTCCCTGCTGGAGGTACGAAAGGTACCATTTTACCCTTGAACGGCAGAGATTCGTCCGGTTCGGGTTGACCCCTTGGTGGTAGGAACTATCCCTTCCTCTTTGGGCGCTGAGCTGTGGAGAAGTATATGTCCAGCCGGGGCAGAGATCCGCGATACCTGGGTAAGGCTAAATTATAACAGGCGGTCGCGGGGCTAGTTTTTAATCCGGGCCCAGCCAGGCTGACTCTCGGCACGGTTCGAATTACGCCTTAGTCCGGCCAGGACTTAGATGAGGGGATAGAATGGGGTAGGTAGATTTGTAGGGAGATAGGGGGCCTAAGCGCCTAGTCGGTACGATCGACATTATCGCACCCGCTGTTTGTCCGGGACTGCTTATTTTCAATGAATCTCGTAATATTCTCAACTAACCTTTCCGGGGGTGGTCGTTCGCTATCCGCAACCCGCGACCCGCCTGGTGGCCTCAGCTTAGCCCCATCCACACCATCGCACAAGTTCTTTAGACCAAGTAGCGGATGCATTACTTAATACAAATATTCGTTTAACAACTATTTGCCCAACTTCAAATGTACGTGGCCTCGCGCGTAAATTATATGTCCTCTGATTTGTATCATAAGCCTTATTCATATGTATTTCCTTTCTTCTAAGTGGGTAAGGTCCAACAAGATCTGCGTTCAGTCTTTGGAATGGGTTCTCACTTATGATTTGTAACGAACACGTTGATGTGTGCAGCAAACTGGAGGCGTACTCTGCCTACAGGGTCGACTGTGCTCAGGGAAAATGGGGGTGCTTTTGCTACCTAGTAAGCTGCCGTGCCACATAACTAAAATTAGTAGACAGAGTGCTAAAGGAACGGAATAAACAACCAGATAGAATAGCTAAAAGAATTCACGAGTGACATATCTAGATCGAAGAACAGAGATGTTGATGCTCTTCTTCTTTACCCGCCCAACCTGTAAAGACTAATAGTTGGTGCCTTTACCCTATTAAGGATGCAAAACCATTTTATGTCAGGAGCCCATTAAGTCTACTTTAATTCATTATGTTCTTATCTACTTCATATTGGTGATTGGTTCCATTATTATAATTATTAACATTAATATTTCGAGTTTACCTAATTAATAATTTCCATTTTTCAGGTTTGGAATTGTTGCTTAATTACTACTTCTTAATTGCTAATAATTCATTACATTTTTTTTTTCTTTTTAAATTTTGGTCAATTCATTCGATAATACACTTATGCTATAAGGACTGTATATATATATGTATGTAACCTGTGTCAACTAAATAAGGAGGTATCTTCGTATGGCTAGGTATATCAAAACTGCTATATGGTCATTATGGTTATTTTTCTTTTATAACTTACAATTTCTGAGCGCGATTATGCCGTACTTACAGCACCAAACAAAAGCTGCGGCAGTAGTCCATCGTAGTCGACAGGCCTGAAGACGGATGACGTTGCTATTTTGAACTTCGAAACGGATTAGACAATATAGCAGCTGATGTCACATATACGTACCATACCAAGTTTAGTTAACGCCTTACCAAAATTAATACAACTAATTTTCCATAAATTCACTCATTATTAACATAACCTTAAAATCCTATTAGAATGTTGTGTATTGTAGAGTTCTAAGTAGTCGACAGTTGCTATTTCCTTTTTGATGATTTGGTCCACCGCCGCTCACATGTGTTCCAATACGTGTGCAAGTTGGTGTAGGTTACGCCACTAAGATATCAAATGTTTGAGTCCGAGATTTCAGGGGTGACTCGCCCTTAACAGGTGGGCCTGCTGCACGTGTGCGTTATCGATGCGGCGTCAGAGTGTTGTAGACAGTTTCCCGTATTGCACAGCCAACAGATTAACAGTAAGTTAATTGGTAATGGCAGCAATACGGTTGGCGCTCGAATTGACCGCTTCAATTTCAGTAGGCACTGGCGATCACAATTTGAGTGATAGTGTAGCCGCCCTTGCACAAATAGCTTATGGCAGCCACTACGTTGCGGGAAGACGTAAACTTTCCAGCCAATATTGGTGGGCACGCACTTTACGCCGTCTGTTACATTGAATTCTTTTAATGAATATCAATACTTGAGCGGTACTATGGCGATGCCGCCAAGTTATTTTTTCCAGCCAATAATCAATGCACACGTGTCAGTTGCCGAGAGCCAAAAGAAAGCTTTCTGGAAGCAACTAAAGTAGCCGTCGCTGCGCACAGATGCTCTAATTCAGAGTTGCTAATTAGGTCATAAGTGCTGTGAAAGGTTCAGCTATCGCATCATTGGCGATCAGCTGTTTACATATTTTCTTACATGCTGATCGTGATATTTGTTACCAGTGCGAATATGTACACCACTACAGCAGAGGTTTAATCTAAGTCTGATAGGCGAAGATAAAAGCTGAAGAAAGGTGTTCATATGAATTACCAGATGTCTTTCACACGAAATGAGCCTAACTCTCTGCCATTCATGTCCTCTAAAATATATAACGAGTTTCCCAACCTTTTTCTTATACGAGCTTGGGTTCCAATAGGAGCTAGCTTTGCATTAAAATTAGCGGATGCATTACTCAATACAAAGTTTCGTTTAACAACTGTTTGTCCAACTGCAAATGTACGTGGCCTCGCACGTAAATTATATGTTCT
This sequence comes from Drosophila paucipuncta, assembly GCA_035043875.1. NCBI lineage: Eukaryota > Metazoa > Arthropoda > Insecta > Diptera > Drosophilidae > Drosophila > Drosophila paucipuncta. The sequence goes on along the minus strand of JAWNMP010000106.1, from coordinate 69,744 downwards.
CTGATTTTTATCGTAAGCCTTATTCATATGCTTTTGGGTATCTGAACGTAATTTAGCAAACTCGTCAGCTCGATTCAACTTGATTGAGCCTTCGCTTAGTAAATTCAAATTTTTAAGTAACAAGTAATCTTTCCCGTGAGTGAGCATATATTGTCCAAACACAACGAAATAGGGTGACTGTCCAATAGTCTGGTGAAGGTGGTTTCTTAAGGAGCAATTTATACTACTTAGGTACAAATCCCAATCTCTCTGATCGTGTCGTACATACGATCTTAACGCAGCGTTGATCGACCGATTAACTCGTTCTGCAGCATTTGATTGAGGTGAGTGAACAGCGGTATAGATATGCTTTACACCATGCTTTGAGAGAAATGTAGTGAATTCATGGCTTTTAAATTGAGTTCCATTATCACTTACAATTATCTCAGGAACACCAAAACAATCGAAAATGTCCTCCTTCAAGTACGAAATTATAATTTTGGAGTTAAATTTCCTTACAGGTTTTAGGAATGTAAATTTGGAAAAGTGGTCTAATACAATAAAAATTCCAATATTTCCTTTTCTTGTACGTGGGTAAGGTCCAATAAAATCTACGTACAGTCTTTGGAAAGGCCTCTCGCTTATGACTTGATTGCCCATTTGTGTTTTCAGTGCTTGAGCTGGATATTTCGAAGTTTTACATAATTCACAGTTTCGAATATACGTGCGAATGTCAACAACCATTCGTGGCCAATAAAACTTGCGACGTATTAGCTCTAAGCACTTGGCTATACCACAATGAGAAGATGTAGGTAGATCGTGCGCGGATTTGATCACACTTTCACGCAATGCCATGGGAACAACAAGCTTCCAAGATTCGGTATTACAATCTATCTCATTCTGAGCCAATTCTGTACGGTGGTAAATATATTCATCCACAACTTGGCAATCAGGTAAATTGGCTTTAACATAATGATCCTTTAGTTCGACATATTCACTAGACTTGAATGCGTCTGAGCTTAAGTCAATTTCCGGAATAACTTCAAAGTCTATGGCGGCTATTTCATCTTCATATGATCTAGAGAATGCATCGGCTACAATATTTTCACTGCCTTTGCGATGTTCTATACTAAAGTTAAAACCTTGTAGCTTTATAGCCCATCTTGCAAGTCTACCATTCAAGTCTTGTTGATTCATTAGCCAACGTAAACTTGCATGATCGGTTACGACTTTAAATTCGTGACCTTCAATGTACATACGAAATCTTTTTATAGCTAAAACCACAGCTAAACATTCCAGTTCCGTCACTGAATAATTGCGTTGTGCTTTATTAAGCTTTTTTGACATATATGCAATGGGTCGTTCTACTCCAGACTCATCACATTGTGCTAGTACTGCGCCTACTCCATTTATAGATGCGTCGCATTGCAGCACAAAGGATTTTGCGTAATTTGGATGGACAAGAAAGGGTGCAGATGTTAGTTGTCTCTTTAATTCATCCAAAGCCTTTTGAGCATCCTCATTCCACTCAAAAGATTTTCCTTTCAATAATTCAGTTAAGGCGAATGTAACATCTGAATACTGAGAGATGAACCTTTGATACCAGCCGGTCATACCCAAAAAGCGCTTAAGCTGGCGTTTTGTTTTAGGTGTGGGAAATTCCGAAACAGCCTGAATTTTATTTGGATTTATTTTCAATCTGCCTTCACCTACAATATATCCTAAATATTCCACTTTCTTCAGACAGAATTGACTCTTATTAATGTTGATTGTGAGACCAGCCTTTCGAAGTTGCGTTGCTACTTCGGCCAGGTGAGACAAGTGCTCTTGAAAGTTGGAGGAAAGCACTAATAGGTCATCCAAATAAACTAGTACATGGGACTTCATGGCATAAGGTATAACTAGATCCATAAGTCTGTACAAGGTTTGAGGAGCATTCGTTAATCCGAATGGCATCCTGGTAAATTGATACAACGGTCTGTTTGGGACACTAATCGCCGTTTTTTCTTTCGACTTGGCATCCAGACAAATCTGCCAAAAAGCGTCTTTGAGGTCAATTTTGGAAATACACTGAACAGGTGGAAGACGACTTAACAGTCATTCGATTAGAGGTGAAGGATAAGCATCTTTAACTGTAACGGAGTTTAGCTTCCTTGAATCTAAACAAATTCTTACTTTACCTGGCTTTAGAACAAGAACAGCCGGAGAAGACAAGGCAGACATAGGTGCTTCTTCAAGAACTCCTAACTCAATCATTCTGTCGATTTCTGTACACATCTGTTCTTCTTTAGCAGGGACAACGGATAATATCTTTGCTTGATGGGCTTAGCATCACCGGTATCAATACTGTGTTCGATTAAAGAGGTTTTTCCTAATCCATCTCTTTCCGAGGATGGAAAGAAATCTACGACGGCTTTTAAACGATTCCTGTCGGTAACAATAAGACACATATTATCAGATGTTTGATCGCTGCAGTCTATTTCGCTTACTACAGTCGTATTAGAAATATTAATACCGAATGACTTCCAAAAATCCCTGCCACAGATGATGTCCTGTGTGATTGAAGGTACAATCATAAATTCAACCTCTTTCTGCAGTAAGTCATACTCTATCGGAATACGAAGAGTACCTAATACTGTTTGACGCTGGCCATCTGCGGTGCGAACATTGCCTTTTAATTTTTTAAACTTTAGGTCTGTTGCAAGCAATCGTGCGGCCAATTGTCCTCCGATCACGCTTTTATTAGCACCACTATCCAATAATGCTAAATAGCTTTGACCGAACAACATAAGATTTATATATGAGCGCGAATCATTACAGTTGCCGATGGTAGAGACAACAGTAATGTTCTTTAGCGATCGCTTGTTTCTCCAAAACTCATTCATTCTAACTGAAGAACGAGTTTTAGGAAGCGAACTTACTTTCAAACAGAATATTTCAGCTCTACGCTGATAATATTCTTTCAATTTTACATGCAACGGTTTGAATCTGAGATTCTTAGATAAGTCCGTGTTATTTTTAGGAATTTGTGGGGTACAAGTTGAGTATTTTCCATTGTTTGATAGTAGATCCGAGACTGTAGGTGGATATCCACTGATTATGCTCGGTGGACATCCTGTTGCAAGTTTTCCGATACGGGATTGCACTTAGGACATGTCGGTTTGTATGTATCAAGACGACCGCACCCATAGCAAAATATGCGTCTGGTTTTTATACAATCTTGATATCTATGACCTATCTCATCACAATTCCAACATTTTATCCTATAAACTGATTGTATTGCATTTATCTCAGTTGCCTCTGTAGGTGAAGTATCTATCGATTCTTCCTCGTGCACGACTTCATTAAGAAAACGCCTGGTGTTAGTTGGCCGAGACACAGGTCTTGAGGACATACTCAAGCAGAATTGTTCGTGCTTGTGACATTCAGTTCGAAGAGTCGCTATATTGGGTGTAGCACATGAAGTAGTTCTAGCCTTAATTCAGGCTTAAGGTTTCTTTTAATATTAGCCACTAACTCCCGATCTGTCATTGGTTCTCGTAGTGCATCAGCAATACTCAGAATAGCATCCAAAAATTGGTCATAGCTTTCTCCATTTCGCTGTTTACGAGATCTTAAAGAATCTTTTATCTCCTCGTCCGAGCGTTCATCTCTGTACCGCTCACGCAAGGCATCGCATAGTTGAAACCAATTAGCACGACTATTTGTTCTTTGGAACCGCCAGTAGAACTGTAATGCAGGGCCACAGAACAAAATATTGGCAAATTGATAAAGCAAATTCCAATTTCCGTTGAGGCATTGGTCGGTCAAGCGATTGATCCGGTAAATAAAATCTTCCACAGAAATTTCATTAAAGGATCCAGAGAATTGTACATGCCAACTCGAAATAATTCTTGAGACTTTGTCGGGTCGTTCAATGGAATCAGTGCTTCGATTATCTACAACTGTTCGAATCCCTTGATACCTATTATTATTATTTGAATTCATTGAATTATTTTGCTCAACTCCTGGTTCAATTCGAGCTTCCTGCTGGTTATTTGATATATTAAGGTTTCTGATAGCTAAACTGATCTCGTCAGTCACTGCTATAACCATACTGGCTCGAAAGGTATCTAACGAGCTTGAAATAAGTTGAGTCTCGTCTATTCCTGACATTAAAATTACTATTAGGCCTGTAAGCCTGTGCGCCAGAGTTATTTCGTTGGTTATGGATCTGGTATTAGGTCTAGTCCTAGGAGTAGCACCAGTTCGATGGCCACCACGAACTGTTCGAGGAACTTGAAGGTGCTGTTCTGATGACTGACTTTCGATATCATTTAACTGGGAAAGTGTACATGTCTGTCTACACGAAGGACATGTTTCATTAGTACGTAACCAGGTTACCAAACAAGCTCGATGGAATTTGTGTTTGCAAGGGGTCTCCGCAATTTCAGTACTAATCAGAACTGGGTCTCTACAAATGTTACACAACAGTATATCAGCATTTATGCTAGCTGCTATATCTTCGTTACTTCGCTGCACTGCCATTATACTAAATGTAATAGGTTTACTAACGAATATTTAAATTTTACATTAATCAGAAAATCTTAATATAATTTTGTATTTAAATTTATGATACTAGATTTAGAAAACGGTCATGATTTTGTTAACTATCAAACGATAGGCAATATGAAAATAATGAATTTATGAATCACTGTGGGACTTATCCGTCAATAAAATGGTTGCAATTTGAATTATAGACATATCAATCGTGATCTCCCTCGACCAATAACTGATTCTACTTTAATTGAAGAATTGCTTTCGGAAAAGAGGAAAGTGGCGAAATAATCCACCAAAAACAATCTCATTTTCTTTTAACAATCATTATGGTATTTATTTAGAATTCTATCGCCTGGTTTAGATCGACATGAAGCCAATGCTAAAATTCCGAAGGTGAACAGAATTCAAAATCATTAATATTGTTAGCTAAAAGTGGTTAACTTAAGACATTTTCCTTCGTATTTATTGATTATTGGTCAGGCACCGCAAAACTGACAGATTACCTGCAATTCCTAATAATCAATAATACGCACTGAACTATAAAAAAAAATTGGATGATGGTTGATTTAGGGAAAGGAAAATTCAGAGAGGTTATCTGGTTTGTGGGGAGTTTTGAGAAGGCTATATGTAGTTGGAGAAGTATCCGTATTACGTTATTCTTAGCCCCACGTTGGGCGCCATTTAATTATGTAACGAACACGTTGATGTGTGCAGCAAACTGGAGGCGTACTCTGCCTACAGGGTCGACTGTGCTCAGGGAAAATGGGGTGGGTGCTTTTGCTACCTAGTAAGCTGCCGTGCCACATAACTAAAAATAGTAGACAGAGTGCTCAAGGTACGGAATAAACAACCAGATAGAATAGGTGAAGGAATTCACGAGTGACATATCTAGATCGAAGAACAGAGATGTTGATGCTCTTCTTCTTTACCCGCCCAACCTGTAAAGGCTAATAGTTGGTGCCTTTACCCTATTAAGGATGCAAAACCATTTTATGTCAGGAGCCCATTAAGTCTACTTTAATTCATTATGTTCTTATCTACTTCATATTGGTGATTGGTTCCATTATTATAATTATTAACATTAATATTTCGAGTTTACCTAATTAATAATTTCCATTTTTCAGGTTTGGAATTGTTGCTTAATTACTACTTCTTAATTGCTAATAATTCATTACATTTTTTTTTTCTTTTTAAATTTTGGTCAATTCATTCGATAATACACTTATGCAATAAGGACTGTATATATATATGTATGTAACCTGTGTCAACTAAATAAGGAGGTATCTTCGTATGGCTAGGTATATCAAAACTGCTATATGGTCATTATGGTTATTTTTCTTTTATAACTTACAATTTCTGAGCGCGATTATGCCGTACTTACAGCACCAAACAAAAGCTGCGGCAGTAGTCCATCGTAGTCGACAGGCCTGAAGACGGATGACGTTGCTATTTTGAACTTCGAAACGGATTAGACAATATAGCAGCTGATGTCACATATACGTACCATACCAAGTTTAGTTAACGCCTTACCAAAATTAATACAACTAATTTTCCATAAATTCACTCATTATTAACATAACCTTAAAATCCTATTAGAATGTTGTGTATTGTAGAGTTCTAAGTAGTCGACAGTTGCTATTTCCTTTTTGATGATTTGGTCCACCGCCGCTCACATGTGTTCCAATACGTGTGCAAGTTGGTGTAGGTTACGCCACTAAGATATCAAATGTTTGAGTCCGAGATTTCAGGGGTGACTCGCCCTTAACAGGTGGGCCTGCTGCACGTGTGCGTTATCGATGCGGCGTCAGAGAGTTGTAGACAGTTTCCCGTATTACACAGCCAACAGATTAACAGTAAGTTAATTGGTAATGGCAGCAATACGGTTGGCGCTCGAATTGACCGCTTCAATTTCAGTAGGCACTGGCGATCACAATTTGAGTGATAGTGTAGCCGCCCTTGCACAATTAGCTTATGGCAGCCACTACGTTGCGGGAAGACGTAAACTTTCCAGCCAATATTGGTGGGCACGCACTTTACGCCGTCTGTTACATTGAATTCTTTTAATGAATATCAATACTTGAGCGGTACTATGGCGATGCCGCCAAGTTATTTTTTTCAGCCAATAATCAATGCACACGTGTCAGTTGCCGAGAGCCAAAAGAAAGCTTTCTGGAAGCAACTAAAGTAGCCGTCGCTGCGCACAGATGCTCTAATTCAGAGTTGCTAATTAGGTCATAAGTGCTGTGAAAGGTTCAGCTATCGCATCATTGGCGATCAGCTGTTTACATATTTTCTTACATGCTGATCGTGATATTTGTTACCAGTGCGAATATGTACACCACTACAGCAGAGGTTTAATCTAAGTCTGATAGGCGAAGATAAAAGCTGAAGAAAGGTGTTCATATGAATTACCAGATGTCTTTCACACGAAATGAGCCTAACTCTCTGCCATTCATGTCCTCTAAAATATATAACGAGTTTCCCAACCTTTTTCTTATACGAGCTTGGGTTCCAATAGGAGCTAGCTTTGCATTAAAATTAGCGGATGCATTACTCAATACAAAGTTTCGTTTAACAACTGTTTGTCCAACTGCAAATGTACGTGGCCTCGCACGTAAATTATATGTTCTCTGATTTTTATCGTAAGCCTTATTCATATGCTTTTGGGTATCTGAACGTAATTTAGCAAACTCGTCAGCTCGATTCAACTTGATTGAGCCTTCGCTTAGTAAATTCAAATTTTTAAGTAACAAGTAATCTTTCCCGTGAGTGAGCATATATTGTCCAAACACAACGAAATAGGGTGACTGTCCAATAGTCTGGTGAAGGTGGTTTCTTAAGGAGCAATTTATACTACTTAGGTACAAATCCCAATCTCTCTGATCGTGTCGTACATACGATCTTAACGCAGCGTTGATCGACCGATTAACTCGTTCTGCAGCATTTGATTGAGGTGAGTGAACAGCGGTATAGATATGCTTTACACCATGCTTTGAGAGAAATGTAGTGAATTCATGGCTTTTAAATTGAGTTCCATTATCACTTACAATTATCTCAGGAACACCAAAACAATCGAAAATGTCCTCCTTCAAGTACGAAATTATAATTTTGGAGTTAAATTTCCTTACAGGTTTTAGGAATGTAAATTTGGAAAAGTGGTCTAATACAATAAAAATTCCAATATTTCCTTTTCTTGTACGTGGGTAAGGTCCAATAAAATCTACGTACAGTCTTTGGAAAGGCCTCTCGCTTATGACTTGATTGCCCATTTGTGTTTTCAGTGCTTGAGCTGGATATTTCGAAGTTTTACATAATTCACAGTTTCGAATATACGTGCGAATGTCAACAACCATTCGTGGCCAATAAAACTTGCGACGTATTAGCTCTAAGCACTTGGCTATACCACAATGAGAAGATGTAGGTAGATCGTGCGCGGATTTGATCACACTTTCACGCAATGCCATGGGAACAACAAGCTTCCAAGATTCGGTATTACAATCTATCTCATTCTGAGCCAATTCTGTACGGTGGTAAATATATTCATCCACAACTTGGCAATCAGGTAAATTGGCTTTAACATAATGATCCTTTAGTTCGACATATTCACTAGACTTGAATGCGTCTGAGCTTAAGTCAATTTCCGGAATAACTTCAAAGTCTATGGCGGCTATTTCATCTTCATATGATCTAGACAATTTTAGTCGACAGTTGCTATTTCTTTTTTTTCTCTTTTTTGATGATTTGGTCCACCGCCGCTCAAATGTGTTCCAATACGTGTGCAAGTTGGTGTAGGTTACGCCACTAAGATATCAAATGTTTGAGTCCGAGATTTCAGGGGTGACTCGCCCTTAACAGGTGGGCCTGCTGCACGTGTGCGTTATCGATGCGGCGTCAGAGTGTTGTAGACAGTTTCCCGTATTGCACAGCCAACAGATTAACAGTAAGTTAATTGGTAATGGCAGCAATACGGTTGGCGCTCGAATTGACCGCTTCAATTTCAGTAGGCACTGGCGATCACAATTTGAGTGATAGTGTAGGCGCCCTTGCACAATTAGCTTATGGCAGCCACTACGTTGCGGGAAGACGTAAACTTTCCAGCCAATATTGGTGGGCACGCACTTTACGCCGTCTGTTACATTGAATTCTTTTAATGAATATCAATACTTGAGCGGTACTATGGCGATGCCGCCAAGTTATTTTTTCCAGCCAATAATCAATGCACACGTGTCAGTTGCCGAGAGCCAAAAGAAAGCTTTCGGAAGCAACTAAAGTAGGCGTCGCTGCGCACAGATGCTCTAATTCAGAGTTGCTAATTAGGTCATAAGTGCTGTGAAAGGTTCAGCTATCGCATTATTGGCGATCAGCTGTTAACATATTTTCTTGCATGCTGATCGTTTTATGTACGTTATGTACACCACTACAGATTTGATTACCCATTCGTGATTTCAGTGCTTGAGCGGATATTTCGAAGTTTTACGCAATTCACAGTTTCGAATATACGTGCGAATGTCAACAACCATTCGTGGCCAATGAAACTTGCGACGTATTAGTTCTAAGCACTTGGCTATACCACAATGAGAAGAAGTAGGTTGATCGTGCGCGGATTGGATCACACTTTCACGCAACGCCATGGGAACAACATGCTTCCAAGATTCGGTATTACAATCTGTCTCATTATGAACAAAATCTGTACGGTGGTAAATATATTCATCCACTACTTGGAAATCATGTAAATTGGCTTTAACATAATGCTCCTTTAGTTCGACATATTCAATAGACTTGAATGCGTCTGAGCTTAAGTTAATTTCCGGAATAACTTCAACGTGTATGGCTGCTATTTCATCTTCATATGATCCAGACAATGCATCGGCTACAATATTTTCACTGCCTTTGCGATGTTCTATACTAAAGTTAAAACCTTGTAGCTTTATAGCCCATCTTGCAAGTCTGCCATTCAAGTCTTGTTGATTCATTAGCCAACGTAAACTTGCATGATCGGTTACGACTTTAAATTCGTGACCTTCAATGTACATACGAAATCTCTTTATAGCTAAAACTACTGCTAAACATTAGTTCCGTCACAGAATAATTGCGTTGTGCTTTATTAAGCTTTTGACATATATGCAATGGGTCGTTCTACTCCTCATCAGACTCATCACATTTTCGTTCTCATCGAGCGCGCTTACCGGAGGTCAAGCTTGCCACGTTTTTTTGTGGTTACATATATGCAAGTTTCATATCCATGTTTAACTCAATTATTGACACAGACACTCAGCTTAGTGACATTGAAAAGCTTCAGAACTTGCGGTCATGTTTATTGGTCGTAGCTTTAAAATCAGGACATTCGCTAGAAAAATTATCGTGCGGCTTTGGATATTCTTTTTTTATATAGTAGTTACATTTTAAACACTAATCAAAGGCTATAAAACATTGATTTGTAACAGAATGAATAATAACAGTGAATTACAATCTATAACATAAGCATAGAACAGGTTTTAGCAGCCCTGCTGGTTATTACAGATATTAAGGTTTCTTATAGCTAAACTGATTTAAATGTATGATACTAGATTTAGAAAAAAGGTAATAATATTTAGTTAACTATCAAACTATAGGCAATAAGCGAATAATGAATGAAACTAACAAATTTATGAATCACTTTAGGACTTATCCGTTAATAAAATGGTTGCATCTTGAAATTATAAATATATCAATCGTGATTTCCCTTAAACAATAATTGATTCTACTTTAATTTGAAGAATTGTTTTCGTAAAAGAGGTAAGTGGCGAAATAATCCACAAAGAACAATATCATTCTCTATTAACAATAATTGTGGTATTTATTTAGAAATCTATCAACTGGCTTAGAACGACATGAAGACAATAATAAAAATCCGAAAGGAGAAAAGAAATCAAAATCATTATTTTTTTAGTTAATGGTGGTTAATTTAATAATTTTGCCTTTCATATTTATTGATTATTGGTCAGGCACCGCAAAACTCACAGATTACCCGCAATTCCTAACAATTAATAATACGCACTGAACTATTTCAAGAATTGGATGGTGGTTGATTTGAGGGAAAGGAGAATTCAGAGATTTTAACGGTTTTGTGGGGATTTGGACGAGGCTATACGAACTTTGGACTGTCAGTTGAGGAAGTAACCGTACTACGTTATTCGTAGCCACATACGTTGGGCGCCATTTAATTATGTAACGAACACAGCAAACTGGAGGCGTACTCTGCTTACAGGGTCGACTGTGCTCAGGAAAATGCGGTGGGTGCTTTTGCTACCTAGTAAGCTGCCGTGTCACATAACTAAAAAATAGTAGACAGAGTGATAAAGAAACGGAGTAAAACGACCAAACAGAATAGCTAACAGAATCCACTAATGATATACTTAGATCGAAGAACAGAGATGTTGATTTTCTTCTTTTACCCGACTAACATGTAAATACTAATATTCGGTGCCTTTATCCTATTAAAGAGGCAAAACCATATTTATTTTAGGAGCCCATTTAAATTATTTTAGTCCCTAATTAATTCCATTATTTTTAACATTCATTTTGGAGCTTTTCTTAACAGTAATTAGTTTTCAAGTTTTATGTTTGGGAGGGTTACTTATTTACTAATAATTCATTAAATTTCTTTTTCTTCAATTTGATCTATTAATGTTCCATAATAAACTTATGCTAGAAAGGCCCTTGGCTATATATATATATTTATGTAATTTGAGTTAACTAAATTAGGCAGGTATTTACATATGTCTTTGTATGCCACATCTGTTAAATGGTCATTATTAGCTGGTTATTTTCGTACTAACAGCACCATAACAGCTGTGTTAGTAGTCCATCGTAGTCGACATGCCTGAAGAACTTCAAAACGGATTAGACAATATAACAGCTGATATCACATATACATACCATACCAAGTTTAGTTAACGCATTATTTACAAAAGTAAATATTAATTCCTCACAATTGCATTCTATGTTAATTTAAACTAAAGTTTAATAAAACGTGTAGTGAAGTTTTGCAGTGCGGTCACTATTTCTTCAGGATGATTCGGTCAACCGCCGCTCACATATGATCCGATATTTGCACCAGTTGGTGCACTTTATGCCAATCAGATGTTACATTTGCCTCCGAGACATCGGCGCTGACCCGCCTTCAAAGGGCTGGTACCGAAGCACGTCAGCACTGTACTGATGTATTCCCCGTATTGCACACGCAACAGTTCAACAGCAAGTTAATTGTTAACGGCAGCAACACGCTGGTCGCGCTCGAACTGGCCAACTGTGTAGCTTCAAGTACAGAAAGGGCACTGGCACGCTGTTAGTGATCACAATTTGAATCATTGGTACAGCAGCCCATTTACAATTGCGTATGGCAGCCGCCACATTTTGGGGAGACGCTTATACACAAAAAAATCTTTTAAATAATATGCTATGCCGGGTTTTATAATATATTTACACAATTTCAATCCAATATTGATGGGATCGCACTTTTCACCGTTTTTACGATCGAGTTGCTAATTAGGTCACAATGGGCTGGGAATAGTGCAGCCAACGTCATTATCGATCAGATTTTTACATATGTGCTTGCAGTCTGATCGTTGTTACAGTCGCGTCACAAAAAACATTACCAGTGCGAATTGTTCTCATTTTTTCTCCTTTCTTCCGGCGCGATACGTCAGATGCACGGCATCACCATGGACAGAGAGCGAGAGCGCCATGTGCCCGACCATCAACAGGCAGTTGGCGACACCGCGATGCGTTCGGCCAAGAATCACGAGTACTTCAAGTTGCTGTACGAGAATACGTGGAATTTATCACATGCGTTGAAGGATTTGCTCTTTGTCGCACTGAATCCGACGAGAAAGGCACAGATGTTGGCCCACCTCTGCAACGATCTGCTGATGAACTAGGCAGTGCTTCACCATATCGACGCCAATTTGGAGACATGCGCCCAGATGCACAAGAAGAAGTACATGACGGACATGAAGGTGCGCAAATACAAGGCGCTCCATCAGCGCAAGGCGCGCATCGAGGCATACGAGACGGCCCAATCGCATATCAAGGAGATTATTGGGCTCAAGAAGGTGGATTCGACCTCATCAGGGAAAGTTCGAGAGTTTTCAGAAATGGTCAACTCCCATATGCGAGCGCTTGAGTCATTGGGAAGCTCCCAGGAAACATCTGGCTGCAAGGTCATACACATGCTGCTCCAAAACTAGACATCACTGCTCAGACTTGTTGTGAGGAATCTGCACCGATGCACCAAATGCCCTCAGCTCAATAATTCTACACATTCTTGGAGAAGCGATGCCAGAAGTTAGAGAACATGGAGCATGCAATGGGATATGATTCCCTTAATTCTCAGGTGAGAAAAAGCAATCAAAATCCTAACCGCAGTAGACGAGGCTTTGTGGCATCCCAATCTAACAATCCTCCGTGCCCATTTTGTAACTGTGTCGTCCATACTAGTTATGCATGCACCAGATTTGGAATTTTGTCTCCCTCACTGCCATAGAAGGAAATTAAGAAGTTGGCTTTGCTTTAATTGTTTAAAGTTCGGACACCATTCTCGGGCATGCAGCAGTGGACATTGTCATGCCTGTGGCAATAGGTATCATACCATGCTTCACTTTGATGACAGCCTTTCCCAGCAGCCCGCCAATGCATCATCTGAGTATACCCACGTTGCGTCTACGTCTTCCATTTTACCATCGGCTTCTTGGCGCAATAGTTACAGTTAAAAATACTCGATCTACAACTATAGTGTCGAGTCTTGGTGACACTAATACTGACACTCATACTGAAGGTCATACGGTGGAAATTTGCTTCAAGTCTCAAGTATCGGACTATGCCGATTCACTTATAGCTTCCGTCTCACTCACCATTACGGACAGTCAGCCCGGCAGTGACAACTGCCACTGCCACTGACTGGCTGATGTGCTGATTTGCTGATTGCAGCCAGCATGTTCAACGACTTGATGTAATGTGTCGGTCAGATCAGGCGCGCATGGACAAAAGACTCGCCTTGGCTGGGTAGTCACAGGTGGTGGCCAAAGTTTACGCTAAACTTCATTGCTTGTCTCAATTTCCGCATTGAATGACGTCTCCATTGTTGATGATCGATTGGATGAGATTGTTCAACGATCTTCGGAGGTTAACAACTGCAGCGAGGCCATTGTATCAGGCACTTAGGAGGATTTGGAATGCGAGTAGCATTCCGTGAACACTTTTACTGGTCTATCTTCCGGCGAGATACGTCAGATGCACGGCATCACCGTGGACAGAGAGCGAGAGCGTCGTGTGCCCGACCATCATCAGGTGGATGCCGACACGGCGACGCATTCGGCCAAGAATCACGAATACTACAAGCTGCTGCACGAGAACGATACGTGGAAGTTATCGCATGCGTTGAAGGATCTGCCCTTTGTCGCACTGAATCCGACGAGAAAGGCACAGATGTTGGCCCACCTCTGCACTGATCTGCTGATGAACAAGGCGGTGCTGCGCCAGATCAATGCCAGTTTGGGGACATGCGCACAGATGCGCAAGGTGAAGTACATGACGAACATGAAGGTGCGCAAATACAAGGCACTCCATTAGCGCAAGGCACGCATCGAGGCCTACGAGAAGGCCCAAGCGGAGCGGGAGGCCACCATGCAAGCCCTGTTCGCCCAACAGAAGCTCGACGCGGAACGGGAACGTGAACGTCTCGCCAAGTTGGCCGAGGCCGAAGCAGCCGAAGCGGAGGCCTGCAAACAACTGGCAAATGCCGCCTCGAATGAGGCGACAACTGATGGCTTAGCTGCTCCAACGGATGGCATCTGCAGCATTGATTTGAACAATAGCGAGGAGAAATCTGTCGAGGAGCACAGCAAGCAGGATCAGCAGCTGACGGGAGCGGCAGCAGCAGCCACAGCTGTCGACACGGAGCAGGCAACGCAGCCCATGGAAGTGGATGCAGATGCTTCATTGTTGACCAGCAACAGTGGCAACACTGAATCTGTAGCTGCTGCTCCAAACTCCGAAGTGAGTCCCACCAAAATGGACGAGTGTCCAGTGCTGAATGGAGCAGGAATTGCAGGAGTAGCTGCACCTGCAACTGCAACAGTAGTTGGAGCAATCACAACACCTGCTCCAACAACAACAGCCCAACAACAGCAATAGTGGTGGGTGAGGCAAGTATGACGCCATTGCTGCCACAGGCCAAGAAGAGCAGCGCACGCAACTCGATCAATGAGGATGGACACACGCAGAGCCACGATGTGAGCATCATTGAGGATGATCTCTCCGATCTGGACTCCGAGATCACCAACGTCGGCCCTGGAATCGGCACAGAATGACATCTGTGGCCATCAAGAGGCACTCGAGTCCATGGACGATGAGAACATGAGAAATTAAACAATGAGCAGAAGATGGACGACAAGGATGTTCCAGATGAAGAGCCACAGTCAGCGAATCCAACAGCAGGCGCAGAAGGAGCAGCAGCCGCCCCAGAGCCAATGGAAGTGATGGAAGCCACCAAGCAGGAGCCAACGAATCATCAGGCGGTCAATCTAGTCGAGGATGAGGAAGACCCTTTTGAAGTCTTCCGGGCTAGCAAGAAGCTGCCAAAAGACGTGTCTTTCAACGGGTGGAGTATATTGGCAGCAGCATCAAAGAAGTTACAATCTCATTAATGATATATATGTATTTAATTTGTCGCCTGTGCGGCTTAATATAAATAGTTGTTGTTACATACATATGCACACTCTCGAAAGTGTAGTTTAGCTGCAGCAGCCGGCGTTACCTATCTTTGTGCATCGCCGTTTAGTGTGCTTCCGCTTCGTTTTGAACTTTTGTGAACTTGTTTCGTGCGTCGTTGCCGTTCGTTGTCGGTGCATTTGTTCTGTCTGTTTACTTTGTGCAGTTGGCAGCAACAACAGTCGCGTTCAATGATAGTGTGCCTGCTCAAATTTCTTATTATAGGCGCGAGTCGGAATCAAGTTATGACGCGCTACAGAGGCCACACATTTTGTGGCCGGTGTCGACGATAAGTTCAAACTTAGAGCTTTTAAGCAAAACGGAAGCCTCATTTAACCTTGCTCATGACAGTCTGGAGAGTCTTGACTACTGAAGTGGGCAGTGATTAAGCAGAAACTTTCTGAGGCTGTTTGTAGAAGTGGCATGTCGTTTAAAAGGGCAGCTTGAAATGTTCGAATTGCTTCACTTATCGTCAACATTTCCGCATGTTGAACGGTCAGCTCCTATATATATTGATCGTTCTCATCGAGCGCGCTTACCGGAGCTCAAGCTGCCTACGTTTTTGGTGGTTACACGGATTATGCAAGTTTCATATCCATGTTTAACTCAATTATTGCCACAGACACTCAGCTAAGTGACATTGAAAAGCTTCAGAACTTGCGGTCATGTTTATTGGTCGTAGCTTTAGAATCAGTACGTTCGCTAGAGAAATGATCGTGCGGCTTTGGATATTCTTTTTCTTTTTTTCTTATATATCAGTTATATTTTAAACATTAATCAAAGGCTATAAAACATTGATTTGTAACAGAATGAATAATAACAGTGAATTACAATCTATAACATAAACATAGAACAGGTTTTAGCAGTTAATAAATAACATCAAATATTACATTTGCGGCACATTAATTTAACGCCCTACAGTCGAGATGTCGCCGGTGAGGCGGCGCTTCAACCTCCTGCGTGTTGTGTTCGACCCAAGTGAGCAGGCCAAGGGTTGATATGGTTGTGCAACCGGTCATTATATCGACTCGTATGTTCATTTGTTGACTGACTGTCGGTAATCCGAAGTCGTTGTGCAGAGTTTTGGTGCTCACATATGGTGGAGCACCAGAGATATCTCTGAGCACCTTGTTCTGCAAAACTTGAATTCGATTTATCCAGGATTTTGCGGCTGTGCCACAGAATGAAATTCCATATGTCCATGTAGGCACGATGATGCTCCTGTACACCACCAGCTGAGTTTGCTTGATGGCTTCAGCAACCAATTGAGTTTCGTTTTTTTATCTACACGCAGCTGCAGTGATCTGGATGTGTTTGCGCCAGGTAAGTTTCCTGTCCAAAAACATACCCAGGTAGCGAACATGGTTCTCCTGAGGTATGACCGTGTTGTTGAGTCGGACAGTTGGACAATTACCATTCCTGAGCCCGAACGTGCAGTGCTGAGACTTGCTCCCATTGACGCAGATGTTCCACCGGTTGGCCCAAGTACTAAAACCATCCAAGAACCTCTGCGAGCCGCAGCTGCTCTCCAAGCAGTGGTGGAGTTAGCAAGGAACACAGTGTCATCCGCGTATGTGTTTCTGGCTACTGGTATCGGCAAGTCCGCGATGTACAATGTGTACAAGGTACACCAGCTCCAATTCGGCGGATGTTTGGGGGCGTAGCAACTCCATCAACGCCAGCAACGCCATCATAGCCCAGGGCCTTAGTGGACTTAAGCCTGCGAATCTGTAAGCGGACCTCAGTAGGGGCGATAGGTGTGATCGGTTGTACAGGATCTAGATCTGCATTAAAAAATGTTTTAGTGTCTTGTCAATATCAGCCGGTGAACTCAGCTCCATGTTCAAATTGACAAGCCTGTTGATGCTGGCGCAATGGCTGCTGGTGTTGGTTTTGATGGCGTGGATGTTGCCGTTCTTGTTGTATGAGCAGTTGCTGTTGGTGTTGCTGCTGCTTGCGTAGCTGCTGCTGGTGTTGCTGTGAGTGTTTATGTTGTTTCTGTGTGCGCTTACGAAGTCTAAGCATGTGGCGAACTTTGTATCGTTACGTTTTCTTTTGTGCTGTTGCTTGGGCCGATGGGAGTTGTTGTTGGTGCTGCGGTGTCAGGCGCATCGCCGGCAGTAGAGGTAGTGGGGGTGTTGCTCATAATTGTACAATTGGCGGGCACCAAGCGCACTCACTCTAGAAGAGTGGTCGCGGCGCACGCACAAATTGCACTAGTTTAACGACTCTCACAAAAATCGTGATTCACCTGCAGTATTGTTCGCGAGCGTCGATAATTTGAGAGAGCGGGAGAGAAATAGCGCGCGCGCTCACACGTACAAGCGCCTAGCAGACCAGCGGCGCGCCTCTTTCGTATCAGCTCTAGAGAATGATCAGCGGGCCGCAGACGGAAAAGTGCATAGGATACGACGAGATAATCAGCTTAAGCACAGCGAGAGCTCTCAGCGGCACAGAAACATGCAGAGCAAAATTGGAAAGGGCAACTCACTTAGCAAGAGCGTATGCACTTTGCTTTTGTTATTTGTTATTGATTTGATTGCGCGTAGTTTTTATATTTGCTCGAATTTAGCACATATTTCTTACTTTAAACACAGGATTACTGTTAATATTTTTACGACATTAATATTATCGTTAATATTGCCACTAATTTTAGTGATTGTCCAATATATAATGCTTTTGAGCACAAATTATTGCAGTTACCAAAATACACATTCGCGCTCGACGAGCCTAAGATGATGACTGTTGGATATTCTAAGTAAACGCTTTAGCAACAATCGGTTAGTTTCCCAATCGCTTATCAAGGAGATTATTGGGCTCAAGAAGGTGTATTCAACCTAAGCAGGAAACTTCGAGAGTTTTCAGAAAAGGTCAACTCACATATGCGCGCGCTTGAGTCATTGGGAAGCTCCCAGGAAGTATCTGGCTGCATGGTCATACACATGCTGCTCCAAAACTGGACATCACTACTCAGACTTGTGAGAAGTCTGACTTGTTGTGAGGAGTCTGCACGAGAAGTTATCACATGCGTTGAAGGATCTGCCCTTTATCGCACGGCACCGGACGAGGAAGGCACAGATGTTGGCCCACCTCTGCAATGATCTGCTGATGAACTAGGCAGTGCTGCACCATATCGATGCCAGTTTGGAGACATGCGCCCAGATGCGCAAGGAGATGTACATGAAGGACATGAAGGTGCGCAAATACAAGGCGTTCCATGAGTGCAAAGCGTGCATCGAGGCCTACGAGAAGGCCCAAGCGGACAACAGAAGCTCGACGCGGAACGGGAACGTGAACGTCTCGCCAAGTTGGCCGAGGCCGAAGCAGCCGAAGCGGAGGCCTGCAAACAACTGGCAAATGCCGCCTCGAATGAGGCGACAACTGATGGCTTAGCTGCTCCAACGGATGGCATCTGCAGCATTGATTTGAACAATAGCGAGGAGAAATCTGTCGAGGAGCACAGCAAGCAGGATCAGCAGCTGACGGGAGCGGCAGCAGCAGCCACAGCTGTCGACACGGAGCAGGCAACGCAGCCCATGGAAGTGGATGCAGATGCTTCATTGTTGACCAGCAACAGTGGCAACACTGAATCTGTAGCTGCTGCTCCAAACTCCGAAGTGAGTCCCACCAAAATGGACGAGTGTCCAGTGCTGAATGGAGCATGTATTGCAGGAGTAGCGGCAACCTGCAACAAGCAATCACAACACCTGCTCCCAACAACTATAAACAGTAGTGAGCGGGTGAGGCAAGTATGACGTCATTGCTGCCACAAGCCAAGAAGAGCAACGCATGAAACTCGATCAATGAGGATGGACACACGCGATCCACGATGTGAGCATCATTGAGGATGATCTCTCCGATCTGGACTCGGAGATCACCAATGTCGAGGAGGACGAGGATAATCGCCTGAATACCGACGAGTTGCAAAAGAAACTCGGCAAGTTTGTGCGCGCATCGCTCAACTGTAAGGAGGCGCACCAATCACCTGAGGGCCGCCTGCTTTCGACAGGATCGGTTCTGGCGACGCTATTGAGGCCCTGGAATCGGCACAGAATGACATATGTGGCTATCAAGAGGCACACGAGTCCATGGACGATGGGAAACATGAGAAATTAAGCAATGAAAAGAAGATGGACGACGCAGAAGGAGCAGCAGCCGCCCCAGAGCAAATGGAAGTGATGGAAGCCACCAAGCAGGAGCCAACGAATCATCAGGCGGTCAATCTAGTCGAGGATGAGGAAGACCCTTTGAATTCTTCCGGACTAGCAAGAAGCTGCCAAAAGACGTGTCTTTCAACGGGTGGAGTATATTGACAGCAGCATCAACGAAGTTACAATCGCATTAATGATCTATATGTATTTAATTTGTCGCATGTGCGGCTTAACATAAATATTTGTTACATACATGTGCACGCTCTCTAAATTGTAGTTTAGTAGCAGCAGCCGGCGTTACCCATCTTTGTGTAGCGCTCTCTTTCTCTCTGTCTATCTCTCTCTCTCTCTCTCTCTCTCTACTTTCTCTGTCTCTCTTGAAAAATGGCGCTCACTAAGCTGCCGGCTTCTGCAGCTTATTATTCGTTTTTTGCTACTCTAGCTTATCGATCGTTCCTCTTATAGAGAAATGGTTTAGCAAGTGGCTTCAAACATTTAATAAGCAAACTGTTGTTGAAAAGACTAAGCTCTGGCTTCTAGTCTAAATATATTAAATAAAGTTTATAATACAAGTCAAGGCAATATTAGTTATTCAATTGATAAACAACTATAGTTTGAGCACAGCCACAGGTGCACAAATTAAATAATAAGCCTTTCTGAGGCTGTTTGTAGAAGTGGCATGTCGTTTAAAAAGGCAGCTTGAAATGTTCGAATCGCTTCACTTATCGTCAACATTTCGGCATGTTGAGCCGGCAGCTGAATTGTCAGCTCCTATATATATTGATCGTTATCATCGAGCGCGCTTACCGGAGCTCAAGCTGCCTACGTTTTTTGGTGGTTACACGCAATATGCAAGTTTCATATCCATGTTTAACTCAATTATTGACACAGACACTCAGCTTAGTGACATTGAAAAGCTTCAGAACTTGCGGTCATGTTTATTGGTCGTAGCTTTAGAATCAGTACGTTCGCTAGAAAAATTGTCGTGCGGCTTTGGATATTCCTTCTTTTTTTTTTTTTATATTGCAGTTATATTTTAAACATTACTCAAGGGCTATAAAACATTGATTTGTAACAGAATGAATAATAACAGTGAATTACAATCTATAACATAAACATAGAACAGGTTTTAGCAGCCCTGCTGGTTATTACAGATATTAAGGTTTCTTAAAGCTAAACTGATTTAAATTTATGATACTAGATTTAGAAAAAATGTAATAATATTTAGTTAACTATCAAACAATAGGCGATAAGCGAATAATTAATGAAACTAACAAATTTATGAATCACTTGGGTGGTTACGACGTACTAACAGCACCAAAACAGCTGTGTTAGTAGTCCATCGTAGTCGACAGGCCTGAAGACGGATGACGTTGCTGTTTGAACTTCAAAACGGATTAGACAATATAACAGCTGATATCACATACACATACCATACCAAGTTTAGCTAATGCATTACACAATTAAATATTAATTCCTCACAAATTAATTCTATGTTAATTTAAACTAAAGTTTAATAAAACGTGTAGTGAAGTTTTGCAGTGCGGTCACTATTTCTTCAGGATGATTCGGTCAACCGCCGCTCACATATGATCCGATACTTGCACCAATTGGTGCACTTTATGCCAATCAGATGTTAGATTTGCGTCCGAGACTTCGGCGCTGACCCGCGTTTAAAGGGCTGATAACGCTGTACATGAGCACTGTACTGATGTATTCCCCGTATTCCACACACAACAGATTAACAGAAAGTTAATTGTTAACGGCAGCAATACGCTGGTCGCGCTCGAACTGGCCAACTGTGCAGCTTCAAGTACAGAAAGGACACTGGCACACTGTAAGTGATCACAATTTGAATCATCGGTGCAGCAGCCCATTTACAATTGATTATGGCAGCCGCCACATTTTGGGGAGACGCTTATACATATTGGTGGGATCGCACTTTTCACCGTTTTTAGTCCTTCAATTAATATCAATAAAGCGAGCCTTAATATGACGATGCTGCCAAGTTCTTTTTCAATAAGAATATTGTTGTGCACGTCGTCAATTGCAGAAAGGAAATTCATTGGCCGGAACCAACTGTATGGGCGTCTCTACGCGCAGATGCTCTGAGTCAGAGTTGCTAATTAGGTCACCGATTAGAGTTGCTAATTAGGTCGCAATGGGCTGGGAATAGTGCAGCCAACGCGTCATAATCGATAAGATTTTTTACATATGTGCTTACAGGCTGATCGTTGTTACAGTCGCGTCTCAAAAAAACGTTACCAGTGCGAATTGTTCCAATATTTTCTCTTTTCTTCCGGCGCGATACGTCAGATGCACGGCATCACCGTGGACAGAGTGCGAGAGCGCCGTGTGCCCGACCATCATCAGGCGGATGGCGACACGGCGACGCATTCGGCCAAGAATCACGAATACTACAAGCTGCTGCACGAGAACGATACGTGGAAGTTATCGCATGCGTTGAAGGATCTGCCCTTTGTCGCACTGAATCCGACGAGAAAGGCACAGATGTTGGCCCACCTCTGCAACGATCTGCTGATGAACAAGGCGGTGCTGCGACAGATCGATGGAAGTCTGGAGACATGCGCCCAGATGCGCAAGGAGAAGTACATGACGGACATGAAGGTGCGCAAATACAAGGCGCTCCATCAGCGCAAGGCACGCATCGAGGCCTACGAGAAGGCCCAATCGCATATCAAGGAGATTATTGGGCTCAAGAAGGTGGATTCGACCTCAGCAGGGAAAGTTCGAGAGTTTTCAGAAAAGGTCAACTCCCATATGCGCGCGCTTGAGTCATTGGGAAGCTCCCAGGAAACATCTGGCTGCATGGTCATACACATGCTGCTCCAAAACTGGACATCACTGCCCAGACTTGTTGGGAGGAATCTGCACCGATGCACCAAATGCCCTCAGCTCAATAATTCTACACATTCTTTGAGAAGCGATGCCAGAAATTAGAGAACATGGAGGATGCAATGGGATATGATTCCCTTAATTCTCAGGTGAGAAAATACAATCAAAATCCTAACCGCAGTAGACGAGGCTTTGTGGCATCCCAATCTAACAATCCTCCGAGCCCATTTTGTAACTGTGTCGTCCATACTAGTTATGCATGCACCAGATTTGGAATTTTGTCTCCCTCACTGCCATACTAGGAAGTAAATAAGTTGGCTCTTTGCTTTAATTGTTTAAAGTCTCGCCAATTTGACCGAGGCCGAACCAGCCGAAGCGGAAGCTTGCAAACAACTGGCAAATGTCGCCTCGAACGTGAGGCGAAAACTGATAAAAACAGCTGCTCCAACGGATGGCATCTGCAGCGTTGATTTGAACAGTAGCGAGGAGAAATCTCTCGAGGACCACGGCAAGCAGGATCAGCAGCTGCCGGGAGCAACAGAAGCCAGAACTGATGACACGGAGCAGGCAACGCAGCCCATGGAAGTGGATGCAGATGCTTCATTGTTGACCAGCAACAGTGGCAACAATGAATCTGTAGCTGCTGCTCCAAACTCCGAAGTGAGTCCCACCAAAATGGACGAGTGTCCAGTGCTGAATGGAGCAGGAATTGCAGGAGTAGCTGCACCTGCAACTGCAACAGTAGTTGGAGCAATCACAACACCTGCTCCAACAACAACAGCCACAACAACAGCAATAGTGGTGGGTGAGGCAAGTATGACGCCATTGCTGCCACAGGCCAAGAAGAGCAGCGCACGCAACTCGATCAATGAGGATGGACACACGCAGAGCCACGATGTGATCATTGAGGATGATCTCTCCGATCTGGACTCCGAGATCACCAACGTCGCCCTGGAATCGGTACACAATGACATATGTGGCTATCAAGAGGCACTCGAGTCCATGGACGATGAGAAGCATGAGAAATTAAACAATGAGCAGAAGATGGACGACAAGGATGTTCCAGATGAAGAGCCACAGTCAGCGAATCCAACAGCAGGCGCAGAAGGAGCAGCAGCCGCCGCAGAGCCAATGGAAGTGATGGAAGCCACCAAGCAGGAGCCAACGAATCATCAGGCGGTCAATCTAGTCGAGGATGAGGAAGACCATTCGAAGTCTTCCGGGCTAGCAAGAAGCTGCCAAAAGGCGTGTCTTTCAACGGGTGGAGTATATTGGCAGCCGCATCAACGAAGTTACAATCTCGTTAATGATCTATATGTATTTAATTTGTCGCCTGTGCGGCTTAACATAAATAGTTGTTGTTACATACATGTGCACAATCTCTAAAGTGTAGTTTAGCTGCAGCACCCGGCGTTACCTATCTTTGTGCAGCGCTCTCCTTCTCTCTGTCTATCTCTCTCTCTCTCTCCCTCTCTCTCTCTCTATATATCTCTCTCTCTCTCTCTCTCCCTTTCTCGTCTCTCTCGAAAAAGGCGCTCACTAAGCTGCCGACTTCTGCAGCTTATTATTCGTTTTTTGCTACTCTAGCTTATCGATCGTTTCTCTTATAGAGAAATGGTTTAGCAATTGACTTCAAACATTTAATAAACAAACTGTTGTTGAAAAGACTAAGCTCTGGCTTCTTGTCTAAATATATTAAATAAAGTTTATAACACAAGTCAATGCAATATTAGTTATTCAATTGATAAACAAATATAGTTTGAGCACAGCCAAAGGTTCACAAATTAAATAATAAGACAAGTGCAAAAAATTCGCCACATAATCGCCGTTTAATGTGCCTCTGCTGCCCAAATTTCTTATTATAAGAGTAAGGCAGAATCAAGTTATGACGCGCTACAGAGGCCACACATTTTGTGGCCGGTGTCGACGATAAGTTCAAACTTAGAACTTTTAAGCAAAGCGGAAGCCTCATTTAACCTTGCTCATGACAGTCTGGAGCGTCTTGACTACGCTGAAGTGGGCAGTGATTAAGCAGAAACTTTCTGAGGCTGTTTGTAGAAGTGGCATGTCGTTTAAAAGGCAGCTTGAAATGTTCGAATCGCTTCACTTATCGTCAACATTTCGGCATGTTGAGCCGGCAGCTGAATTGTCAGCTCCTATATATATTGATCGTTATCATCGAGCGCGCTTACCGGAGCTCAAGCTGCCTACGTTTTTGGTGGTTACACGCAATATGCAAGTTTCATATCCATGTTTAACTCAATTATTGACACAGACACTCAGCTTAGTGACATTGAAAAGCTTCAGAACTTGCGGTCATGTTTATTGGTCGTAGCTTTAGAATCAGTACGTTCGCTAGAAAAATTGTCGTGCGGCTTTGGATATTCCTTCTTTTTTTTTTTTATATTGCAGTTATATTTTAAACATTACTCAAGGGCTATAAAACATTGATTTGTAACAGAATGAATAATAACAGTGAATTACAATCTATAACATAAACATAGAACAGGTTTTAGCAGCCCTGCTGGTTATTACAGATATTAAGGTTTCTTAAAGCTAAACTGATTTAAATTTATGATACTAGATTTAGAAAAAATGTAATAATATTTAGTTAACTATCAAACAATAGGCGATAAGCGAATAATTAATGAAACTAACAAATTTATGAATCACTTGGGTGGTTACGACGTACTAACAGCACCAAAACAGCTGTGTTAGTAGTCCATCGTAGTCGACAGGCCTGAAGACGGATGACGTTGCTGTTTGAACTTCAAAACGGATTAGACAATATAACAGCTGATATCACATACACATACCATACCAAGTTTAGCTAATGCATTACACAATTAAATATTAATTCCTCACAAATTAATTCTATGTTAATTTAAACTAAAGTTTAATAAAACGTGTAGTGAAGTTTTGCAGTGCGGTCACTATTTCTTCAGGATGATTCGGTCAACCGCCGCTCACATATGATCCGATATTTGCACCACTTCGTGCACTTTATGCCAATCAGATGTTAGATTTGCGTCCGAGACTTCGGCGCTGACCCGCGTTTAAAGGGCTGATAACGCTGTACATGAGCACTGTACTGATGTATTCCCCGTATTCCACACACAACAGATTAACAGAAAGTTAATTGTTAACGGCAGCAATACGCTGGTCGCGCTCGAACTGGCCAACTGTGCAGCTTCAAGTACAGAAAGGACACTGGCACACTGTAAGTGATCACAATTTGAATCATCGGTGCAGCAGCCCATTTACAATTGATTATGGCAGCCGCCACATTTTGGGGAGACGCTTATACATATTGGTGGGATCGCACTTTTCACCGTTTTTAGTCCTTCAATTAATATCAATAAAGCGAGCCTTAATATGACGATGCTGCCAAGTTCTTTTTCAATAAGAATATTGTTGTGCACGTCGTCAATTGCAGAAAGGAAATTCATTGGCCGGAACCAACTGTATGGGCGTCTCTACGCGCAGATGCTCTGAGTCAGAGTTGCTAATTAGGTCACCGATTAGAGTTGCTAATTAGGTCGCAATGGGCTGGGAATAGTGCAGCCAACGCGTCATAATCGATAAGATTTTTACATATGTGCTTACAGGCTGATCGTTGTTACAGTCGCGTCTCAAAAAAACGTTACCAGTGCGAATTGTTCCAATATTTTTTCTCTTTTCTTCCGGCGCGATACGTCAGATGCACGGCATCACCGTGGACAGAGAGCGAGAGCGTCGTGTGCCCGACCATCATCAGGTGGATGCCGACACGGCGACGCATTCGGCCAAGAATCACGAATACTACAAGCTGCTGCACGAGAACGATACGTGGAAGTTATCGCATGCGTTGAAGGATCTGCCCTTTGTCGCACTGAATCCGACGAGAAAGGCACAGATGTTGGCCCACCTCTGCAACGATCTGCTGATGAACAAGGCGGTGCTGCGACAGATCGATGGAAGTCTGGAGACATGCGCCCAGATGCGCAAGGAGAAGTACATGACGGACATGAAGGTGCGCAAATACAAGGCGCTCCATCAGCGCAAGGCACGCATCGAGGCCTACGAGAAGGCCCAATCGCATATCAAGGAGATTATTGGGCTCAAGAAGGTGGATTCGACCTCAGCAGGGAAAGTTCGAGAGTTTTCAGAAAAGGTCAACTCCCATATGCCGCGCTTGAGTCATTGGGAAGCTCCCAGGAAACATCTGGCTGCATGGTCATACACATGCTGCTCCAAAACTGGACATCACTGCCCAGACTTGTTGGGAGGAATCTGCACCGATGCACCAAATGCCCTCAGCTCAATAATTCTACACATTCTTTGAGAAGCGATGCCAGAAATTAGAGAACATGGAGGATGCAATGGGATATGATTCCCTTAATTCTCAGGTGAGAAAATACAATCAAAATCCTAACCGCAGTAGACGAGGCTTTGTGGCATCCCAATCTAACAATCCTCCGAGCCCATTTTGTAACTGTGTCGTCCATACTAGTTATGCATGCACCAGATTTGGAATTTTGTCTCCCTCACTGCCATACTAGGAAGTAAATAAGTTGGCTCTTTGCTTTAATTGTTTAAAGTCTCGCCAATTTGACCGAGGCCGAACCAGCCGAAGCGGAAGCTTGCAAACAACTGGCAAATGTCGCCTCGAACGTGAGGCGAAAACTGATAAAAACAGCTGCTCCAACGGATGGCATCTGCAGCATTGATTTGAACAATAGCGAGGAGAAATCTGTCGAGGAGCACAGCAAGCAGGATCAGCAGCTGACGGGAGCGGCAGCAGCAGCCACAGCTGTCGACACGGAGCAGGCAACGCAGCCCATGGAAGTGGATGCAGATGCTTCATTGTTGACCAGCAACAGTGGCAACAATGAATCTGTAGCTGCTGCTCCAAACTCCGAAGTGAGTCCCACCAAAATGGACGAGTGTCCAGTGCTGAATGGAGCAGGAATTGCAGGAGTAGCTGCACCTGCAACTGCAACAGTAGTTGGAGCAATCACAACACCTGCTCCAACAACAACAGCCACAACAACAGACAATAGTGGTGGGTGAGGCAAGTATGACGCCATTGCTGCCACAGGCCAAGAAGAGCAGCGCACGCAACTCGATCAATGAGGATGGACACGCGCAGAGCCACGATGTGAGCATTATTGAGGATGATCTCTCCGATCTGGACTCGGAGATCACCAACGTCGCCCTGGAATCGGTACACAATGACATATGTGGCTATCAAGAGGCACTCGAGTCCATGGACGATGAGAAGCATGAGAAATTAAACAATAAGCAGAAGATAGACGACAAGGATGTTCTAGATGAAGAGCCACAGTCAGCGAATCCAACAGCAGGCGCAGAAGGAGCAGCAGCCGCCGCAGAGCCAATGGAAATGGATGATGCCGAGTTGGTGGAAGCCACCAAGCAGGAGCCAACGAATCATCAGGCGGTCAATCTAGTCGAGGATGAGGAAGACCATTCGAAGTCTTCCGGGCTAGCAAGAAGCTGCCAAAAGGCGTGTCTTTCAACGGGTGGAGTATATTGGCAGCCGCATCAACGAAGTTACAATCTCGTTAATGATCTATATGTATTTAATTTGTCGCCTGTGCGGCTTAACATAAATAGTTGTTGTTACATACATGTGCACAATCTCTAAAGTGTAGTTTAGCTGCAGCACCCGGCGTTACCTATCTTTGTGCAGCGCTCTCCTTCTCTCTGTCTATCTCTCTCTCTCTCTCCCTCTCTCTCTCTCTATATATCTCTCTCTCTCTCTCTCCCTTTCTCTGTCTCTCTCGAAAAAGGCGCTCACTAAGCTGCCGACTTCTGCAGCTTATTATTCGTTTTTTGCTACTCTAGCTTATCGATCGTTTCTCTTATAGAGAAATGGTTTAGCAATTGACTTCAAACATTTAATAAACAAACTGTTGTTGAAAAGACTAAGCTCTGGCTTCTTGTCTAAATATATTAAATAAAGTTTATAACACAAGTCAATGCAATATTAGTTATTCAATTGATAAACAAATATAGTTTGAGCACAGCCAAAGGTTCACAAATTAAATAATAAGACAAGTGCAAAAAAATTCGCCACATAATCGCCGTTTAATGTGCCTCTGCTGCCCAAATTTCTTATTATAAGAGTAAGGCAGAATCAAGTTATGACGCGCTACAGAGGCCACACATTTTGTGGCCGGTGTCGACGATAAGTTCAAACTTAGAACTTTTAAGCAAAGCGGAAGCCTCATTTAACCTTGCTCATGACAGTCTGGAGCGTCTTGACTACGCTGAAGTGGGCAGTGATTAAGCAGAAACTTTCTGAGGCTGTTTGTAGAAGTGGCATGTCGTTTAAAAAGGCAGCTTGAAATGTTCGAATCGCTTCAATTATCGTCAACATTTCGGCATGTTGAGCCGGCAGCTGAATGGTCAGCTCATATATATATTGATCGTTCTCATCGAGAGCGCTTACCTACGCTTGCCCACGTTTTTGGTGGTTACACGGAATATGCAAGTTTCATATCCATGTTTAACTCAATTATTGACACCGACACTCAGCTTAGTGATGGTTCTAAAGTTACGACACCGTGGATAGAGAGCGAGAGCGCCGTGTGCCCGACCATCAACAGGCAGATGGCGACACCGCGATGCGTTCGGCCAAGAATCACGAGTACTACAAGTTGCTGTACGAGAATACGTGGAATTTATCACATGCGTTGAAGTATCTGCTCTTTGTCGCACTGTAACCGACGAGAAAGGCACAGATGTTGGCCCACCTCTGCAATGATCTACTGATGAACTAGGCAGTGCTGCACCATATCGACGCCAATTTGGAGACATGCGCCCAGATGCATAAGAAAAAGTACATGACGGACATGAAGGTGGAAAAATACAAGTCACTCCATCAGCGCAAGGCGCGCATCCAAGCCTGCGAGAAGGCCCAATCGCATATCAAGGAGATATTTTTCAGAAATGGTCAACTCCCATATGCGAGCGTTTGAGTCATTGGGAGGCTCCCAGGAAACATCTGGCTGCATGGTCATACACATGCTGCTCCAAACCTGGACATCACTACTCAGACCAAATGCCCTCAGCTCAATAATTCTACACATTCTTGGAGAAGCGATGCCAGAAGTTACAGAACATGGACCATGCAATGCGATATGATTCCCTTAATTCTCAGGTGGGAAAAAACAATCAAAATCCGCAGTAGACGAGGCTTTGTGGCATCCCAATCTAACAATTCTCCGTGCCCATTTTGTAACTGTGTCGTCACACTAGTTATGCATGCACCAGATTTGGAGATTTTGTCTCCCTCACTGCCATACAAGGAAGTAAATAAGTTGGCTCTTTGGTTTAATTGTTGAAAGTTCGGACACCATTCTCAGGCATGCAGCAGTGGACATTGTCATGTCTGTGGCAATAGGTATCATACCCTGCTGCACTTTGATGACAGCCTCTCCCAGCAGCCCGCCAATGCACCGTCTACCCACGTTGCGTCTACGTCTTCCATTTTACCATCGGCTTCTTGGCGCAATAGTTACAGTTAAAAATACTCGATCTACAACTATAGCGTCTAGTCTTGGTGACACTAATACTGAGACTCATACTGAAGGTCATACGGCGGAAATTTGCTTCAAGTCTCAAGTATCGGACTATGCCGATTCACTTACAGCTTTGGTCTCACTCACCATTACGGACAGTCAGCCCGGCAGTGCAACTGACGTAGAAAATTTGAACATTCCAGCCAACATACGACTGGCTGATGTGCTGATTTTCTGATTGGAGTCAGCATGTTCAACGACTTGATGTGATGTGTTGGTCAGATCAGGCTCGTGCATAGGCAAAAGACTCGCCTTGGCTGGGTAGTCACAGGTGGTGGCCAAAGGTTACGCTAAACTTCATTGCTTGTCTCAATTTCCGCATTGAATGACGTCTCCATTGTTGATGATCGATTGGATGAGATTGTTCAACGATCTTCGGAGGTTAACAACTGCAGCGCGGCCATTGTATCGGGCACTTAGGAGGATTTGGAATGCGAGTAGCATTCCGTGAACACTTTACTGGTCTATCTTCCGGCGAGATACGTCAGATGCACGGCATCACCGTCCACTCAGAGCGAGAGCGTCGTGTGCCCGACCATCATCAGGTGGATGCCGACAACGCGGATGGGCAAAGAATCACGAGTACTACCAGCTGCTGCACGAGAACGAAACGCGGAAGTTAAAGGATCTACCCTTTGTCGCACGAATCCGACGAGGAAGGCACAGATGTTGACCCACCTTTGGAACGATCTGCTGATGAACAAGGCGGTGCTGCGACAGATCGATGGAAGTCTGGAGACATGCGCCCAGATGCGCAAGGAGAAGTACATGACGGACATGAAGGTGCGCAAATACAAGGCGCTCCATCAGCGCAAGGCACGCATCGAGGCCTACGAGAAGGCCCAAGCGGAACGGGAGGCCAGCATAAGCTCGACGCGGAACGGGAACAGGAACGTCTCGTTAAGTTGACCGAGGCCGAACAACTGGCAAATCACGCCTAGAATGAGGCGAAAACTGATAAAACAGCTGCTCCAGCGTTGATTTGAACAGTAGCGAGGAGAAATCTCTAGAGGACCACAGCAAGCAGGATCAGCAGCTGACGGGAGCGGCAGCAGCAGCCACAGCTGTCGACACGGAGCAGGCAACGCAGCCCATGGAAGTGGATGCAGATGCTTCATTGTTGACCAGCAACAGTGGCAACACTGAATCTGTAGCTGCTGCTCCAAACTCCGAAGTGAGTCCCACCAAAATGGACGAGTGTCCAGTGCTGAATGGAGCATGTATTGCAGGAGTAGCGGCAAGTGCACCTGCAACAGTTGTTGAAGCAATCACAACACCTGCTCCCAACAATAACAGTAATGAGGGTCGATGCAAGTATGACGTCATTGCCGCCAGTGCCAAGAAGAGCAACGCACGAAACTCGATCAATGAGGATGGACACACGCAGAGCCACGATGTGAGTATCATTGGGGATGGTCCCTCCGATCTGGCTCGACAAGTTTGTGCGCGCATCGCTCAACTGTAAGGAGGCGCTGCAGAAGAGCACCAATCACTTGAGGGCCGCCTGGAATCGGCACAGAATGACATATGTGGCTATCAAGAGGCACTCGAGTCCATGGACGATGAGAAGCATGAGAAATTCCAGACAGCGAATCAACAGCAGGCGCAGAAGGAGCAGCAGCCGCCCCAGAGCAAAAGAAAGTGATGGAAGCCACCAAGCAGGAGCCAACGAATCATCAGGCGGTCAATCTAGTCGAGGATGAGGAAGACCCTTTTGAAGTCTTCCGCTAGCAAGAAGCTGCCAAAAGACGGGTGGAGTATATTGGCAGCAGCATCAACGAAGTTACAATCTCTTTAATGATCTATATGTATTTATTTTGTCGCATGTGTACATATGCTTAACATAAATAGTTGTTGTTACATACATATGCACACTCTCGAAAGTGTAGTTTAGCTGCAGCGGCCGGCGTTACCCATCTTTGTGCAGCGCTCTCTTTCTCTCTCTCTTCAGCTTGAAATGTTCGAATCGTGTCACTTATCGTCAACATTTCGGCTTGTTGGGCCGGCAGCTGAACGATCAGCTTCTATAAATATTGATCGTGTTAATCCAGCGCGCTTACCGGATCTTAAGCTGCCTACGTTTTTTTTTGTGGTTACACGGAATATGCAAATTGCAATACCATGTTTAACTCAATTATTGACACAGACCCTCAGCTTAGTGTCATTGAAAAGCTTCAGCACTTGTTTAGTGGGCGTAGCTTTAGAATCAGTATGTTCGGTAGAAAAATCAAGTGCAAATTATCGTGCGGCTGTGGACATTCTAAGCAAAAGCTTTAGCAAAAAGCGATGGATTCGACCTCAGCAACTCCCATATGCGCGCGCTTGAGTCATTGTGAAGCTCCGAGGAAATGCTGCTCCAAAACTGGACATCACTACTCAGACTTGTTGTGAGGAGTCTGCACCGATGCACCAAATACCTTCAGCTCAAGAATTCTACACATTCTTGGAGAAGCGATGCCAGAAGTTAGAAAACATGGATCATGCAATGGGATATCATTCCCTTAATTCTCAGGTGGGAAAAAACTATCAAAATCCTAACCACAGTAAAAGAGACTTTATGGCATCCCAATCTAACAATTCTCCGTGCCCAATTTGTAACTGGAAATTTTGAAAATTGTCTCCCTCACTGCGACACAAGGAAGTTAAGAAGATGGCTCTTTGCTTTAACTGTTTGACGTTCGGACACCATTCTCGGGCATGCAGCAGTGGACATTGTCATGCCCTGCTGCACTTTGATGACATCCTCCCAGCACGGCCACGGCTATCATTCTAATGAAAAGTCGTTCGGACCTATTTCCTCCATGCAGAGCCTTACTGGATTCAGGCTCTCAACTGCATCTGGTCACCTCTCGCTTGTCGCAACAGTTACAGTTAAAAAAACTCGATCTACAGCTATAGTGTCCAGTCTTGGTGACACTAATATTCGTACTGAAGGTCATACGGTGGAAATTTGCTTCAAGTCTCAAGTATCGGACTATGACGATTCACTTACAGAAGTGGTCTCTCCGATCTGGACTCCGAGATCACCAACGTCGCCCTGGAATCGGTACACAATGACATATGTGGCTATCAAGAGGCACTCGAGTCCATGGACGATGAGAAGCATGAGAAATTAAACAATGAGCAGAAGATGGACGACAAGGATGTTCCAGATGAAGAGCCACAGTCAGCGAATCCAACAGCAGGCGCAGAAGGAGCAGCAGCCGCCCCAGAGCCAATGGAAGTCGATGGAAGCCACCAAGCAGGAGCCAACGAATCATCAGGCGGTCAATCTAGTCGAGGATGAGGAAGACCATTCGAAGTCTTCCGGGCTAGCAAGAAGCTGCCAAAAGGCGTGTCTTTCAACGGGTGGAGTATATTGGCAGCCGCATCAACGAAGTTACAATCTCGTTAATGATCTATATGTATTTAATTTGTCGCCTGTGCGGCTTAACATAAATAGTTGTTGTTACATACATGTGCACAATCTCTAAAGTGTAGTTTAGCTGCAGCACCCGGCGTTACCTATCTTTGTGCAGCGCTCTCCTTCTCTCTGTCTATCTCTCTCTCTCTCTCCCTCTCTCTCTCTCTATATATCTCTCTCTCTCTCTCTCCCTTTCTCTGTCTCTCTCGAAAAGGCGCTCACTAAGCTGCCGACTTCTGCAGCTTATTATTCGTTTTTTGCTACTCTAGCTTATCGATCGTTTCTCTTATAGAGAAATGGTTTAGCAATTGACTTCAAACATTTAATAAACAAACTGTTGTTGAAAAGACTAAGCTCTGGCTTCTTGTCTAAATATATTAAATAAAGTTTATAACACAAGTCAATGCAATATTAGTTATTCAATTGATAAACAAATATAGTTTGAGCACAGCCAAAGGTTCACAAATTAAATAATAAGACAAGTGCAAAAAAATTCGCCACATAATCGCCGTTTAATGTGCCTCTGCTGCCCAAATTTCTTATTATAAGAGTAAGGCAGAATCAAGTTATGACGCTACAGAGGCCACACATTTTGTGGCCGGTGTCGACGATAAGTTCAAACTTAGAACTTTTAAGCAAAGCGGAAGCCTCATTTAACCTTGCTCATGACAGTCTGGAGCGTCTTGACTACGCTGAAGTGGGCAATGATTAAGCAGAAACTTTCTGAGGCTGTTTGTAGAAGTGGCATGTCGTTTAAAAAGGCAGCTTGAAATGTTCGAATCGCTTCAATTATCGTCAACATTTCGGCATGTTGAGCCGGCAGCTGAATGGTCAGCTCATATATATATTGATCGTTCTCATCGAGAGCGCTTACCTACGCTTGCCCACGTTTTTTTGTGGTTACACGGAATATGCAAGTTTCATATCCATGTTTAACTCAATTATTGACACCGACACTCAGCTTAGTGATGGTTCTAAAGTTACGACACCGTGGATAGAGAGCGAGAGCGCCGTGTGCCCGACCATCAACAGGCAGATGGCGACACCGCGATGCGTTCGGCCAAGAATCACGAGTACTACAAGTTGCTGTACGAGAATACGTGGAATTTATCACATGCGTTGAAGTATCTGCTCTTTGTCGCACTGTAACCGACGAGAAAGGCACAGATGTTGGCCCACCTCTGCAATGATCTACTGATGAACTAGGCAGTGCTGCACCATATCGACGCCAATTTGGAGACATGCGCCCAGATGCATAAGAAAAAGTACATGACGGACATGAAGGTGGAAAAATACAAGTCACTCCATCAGCGCAAGGCGCGCATCCAAGCCTGCGAGAAGGCCCAATCGCATATCAAGGAGATATTTTTCAGAAATGGTCAACTCCCATATGCGAGCGTTTGAGTCATTGGGAGGCTCCCAGGAAACATCTGGCTGCATGGTCATACACATGCTGCTCCAAACCTGGACATCACTACTCAGACCAAATGCCCTCAGCTCAATAATTCTACACATTCTTGGAGAAGCGATGCCAGAAGTTACAGAACATGGACCATGCAATGCGATATGATTCCCTTAATTCTCAGGTGGGAAAAAACAATCAAAATCCGCAGTAGACGAGGCTTTGTGGCATCCCAATCTAACAATTCTCCGTGCCCATTTTGTAACTGTGTCGTCCACACTAGTTATGCATGCACCAGATTTGGAATTTTGTCTCCCTCACTGCCATACAAGGAAGTAAATAAGTTGGCTCTTTGGTTTAATTGTTGAAAGTTCGGACACCATTCTCAGGCATGCAGCAGTGGACATTGTCATGTCTGTGGCAATAGGTATCATACCCTGCTGCACTTTGATGACAGCCTCTCCCAGCAGCCCGCCAATGCACCGTCTACCCACGTTGCGTCTACGTCTTCCATTTTACCATCGGCTTCTTGGCGCAATAGTTACAGTTAAAAATACTCGATCTACAACTATAGCGTCTAGTCTTGGTGACACTAATACTGAGACTCATACTGAAGGTCATACGGCGGAAATTTGCTTCAAGTCTCAAGTATCGGACTATGCCGATTCACTTACAGCTTTGGTCTCACTCACCATTACGGACAGTCAGCCCGGCAGTGCAACTGACGTAGAAAATTTGAACATTCCAGCCAACATACGACTGGCTGATGTGCTGATTTTCTGATTGGAGTCAGCATGTTCAACGACTTGATGTGATGTGTTGGTCAGATCAGGCTCGTGCATAGGCAAAAGACTCGCCTTGGCTGGGTAGTCACAGGTGGTGGCCAAAGGTTACGCTAAACTTCATTGCTTGTCTCAATTTCCGCATTGAATGACGTCTCCATTGTTGATGATCGATTGGATGAGATTGTTCAACGATCTTCGGAGGTTAACAACTGCAGCGCGGCCATTGTATCGGGCACTTAGGAGGATTTGGAATGCGAGTAGCATTCCGTGAACACTTTTACTGGTCTATCTTCCGGCGAGATACGTCAGATGCTCGGCATCACCGTGGACAGAGAGCGAGAGCGTCGTGTGCCCGACCATCATCAGGTGGATGCCGACACGGCGACGCATTCGGCCAAGAATCACGAATACTACAAGCTGCTGCACGAGAACGATACGTGGAAGTTATCGCATGCGTTGAAGGATCTGCCCTTTGTCGCACTGAATCCGACGAGAAAGGCACAGATGTTGGCCCACCTCTGCAACGATCTGCTGATGAACAAGGCGGTGCTGCGACAGATCGATGGAAGTCTGGAGACATGCGCCCAGATGCGCAAGGAGAAGTACATGACGGACATGAAGGTGCGCAAATACAAGGCGCTCCATCAGCGCAAGGCGCGCATCGAGGCCTACGAGAAGGCCCAAGCGGAACGGGAGGCCAGCATAAGCTCGACGCGGAACGGGAACAGGAACGTCTCGTTAAGTTGACCGAGGCCGAACAACTGGCAAATCACGCCTAGAATGAGGCGAAAACTGATAAAACAGCTGCTCCAGCGTTGATTTGAACAGTAGCGAGGAGAAATCTCTAGAGGACCACAGCAAGCAGGATCAGCAGCTGACGGGAGCGGCAGCAGCAGCCACAGCTGTCGACACGGAGCAGGCAACGCAGCCCATTGAAGTGGATGCAGATGTTCCATTGTTGACCAGCAGCAGTGGCAATGCTGAATCTGTAGCTGCTGCTCCAAACTCCGAAGTGAGCCCACCAAAATGGACGAGTGTCCAGTGCTGAATGGAGCAGGAATTGCAGGAGTAGCGGCAAGTGCACTGCAACAGTTGTTGAAGCAATCACAACACCTGCTCCCACAACAATAACAGCAATAGTGGTGGGTGAGGCAAGTATGACGCCATTGCTGCCACAGGCCAAGAAGAGCAGCGCACGCAACTCGATCAATGAGGATGGACACGCGCAGAGCCACGATGTGAGTATCATTGGGGATGGTCCCTCCGATCTGGCTCGACAAGTTTGTGCGCGCATCGCTCAACTGTAAGGAGGCGCTGCAGAAGAGCACCAATCACTTGAGGGCCGCCTGGAATCGGCACAGAATGACATATGTGGCTATCAAGAGGCACTCGAGTCCATGGACGATGAGAAGCATGAGAAATTCAGACAGCGAATCAAACAGCAGGCGCAGAAGGAGCAGCAGCCGCCCCAGAGCAAAAGAAAGTGATGGAAGCCACCAAGCAGGAGCCAACGAATCATCAGGCGGTCAATCTAGTCGAGGATGAGGAAGACCCTTTGAAGTCTTCCGGGCTAGCAAGAAGCTGCCAAAAGACGGGTGGAGTATATTGGCAGCAGCATCAACGAAGTTACAATCTCTTTAATGATCTATATGTATTTATTTTGTCGCATGTGTACATATGCTTAACATAAATAGTTGTTGTTACATACATATGCACACTCTCGAAAGTGTAGTTTAGCTGCAGCGGCCGGCGTTACCCATCTTTGTGCAGCGCTCTCTTCTCTCTCTCTTTCAGCTTGAAATGTTCGAATCGTGTCACTTATCGTCAACATTTCGGCTTGTTGGGCCGGGAGCTGAACGATCAGCTTCTATAAATATTGATCGTGTTAATCCAGCGCGCTTACCGGATCTTAAGCTGCCTACGTTTTTTTTTGTGGTTACACGGAATATGCAAATTGCAATACCATGTTTAACTCAATTATTGACACAGACCCTCAGCTTAGTGTCATTGAAAAGCTTCAGCACTTGTTTAGTGGGCGTAGCTTTAGAATCAGTATGTTCGGTAGAAAAATCAAGTGCAAATTATCGTGCGGCTGTGGACATTCTAAGCAAAGCTTTAGCAAAAAGCGATGGATTCGACCTCAGCAACTCCCATATGCGCGCGCTTGAGTCATTGTGAAGCTCCCAGGAAATGCTGCTCCAAAACTGGACATCACTACTCAGACTTGTTGTGAGGAGTCTGCACCGATGCACCAAATACCTTCAGCTCAAGAATTCTACACATTCTTGGAGAAGCGATGCCAGAAGTTAGAAAACATGGATCATGCAATGGGATATCATTCCCTTAGTTCTCAGGTGGGAAAAAACAATCAAAATCCTAACCACAGTAAAAGAGACTTTATGGCATCCCAATCTAACAATTCTCCATGCCCAATTTGTAACTGGAAATTTTGAAAATTGTCTCCCTCACTGCGACACAAGGAAGTTAAGAAGATGGCTCTTTGCTTTAACTGTTCGACGTTCGGACACCATTCTCGGGCATGCAGCAGTGGACATTGTCATGCCCTGCTGCACTTTGATGACATCCTCCCAGCACGGCCACGGCTATCATTCTAATGAAAAGTCGTTCGGACCTATTTCCTCCATGCAGAGCCTTACTGGATTCAGGCTCTCAACTGCATCTGGTCACCTCTCGCTTGTCGCAACAGTTACAGTTAAAAAAACTCGATCTACAGCTATAGTGTCCAGTCTTGGTGACACTAATATTCGTACTGAAGGTCATACGGTGGAAATTTGCTTCAAGTCTCAAGTATCGGACTATGACGATTCACTTACAGAAGTGGTCTCACCCACCATTACGGACAGTCAGCCCGACATTGCAATTGACATAGAAAATTGGCACATTCCAGCCAAGATACGACTGGCTGATCCAACTTTTAGCAAACCTCAGCGTGTGGATTTGCTGATTGGATTCAGCATTTTCTACGAGTCACGTTTGAGCTAAACTTAATTGTAGGTCTCAATTAACGCATTGAATTACGTATCCATTGTTGATGATCGATTGGATGAGATAGTTCAACGATCTTGGGAGGTTAACAACTGCAGCGATTGTATCAGACACTAAGGAGGATTTGAGTGCGAGTAGCATTCCGTGAAGACTTTTGCTCGTCTATCTTCCGGCGAGATACGTCAGATGTACGGCATCACCGTGGACAGAGAGCGAGAGCGTCGTGTGCTCAACCATCATCATGACGGATGGCCTGAAGTCTGCAGATGTTATCATACGCAGCGTCGTAAATTAGAAAATATTAAGGCATGGTATATATAAGTGCATAGATAATGATTGACTGTTTGGGTCAAATTTAAATTGAATAACTACCCCTAAGCAAATATTATCGTCTAAGATTTTTGAATATAAACCACGCATTCTTCATGAAATAATCTAGAACAAAAAGAACTCTTTGCGTATTCACGTCGTTCAGCCCAATTTGTTACAAATACCGATCGCGGCGACACCTTATTACTAGCATGCCAAACACCCCTTTCAACATACCCTTACAATTAAGAAGTTATTTTTATCTTCATTTGGTGACCCCCGACTTTCGGAGTTTAGTTTACCAACGAGTTGCAAAAGAAGCTCGACAAGTTTGTGCGCGCATCGCTCAACTGTAAGGAGGCGCTGCAGAAGAGCACCAATCACTTGAGGCCACCTGCTTTCGACAGGATCGGCTCTGGCGACGCTACTGAGGCCCTGGAATCGACACATAATGACATATGTGGCTATCAAGAGGCACTCGAGTCCATGGACGATGAGAAGCATGAGAAATTAAACAATGAGCAGAAGATGGACGACAATGATGTTCTAGATGAAGAGCCACAGTCAGCGAATCCAACAGCAGGCGCAGAAGGAGCAGCAGCCGCACCAGAGCCAATGGAAGTGATGGAAGCCACCAAGCAGGAGCCAACGAATCATCAGGCGGTCAATCAAGTCGAGGATGAGGAAGACTCTTTGAAGTCTTCCGGGCTAGCAAGAAGCTGCCAAAAGACGTGTCTTTCAACGGGTGGAGTATATTGGCAGCAGCATCAACGAAGTTACAATCTCGTTAATGATATATATGTATTTATTTTGTCGCATGTGTATATGTATTTATTTGTCGCCTGTGCGGCTTAACATAAATAGTTGTTGTTACATACATATGCACACTCTCTAAAGTGTAGTTTAGCTGCAGCACCCGGCGTTACCTATCTTTGTGCAGCGCTCTCTTTCTCGCTCTCTATCTCTCTGTCTCTCTCGAAAAAGGGCGATCACTAAGCTGCCGGCTTCTGCAGCTTATTATTCGTTTTTTGCTATCGTCCTCTTATAGAGAAATAGTTCCTCTCTTCTTCCTCTTATAGAGAAATAGTTTAGCAATTGGCTTCAAACATTTAATAAACAAACTGTTGTTGAAAAGACTAAGCTCTGGCTTCTAGTCTAAATATATTAAATAAAGTTTATAACACAAATCAAGGCAATATTAGTTATTCAATTGATAAACAACTATAATTTGAGCACAGCCAAAGGTGCACAAATTAAATAATAAGACAAGTGCAAAAAAAGTTCGCCACATAATCGCCGTTTAATGTGCCTCTGCTGCCCAAATTTTTTATTCTAAGAGTAATGCGGAATCAAGTTATGACGCGCTACAGAGGCTACACATTTTGTGGCCGGTGTCGACGATAAGTTCAAACGTAGAACTTTTAAGCAATACGGAAGCCGCATTTAACCTTGCTCATGACAGTCTGGAGTCTCGACTACGCTGAAGTAGGCTGTGATTTAAGCAGAAACTTTCTGAGGCTCTTTGTAGAAGTGGCATATCGTTTAAAAAAGCAGCTTGAAATGTTCGAATCGTGTCACTTATCGTCAACATTTCGGCTTGTTGGGCCGGCAGCTGAACGATCAGCTTCTGCCTACGTTTTTTTTTTTTGCGGTTACACGAAATATGCAAATTTCATATCCATGTTCAACTCAATTATTGACACAGACACTCAGCTAAGTGTCATTGAAAAGCTTCAGCACTTGTTTAGTGGGCGTAGCTTTAGAATCAGTATTTTCGCTAGAAACATCTAGTGCAAATTATCGTGCGGCTGTGGACATTCTAAGCAAAAGTTTTAGCAACAAGCGATTAGTTTTCCAATCGCATATCAAAGAGATTATTGGGCTCAAGAAGATGGATTCGACCTCAGCAAGGAAACTTCGAGGGTTGTAGTGGTGTACCTATTCGCACTGGTAACGAATATCACGATCAGCATGCAAGAAAATATGTAAACAGCTGATCGCCAATGATGCGATAGCTGAACCTTCACAGCACTTATGACCTAATTGGCAACTCTGAATTAGAGCATCTGTGCGCAGCGACGGCTACTTTAGTTGCTTCCGGAAAGCTTTTTTTGGCTCTCGGCAACTGACACGTGTGCATTGATTACTGGCTGGAAAAAATATAACTCAGCGGCATCACCATAGTACCGCTCAAGTATTGATATTCATTAAAAGAATTCAATGTAACAGACGGCGTAAAGTGCGTGCCCACCAATATTGGCTGGAAAAAGATAACTTGGCGGCATCGCCATAGTACCGCTCATTGATTGATATTTATTAAAAGAATTCAATGTAACAGACGGCTTAAAGTGCGTGCCCACCAATATTGGCTGGAAAGTTTACGTCTTCCCGCAACGTAGTGGCTGCCATAAGCTAATTGTGCAAGGGCGGCTAACTATCACTCAAATTGTGATCGCCAGTGCCTACTGAAATTGAAGCGGTCAATTCGAGCGCCAACCGTATTGCTGCCATTACCAATTAACTTACTGTTAATCTGTTGGCTGTGCAATACGGGAAACTGTCTACAACACTCTGA
This sequence comes from Drosophila paucipuncta, assembly GCA_035043875.1. Classification (NCBI taxonomy): domain Eukaryota; kingdom Metazoa; phylum Arthropoda; class Insecta; order Diptera; family Drosophilidae; genus Drosophila; species Drosophila paucipuncta. The sequence continues at coordinate 28,404 of JAWNMP010000106.1, read as the reverse complement.
CGCCGCATCGATAACGCACACGTGCAGCAGGCCCACCTGTTAAGGGCGAGTCACTCCTGAAATCTCGGACTCAATCATTTGATATCTTAGTGGCGTAACCTACACCAACTTGCACACGTATTGGAACACATGTGAGCGGCGGTGGACCAAATCATCAAAAAGGAAATAGCAACTGTCGACTACTTAGAACTCTACAATACACAACATTCTAATAGGATTTTAAGGTTATGTTAATAATGAGTGAATTTATGGAAAATTAGTTGTATTAATTTTGGTAAGGCGTTAACTAAACTTGGTATGGTACGTATATGTGACATCAGCTGCTATATTGTCTAATCCGTTTCGAAGTTCAAAATAGCAACGTCATCCGTCTTCAGGCCTGTCGACTACGATGGACTACTGCCGCAGCTTTTGTTTGGTGCTGTAAGTACGGCATAATCGCGCTCAGAAATTGTAAGTTATAAAAGAAAAATAACCATAATGACCATATAGCAGTTTTGATATACCTAGCCATACGAAGATACCTCCTTATTTAGTTGACACAGGTTACATACATATATATATACAGTCCTTATAGCATAAGTGTATTATCGAATGAATTGACCAAAATTTAAAAAGAAAAAAAAAATGTAATGAATTATTAGCAATTAAGAAGTAGTAATTAAGCAACAATTCCAAACCTGAAAAATGGAAATTATTAATTAGGTAAACTCGAAATATTAATGTTAATAATTATAATAATGGAACCAATCACCAATATGAAGTAGATAAGAACATAATGAATTAAAGTAGACTTAATGGGCTCCTGACATAAAATGGTTTTGCATCCTTAATAGGGTAAAGGCACCAACTATTAGCCTTTACAGGTTGGGCGGGTAAAGAAGAAGAGCATCAACATCTCTGTTCTTCGATCTAGATATGTCACTCGTGAATTCCTTCACCTATTCTATCTGTGTCTACTATTTTTAGTTATGTGGCACGGCAGCTTACTAGGTAGCAAAAGCACCCACCCCATTTTCCCTGAGCACAGTCGACCCTGTAGGCAGAGTACGCCTCCAGTTTGCTGCACACATCAACGTGTTCGTTACAGGGTTTTCAGAAAAGGTCAACTCCCATATGCGCGCGCATGAGTCATTGTGAAGCTCCCAGGAAATGCTGATCCAAAACTGGACATCATTACTCAGACTTATTGTGAGGAGTCAGCACCGATGCACCAAATACCTTCAGCTCAAGAATTCTACACATTCTTGGAGAAGCGATGCCAGAAGTTAGAGAAGATGGATCATGCAATGGGATATCATTCCCTTAGTTCTCAGGTGGGAAAAAATAATCAAAATCCTAACCACAGTAAAAGAGCCATTGTGGCATCCCAATCTAACAATTCTCCGTGCCCAATTTGTAACTGGAAATTTTGAAAATTGTCTCCCTCACTGCGACCCAAGGAAGTTAAGAAGTTAAGTTGGCTCTTTGCTTTAACTGTTTAACGTTCGGACACCATTCTCGGGCATGCAGCAGTGGACATTGTCATGCCCTGCTGCACTTTGATGACATCCTCCCAGCACGGCCACGGCTATCATTCTAATGAAAAGTCGTTCGGACCTATTTCTTCCATGCAGAGCCTTACTGGATTCAGGCTCTCAACTGCATCTGGTCACCTCTCGCTTGACGCAACAGTTCGGTGGAAATTTGCTTCAAGTCTCAAGTATCGGACTATGACGATTCACTTACAGAAGTGGTCTCACCCACCATTACGGACAGTCAGCCCGGCATTGCAATTGACATAGAAAATTGGCACCTTCCAGCCAACATACGACTGGCTGATCCAACTTTTGCAAACCTCAGCGTGTGGATTTGCTGATTGGAGTCAGGATGTTCTACGAGTCACGTTTGAACCAAACTTCATTGTAGGTCTCAATTAACGCATTGAATTACGTAAATTAGAAAATATTAAGGCATGGTATATATAAGTGCATAGATAATGATTGACTGTTGGGGTCAAATTTAAATAGAATAACTACCCCTAAGCAAATATTATCGCCTAAGATTTTTGTATATAAACCACGCATTTTTCATGAAACAATCTAGAACAAAAAGAACTCTTTGCGTATTCACACCCCTTTCAACATACCATAAGAATTGACAGTAAGAAGTCATTTTTATCTTCATTTGGTGACCCCCGACTTTTGGAGTTTAGTTTCAGTTAGCGAAGTATCCATAATTGGTCAACTGGCGACCAGTCATTCATAATTTACTAGGTGGTAAATAAGGAGTCTATTTAGATTCATTTGCCGAATCATATACACACATTTGGTCAACTTCGAGACTTACATTCGAATTTGGTTAACTTGGCAAACGTTTTCACGTAAAAATAATTCCTAGTTTACTTGGCAACCAGGTAACATAGATCGGCAACAAAATTTAAAGTTACCTGATCACAAAAAAGGACTACATAAAAACATCTACGGTCAATTTGGTGATCAAGAAAAAAAAACAATTCCAATTTTTTTAGTAGCATACCTTGACTAATATTCCGGTTGTGAGTCGAGGCACAGCCTGTCGCTAAATAAAAAGAGAATTAAATAAATAAAACAAAATGGATTCATCGAAGCTCAACGCGTAAGTTAAGAGTAGTTTTTGATGCTTCTCCTCTGGGACGCTTCTCACCAGTGGTCATGAAGGTACAAATATTCATGCAACATCTAACAAAGGAAGGATTTGATTATGATGAAGACATTCCAGTGCGTTTTCAAGAGGAATGGAAACTATACAGGGAGGAGATGAAAATTCTGAACAATATTCAAGTGCCACGTCACACATTTCGTGGAAAATTACCTATATCAACAGAAATGTATATATTTGTTGATGCTTCAGGCATCATGGAAAGGCAATTGTTATGTGCCTAATCACACCTAACCCCACTCAACACAATAACTTTACCACGCCTGGAACTAAAGGCTGATTTAAAAAAAATTAAAGAAGACATATCATTGAAAAACCCACCAACTTATTGGTTGAATTCAAGGATTTTACTATCGTGAATTAATTGTCCAACTTCAATTCGTGACAAATTTGTTGCCACAAAAATTTGGACGATCGCAGATCCATAATGACTTTCACCAGAGAGGAGGACATAATCTACAAAATTCGGCATAATGGCTCATTCAATAAGCTAGTCAGAATCTTAGCTTATATGATGCGCTTCGGAAAGGAAAAAAGGCACACCAGTCAAATTGTAGAGTTCAATGTACTTCAAGAAGCCAAAAAATCATTATCCGTAACATACAACGGAATGATTTTATGGACGACATAAATAAAATTAAAAGACGAAAGGAGCCGCAAAAGACAAATTAAGGCCTTAGAACCATTTTTGGATCAAGAGGGAATCTTGCGAGTAGGAGGTCCACTTGAAGCAGCAGATCTCTCTTTGACGCAAAGCACCTAATGCTATTACCATACAATGACCCAATAGTAAAAATAATTCCTGAGCAAATTCATAAGGAAAGTATGCATTGTGGTCTCCAAGCGCTGATGACCATATCAAGACAGCAATCCTGGATCCCGAAAGGAAAAAGCATGGCCAGAAATATTGTTCAGAATTGCATCAAGTGCACTAAATCAAAGCCGAAATTAATGGATCAAATCATGAGACCACTTCGGGTCACACAAGCCATACCATTTTTTAACTCAGGCGTTGACTACTGTGACCTTTTAAAATCCACTTCAAAATTCGTGGAAAGAACCCTAAAACTGCATACATTTCAATATTCTGTTGCTTCACTACAAAGGCAGTTCATCTGGAACTGATAAGCGATCACACCACAGAGGCATTTCTAGAAGCAATACGACGCTTCATTAGTCGCCGTGGAAAGTGTCAAACATTGCATTGTGACAACGCAAGAAATTTCATGGGAGCAAAAAACAAGCTTCAAGAGCGAGAGAAAGTGATATTTACTGAAAAGGCGCAGTCCACAATAATTCAGAAATGCACTAGTAAAACAGTTCAATTCAAGTTCATACCTCCTCGAGCACCACATTTTGACAGACTATGGGAAGCTGCAGTAAAGTCAGCAAAACATCTGCTATTAAAAATGTGACAACTGCCAATCTGACATATGAAGAGTTGGAAACCGTCATAGTCGAGATAGAAGCGATACTCAATTCTCGCCTTTAACGCCTCTATCAGATGATCCGAATGACATCACTGCACTAACACCAGGACATTTTCTAATTGGAGAACCACTAATCGCTCAAGCCGACAGTGAGCCGTCCCAGCAACCCAAAACACTAGGACAACGATGGCAAGCAGTGTCAAAATTAAAACATTAGTTTTGGACACAGGGGTCCCATGAATACCTTCAGCACCTGCAGCAAAGTCAACATTAAAGTAGGAGCGCTGGTTCTACTGAAGGAAGACAACACGTCAGTATTAGAATGGCCCATAGGTAGAATCGTTCGAGTCTACCTTGGAAAGAATACTTTCGTGAGGGTTGTAGACGTAGAAACCTCCAGAAGAATTATTAAGCGATAAATTCAACATCTAGAAATTCAACTTCTCTATTTAGTGAAGAGGATCCATTAGATGATCCTATGGAAAGCGAGGAATCAGATTAAAGTCCACATCCCAAGAAAAGAAGGCAGAGTAATATCGGTTCATTGGTTACAACGACGTTGGTTATGTTGCTTCTATTGCCACTAAAATTGGCACATTCGATAAACATAACTCATTTCCGATCAAAACCTGGCTTCTTTTTGAAAAGATTGGAGCAACACAACTAGCAGTACTTGATTGGACGATAGTCGCCTACTTGGACTTAAGACCCTACGGTACCGATATAGATAGATTATCGAAAGGTACTACAAGGATTGTACAAATTTGTTCCAAAATTATTGGCAAACAATTCTTCATTGTTCATGGAAAACAGGTTACTGGCCAAATCACGCAAACAGCGAGCACCATTGGACATCGTGGGGAACATCGGCAGTAGCTTGTTTGGCGTGTTAGACTCTACATATTCAAAGGACATGTCAAACACGATACTTGAAGTAAAAGCAAATGGAAACCATCTCCTGGAGTTATTAAAAAATAAATCCTCTTTAATTGACTCCACGATAAACGTATCTTTATGTGGCAAAAAATTAATAGAATGAACCGTTAGATATTTGCAACGAAGAGTCCGTTAAAATTATCTACAGTCTGCACCGATGGAACATCAGAAATCCAGTTACATGACACTGGACTATTAACAGCAAAGGCAGGATGTACCATACGCAATTCACTAATAACTGTAACTTGTCAAAGCGTTATGGAAACATCATTGTGGACATCAAACGCTCGATTTGGAGACATGGAGGACAATAAACCAACAACCAAACGACCGGATACTACAACAACAAAAGACGTGAGTATCTCAGGCTACAACGAGCTTCACGAACTACAAAGGGAACTCATACCAAACAAACGTTTTCATCTACCACACAATATCCAAACATTCGAGCATCAACATATTGTACATCATTTATGATGACAATGCTAAAAATTTATTGTGTCAAAAAATGGCGAATAACAAATAGATCACCTCAGCAAGCCGAATCATCAACGACACCCAGAGAGTGCGAACCTCCTTCTGGAAATCAACCTTTCACAATTTGATTAAATTATGGTTGAATCTGCATTCAACGGCCGGGAGTATTTACGATTTCTTCAAAAGCAGAAATTCTTACGCTGCTGATAGCGCAGAGAATCAATGAGACAAATATGCACCCGACCCATTGGTTGCATGTAAACATTGGTTGTCGCACCATCTGCCGGACGGCCTGAAGTAACATATGTTATCATACGCAACGTCGTAAATTACCGTACAAATTGACAGTAAGAAGTAATTTTTATTTACTAAGGTCTTGATCATAAGGAATTACAATTATCGTTGCTCGGAGGGAACAGCAGATTAGGAGTACAAAACGCGAATGAAAGACAAGCTGTATAAGTGTACATATGCAAATACAATTATTTCCAACAGTAATCTCAAAGGCGACTTAGTTGCAATAAGACGCACCCAACTTATGGCAGTCGCTAGTATATTCAACAGAGCATGGGAGTTTTAGAAGCGTTAAGGTCGTCAGTAAAATGTCATCAAGGACCATTGGCTCATTCATTGCCGAGGGTTGTTAAGTTGTCGGAGCGTCGTAGAAATATTTTACCGAGAAGCGTTATCCTCTTTAAAGTTAATTTTAATTGTGTGGATCTGTAGTTTATTAAATAAAAACTACATTTGGGACATGCAACAAGTTTCATTTTCAAATTTATATTTAAATAATAAAATCGTCAAGCTCTCAAGAAAAGTTATAGAGAGATTCAACATAACATGTTCCTTTAATTAGCAAACTTAAGGTACGTCAAAAGAAGGAATGAGTTATAAGTTATTAATTACAGTGTGGAAATCTTAAAGACATGCATACCGTTGAAGATTATTTAATTAAAAGTTCGAGTGAATCACGAATGAGCTATTTTATATTTATATTTTATATCCTTTAAATTTAATTTATATTCCAGTGTTAACTTACTAAAAGTGAATAAATACTATATGTATTGTATCAATGTCAAATCAATGTATTTTCTTTTTAGTGTGGTATTCGTGTAGAATTAATAAAAATCATTAAATTCAAAACATCTATCAAATGCTTTTTAAATTTTAAATCTATTTTCATTAGGTTTAACAAAACCTCTCATGTTAATTAAACAATATTGCATCTGCACTAATTTATAATGGTTAGCAAGTGATTTAATTTAATTTACTTTTGAAAGACCAAAGGTACATATGTGTATTGGTTTTGTGCGATGTCCGCTTGGCTACACATTAATATGCTCTCTAATCAGTGTATATGAACACAGCCATATTTACCTCTCTTAAAGCTAGAGACTTAACTTGCTATTCATATATTATGTGCACTAGGGGGAAGTCAATCACAGCAAATAGATACAATTTTGAGTCACCACATTTGATTAGTGTTGAGGCCGTCCGTAGCACTTCCGCACATAAAATTCGTTAAGACCACTCTCGCTTGCAAATATATTGTAATATATTGTAAACTATTAAAACAGATTGTAAATAATTAACAATAATACATTTCATTTAGCGTTCTGCTGGCAACATCGTTCCTTAACCAATATCTGTATAATATCATCATGTCGAATTTATTATTGATTTTCGTCTTAATTTCGAAATACGGTTTTACTCGCAGCGGATTATTGAATCGTATGTCGAAAAAGACAAGGTACTACCTATGGACCACCCAATCAACGTTCAATGACTGTATTTATTGACGATATTAATATGCCTGTAATAAATGAATGGGGTGATCAAATAACTAACGAGATTGTTCGTCAAATGGTCGAGCAACGTGGATTTTATTCATTAGATCGCCCAGGAGATTTTTCAACTATCATGGACATTCAATTACTGTCGGCTATGATCCATCCTGGTGGTGGCAGAAATGATATACCCAGTCGCCTAAAGCGTCATTTGTCTATTTTTAATTGCACTTTACCTAGTAATAGTTCGATAGATCAAATTTTTAAAAGCATTGGTGCTGGTTATTTTTCTATGGATCGATTTGAAGAAGATGTTGTGCAAATAATACCTCAACTGGTACCGCTGACTCGAATATTCTGGCAAAACGTTAAATCAAAAATGCTGCCTACTCCATCCAATTTTCATTATGTGTTTAATTTGAGAGATCTTTCACGGATTTGGGAAGGAATTTTAAAAGTAAATAGTGAAGAGTGCAACACTATAGAAAAGACATTCAAATTATGGTGTCACGAGTGCACAAGAGTTATAGCAGATCGCTTTACCTCCGAAAAGGATAAAGTTTGGTTCTTAACACGCATGCGTCTAGATGCTGAGACTTATCTTCAAGATCTTTTGAGTATTTTCCTGACAAAGCATCTTATTGGGTCGATTTTTTGCGGGATGCACCTGAAGCAGGGGAGGAAGATGATGAAAATATGACATTTGAGCCCCCAAAGATATATGAAGAAATACCAAGGTAATACTTCGCTTTATCAAATTCATTAATTGTAAACTCTCCTTTTCCAGTTTTGAATTTGTAAAAACTAAAGTCAGTTTATTTATGTCCCAATTTAACGAGTACATTCGTGGTCTTAATATGGATCTTGTATTTTTTGCCGATGTTCTTAAACATATAATGATAATATCTCGTATACTTAGTAATCCTCGTGGAAATGCATTGCTTGTAGGGGTAGGTGGTTCGGGTAAACAGAGTCTGACTAGGCTGGCTTCATTTATAGCAAATTATAAATTTTTCCAAATCACTCTGACTCGCTCCTACAATACGGGTAACTTGACAGATGATCTTAAGTTTATGTATCGAGTTGCAGGCTTAGAGGGAAGCGGAATGACCTTTATTTTTACAGATAATGAAATTAAAGAGGAGTCTTTCTTAGAATTTATTAATAACATATTGAGTTCTGGCGAAATAGCGAACCTTTTTGCCAAAGATGAGATGGACGAAATTTATAATGAACTTATTCCGATTATGAAAAAAAAACAGCCAAGAAGGCCTCCAACTCAAGAAAACTTATATGATTTCTTCATAACACGGGCACGCACAAATCTTCATGTAGCTCTATGTTTTTCACCGGTAAGTTCTTGCTTAGACTATTAGATGAATACGTACATTGAGAAAATATTTGCAGGTCGGTGAGAAGTTCCGACTGCTCACTTAAGTTTCCAGGCCTAATTTCCGGTTGTGTGATTGACTGGTTCCAAAAATGGCCAACTGATGCATGTGTTGCAGTTTCCCGGCATTATCTTCAAGATCTGGAAATCGTATGTAGTGATAAATTAAAGGACCAAGTCGTCGAAATTATGAGCTGGATTCATGAATCGGTACAAGATGCTTGCTTTAGTTATTATGACAGATTTCGTCGTCTTACATTTGTCACGCCCAAATCCTTGATTTCATTTTTACAAAGCTACAAAGCTCTATACAAAGATAAACAAAGTGAAATTGTTATCATGTCAGAGCGTATGATCTCTGGATTAGCAAAACTGGATGAGGCAGGAGCTTCAGTGTCTGTACTTAAAAAGGATTTAGTTGAAATGAATAAAGTAATTGCATTAGCTTCTGGTGAAGCAGAAGAAGTTTTGGCCACAGTAGAACAATCCAAAGAAGCAGCCGAAATTGTCAAGGTAGAAGTGGCCCAGAAAAAGGGTTCAGCAGAAGTTTTTGTAAAAAACATTTCTGCTGTTAAACAAGTGGCTGAAGCTAAACTAGAAAAAGCATTGCCTGCTTTAGAGGAAGCGGAAGCGGCACTAAAAACAATAAAAGCTGCGGATATTGCGACTGTTCGAAAGCTTGGAAAGCCTCCTTACTTAATTACACTGATTATGGATTGTGTCTGTATTCTATTCCGTCGCCAGATAAAACCAATTCGCGCTGATACAGAGAAAACGTTTATACAGAGCTCTTGGGATGAGTCTCTAAAGGTGATGTCTGATACAAGCTTCCTTAGAAAAATCGTTGAATATCCAACTGATTTAATCAATGCTGAGATGGTTGACATGATGATCCCATACTTCCAGTACCCGTAAGTAATTTGATTAATTATTATTATTATTTTCGATATTAAAATATCGAATGCTTTTCTTTCGAAATAATATTGTAAAAATATTCGTAGTAATTTATTGAATTTATATTGAAATAAGTAAAAACGTTACAGTCGCTCGTAACCGAGTTGTAAAATTTGTTATCCCCTATTTTCAAGGATGCTGCTATATACAGTGTCTCACAGCTTATTTCCGACAGTGTCTAGCAAAAATTTTAATTGCCTGCCAGAAACTAATTATCCAATATTTTTCAAAAATTCCAAAGACCGATAGCAAGTACGTATATTAACCACATAAATGAATATATGACCCACATAAACTGGTGTTTCCCCACCTGATAGTTCGGGTTATGTAAAAAAGTACCTTAATTTATGGTCACAACTTATTTCCAACAGCGGCATTATGGACACCTCCGTGACATAAGACCCGGATTTTTTACGTCAGATTGGTTATTTTCCGTATAAATAGACCAATCCTTCGTAGTCAGTTTAGTTATATCCTACATCTCGGGTGCAACCAGCCAACAAGAACTATGGGCAAGCGGACGACATTGAACAACGGAATCTCATCCTGGAACACTTCAAGATCGGATATTCACATCGCCAAATAGCTAAAATGGTCAATTTAAACAGGTCAACTGTATATAGCATCATTCGTCGCTTCGTCGATGGAAATCGGAAATCGGAGACAAGATTTTCACCGGTGGAGGATGAAATGGTGTTAAGTGTGGCAACTGTGCGCCGGGTTCTGCGCAACCATGACTTTAATGCCCGAGTACCACGGAAGAAGCCCTTTATAAGGGCAAAAAATAAAGGGATTAGGATGACGTTCGTCAAAACCTTGGATTTGGAGTTCTGGAACACATTCGTATTTGAAAATGAGCCCAAATTCAACATTTTTGGCTCTGACGGACGGGATTATATGTGGCGACAGCCCAATACTGAGATGTATCACAAACACCTATAGGCAAAACAGTGAAGCACGGCGGAGGAAGTGTTGTGGTATGGGCATCTATCTCGGAAGCCGGCGTCGGAAATTTGGTGTTCATTGAAACAACAATGGACAAAAATGTGTACCTCAATATATTAATGGAAAATTACTCCAAAGTGCCGAGAAGCTAGGAATCCGGCGGACTTTCCGGTTCTACCAGAACCACGACCAGGACAACAGGCAGGCATAAGTCCGGATTAGTACAGTCCTGGCTTATCTGGAACTGCCTCCACATGATAATTCCACCGGCCCAGTCTCCAAATTTAAATGTTATTTAAAATTTGCGGGCTCTGCTGGAAAATATCATCCGTAATCACAGATCCGATCTCAAAAATGCTCTGCTGGATGAGTGGAGCAAAATCTGTCGAGAAACAACCCGAAAGCTTGTATCTTCCATGAAAAATAGGTTAAGGGAAGTTATTAAGGCTAAAGGATATCATACTAAGTATTAACATCCTTACTTAAGTTTTTATACGCCTAATATGTTACTTTTCTAAGACTGTTTAAAATAAGATTTGACATGTATTTTGGATAAGTTTTCAGTTTTTGACCAATTTTCATTAATAAATTCATATTTTAATAAAAACTAAAGTTTATTTTTCAAACGTGATATAACATGAAACAAATTGGCATTTAGACATTTTGCGTTTGTTTCTTTGTTTAAACTTTAAAGCACTTTAAAATTATTGCTAGACACTGTCGGAAATAAGCTGTGAGACACTGTATGTAAAATTTGGTAACTCCTGCTTAAAAATTATGGAAGATATGGACATTTCAGATACTTTGGGGAAGTGGCGAAGTGTTTAGAGGCGCCGGAGTTTGTTTTGATCCATTCGTGTATATGTCTAACTTTGAAGGAAGTTATCAGCAAGCTACATTTTAAGTTTGGTGACTAAGCAGTATGTTATTACCATGATACGGGTTCCTGGTCCCCAGGACATTGACGGCAACGTTAAGGCTGATGAGCTACCTAGGAAAGGAACTCCTCACGGATAAGTATGCCTTTAGCTATCTGCAAACTCAATATCAAGAAAGTTGACGCAGGTCGAATGAAAAATGGCGAAATGAAAACTGGAGTCACATTGCACACCGAATATGCGCTAATATTAAAACAAATTTCAGTAGAGAGCTGCGTAATATCAGTCGCACAAATTGATCTGCAGTCATCCGTACTATAACAGGATACTGGTTAGTCGGCATTCGTGCCAATAGACTGCCCAGCACTTGCCAGGAAACGGTTGGTAAGCGTAGACATCTCAGCATTGAACCATCGAGGGCAGCTCAGATCAGCTTGGGAAATATGTTTTAAGGAGGATGCCCAGTAACTCTTTACCAGAGATCGACCATGAACTATCACATTTTTTCAGATAACGTAATGTGGGGGTGGATTGCGATATAACTTTTCTAAGCATCGCGGCTTCGCTAGTTGAATCTATATCTGTGCAGAAATTTCTCTTATATTTCCTTTTAGCCAGCCTGGTGGCTTTTTGTATTCGGTAGACTGGACTTGTATTGAGACTTCTGGCGATCATTGTGCACTGGTTGCGGGTGGCTTAATATAAGCTCGAATTCTATGTACCATTGATCGAGAAGAAGTTGTCTTCCGACACTTTCCAACCTATAAACTGATCACTCATAGATCATAGAGGGTCAGGTCTATGACCTCTTTCCGATTTTTAGTATTGAGCATTGGCGTCACAGCCTATGATGAGGCCAGTCCAGTGCTTCTCGCACTCCAGGGCGTGGAATCTTGTGATCTCCTCTGGTGATGGTCGAGTGCTCGAGACTTACTGCTGTGTTGTCGCCATTGCCAAAATTGTAGAGCAGAAAAAACTTAGATGACGTTTTCGATGGATTTTCGCGAGAGTGCAGGTACGGGTTTCCTTTCAGCTTGCGCTGCAATAAGCTTATAGTTTTTGCTGCCTAGCCCGCAAACGTTGCCTCATCTTCGTTGATCTCATGACATAGTCTTCAAGGCCCCAAGGTCTCCGGCAATTTAAAATGCACACTTACTAAACTTGGAAGGAAGATTACTACTATTTTTACAATTTCTTTTAGCCACGTCCACTACCACTAAAAAATTAAATAATTTAAGAGCTACAGTTAGTAAACTTGAAAGGTATATTACTAGTAACTTACTCGAATATTTTTTCTGCCACGCCCACTTCAGTCCCCAAAATTCACAATGCCGTACTTTTAAAAGCAAACTTAGAGGATTGATTACTAGGAACCTCCTCCAAAGATCGAAATTTTTCGGATAAACCCAACGTTTCCAAGGCACATTTTACCAGATGTTATGACCTATTGGTATCATGGTTCTTCCTTCTTAAAATCTGGATATTCAAAAATTTTCAGAATTAATAGTGGTTGTGTTAAGGAATTGAAATGCTGTATATAAAAGGAGTATTTTTGTACTCTGATATCGAAGATAGGAGACATCTGGCAGGATTATAACCACCTAGGAGACATCTGGCTTGTCTGAGTCCTACTGCGTCTGAGCAGCTCTGTTGCCGTCTCTGCCTCTCCTTGTTTCTAAGCTCCAGTCGTATAGTGTGCCTCCCTATGTCCTGTTAGGGTCCTTCCTGCTCCCATTCTTGCTTGCTTGTCAGCCGTCTCGTTTCCCGCTATGCCCCTGTGGCCCGGGACCCATCGTATGGTGAGCCTGTTGTGAGTCCCGAGTAGGTCTGGCTTTGAGCGAACTTTATGGACTACCTTCGATGTTACCTTAGTCCCCATTATAGCGTTCAATGCTGCTTGACTATCGTATATGATGGATATATCCGAATTCCGATAGTTACGTTCTATGTTGAAATCCGCACATCTTCCTATCGTACATACCTCAGCCTGAAATATGCTGGTGTGCGTTCCCAGGGATTCATGGTAGAATACCCGAGGACCCACCACTCCAAGACCGGTGCCCTGATTCGTGAGTGATCCATCGGTGTACCATTTTATGGTGTGCGTTTTCATGAGATACACCTCATCCAGAGTTGTCCATTCCCTTTTACTACTCATACAAACTGTGAAATTTCGATCGAATATGTATTCGGCTACCATTTCGTCCCTAGGTTGCATCAGCAGGGAGTTGGGCATCTTTATGGCATATGATATGGTTGCCCCAACTTCTTCTGACGATATCCTTAGAAGTGTGGCTTTCTGCTTGAGCCTTATGATATGGTGGAGTAGTGTGAGCTCCATTAAGGCTTCAAGGGCCATTGTTGGGAAGGTGCGCATGGCTCCTGTCATGCATACGCACACCATTCTTTGCAACTTCTGTAGTTGTTTCTTCACGGTGGTCAGCCGCGCCCTGTCACCTCATATACCATCAGGTATAGCCATCTTAATATCTTTGGTGATGTACCCCATTATTTGCCGTCAATACCACGACATGTATAAAGCCCCTGGAGCACTTTAATATCGTGTTTTACACATGGGTGCCAAAGTTAAGCCTGCTGTCAAATGTGACTCCCAGGTATTTGACCTCCGTACTCGTTTCTATTAGGGTCCCTGAGAGCCATATTTGTCTCATCCTCTGTAACTTATGACGTCTGTTAAAGGGAGACGATGACTTTTTGGTTGAGTCCAACCTCCATACACCAGTCATACGTTATCCTTAGCCCTGACTGGACTATGTCACAGAGTGATTCTTTAAATTTGCCTCGCGCTATGATAACAACCTTGGCACTGAATACCACTGTTAGCAAGTCTGTTTAGTAGTTCGTCTACTAACAGACTCCAGAGTAGCGGAGACAACACATCCCCTTTGGGAAAAGCCTTTGGAAAACCCTTTTTGGTGGTTAGGAATGTTACAGTGCTATCATATAATGATGCCGTGGCTTGTCTGGACCGTAGCAGTGCGAGTATCCATCTGCTGGTAGTATGGTCCTGGCCTCTTTTCTCTCGTGGGTAGCATTGATTGCATCGTGTGATGTGTTATCAAAGGCACCTTCTATATCAAAGAAGGCGCACAGTGCTACTTCTTTATTATCAATTGCCGCACTCAAAGTGCGTCGCAGCTGATAAAGTTCTGTGTCCGTGGACCTGCTGATTGTTTAATCAAAGTGTTTCTGATTTTGTAGTCCACCAGCTTTTCCAACGTTTTCAGTAAGAACGATGTCAAGCTGATGGGTCTGAAGGACTTTGGGCTGGTAATGTCTTTCTTCCCTGGATGAAGACTACCCTAGCTCTCCTCCATGCGCCCGGTATGTATCCGAGGGCTAGGCTACTTACTAATACTTTCCTTTATACGGGAGAGGAGTATTTCCAGAAGGAAGGAAGGCTGGCGATATGCCGTCCATTCCAGGGGGCTTGTAGGGCTGGAATGTTCCAATTGCCTAATTAAATATCTCCCTTGTGACTGTCGTCAGTTGACGTCCTGTATCTACTTTCCCTTTCGATAGCCTCTTTCTGCAGGGGTGTACTTCCTGGGAAGTCTCGAAGAGTAGTGCTAGTTTCTACTAGCTACTGCTCGTAAAGGAGTTGTCCCCACGCTTCAGTGCTAAGTTTGCATCAGGCGCTCGTTTCGACAGTGCTCTAAAGAGCCTGGCGCCTTCGCTTGTGCTGACTATGCTTTCGCCTTTCTAGGCTGTCGTTCCACCATGGGGTATCTTTTCCCTACCGGGCAGTTATCTTCAAATGCATTAGTTATGCGTTTGTTGAGGTCACCTATAGCCCAGCTCTAACGGCTCTCTGGGTATACCAGATAACCCGTTGGCTAGGAGAGCTCTAAAGTCGACTTGTAACCTTCCCAGTTGGTTTCCTGGGGTTGCGACCTGGTATACTACTATCCGTATTTAATTGTAACTTAAATAGGATAGTTGTGTGATCAGACATTGATTCCTCTTGAGAAACGTGCCAGTCCCTAAGGTGAGGTTTTAGGGACCGACTAATCATGGTGATGTCTAGCACCTCTTCCCTGATCCTGGTGACAAATGTCGGTGCAGATCCGACATTGCCTAATTCTAGATTATATTTGAAATATAAAATCTGTTAGGCACTCACTCCTCAAATTGATGTCGCTGCTGCCCCATATCGTATGGTGCGCATTGGCATCGCATTCGATGAGCACTGAGATTTCTCTCCTGCATCACCAGTTTTTCTATATCTGGTGGTGGGCGGCTCATCTACTGCGAAATACGCAGACACCAAGGCCGCAGGGCACAAGGTGTTGCTTGGTAAACATCCTGCTAAGGCCGCCTCGGCGGTGGATGTTTATCTGAGCCAGCCCTGTGCCGGTGACTCTGGCCATCTATTGCTGGGGAGGCTCCAGCTGACACGGTGATTGGGGCCTGGAGTTGCCCCGTCACCGCTGCACATCATTTCGACGTCAGCTGCTGCTGTCTCCCGCAGCTGCTCCGCCAGCTCCTGTGAGGACATGGGGATATCCTCATCTCCCACATATCAATTTGGCAGAGCGCTCTGTCCGCCAACTCCTCATCTTCTGAGACGTTATCCGCCGAATCGGTGGGCCGCGCAGTGCAACTGCTCTGAACTGTGGCAGGAGTGTCTTCTGTGGTTGTGATGTCCACATTGACAGCCTCCCTGCCACTTGGCTCAGACTGAGGCTTAGCTCCAGCTCTCCTCTTTAAACCGCTTACGGGGATGATCCTGTAGCGGAAAAGATCTGGTGCCCCTTCTCCACAATGATATCCCTGGACAGCTCGTCTATCCGGATGACCAGGAGGGCCTCCTGTTCTGGTTCCTCAGCAGAACCAACAGTGATTCGGTCGACCGATCCACACTTTTGGGGCAAAACAGCGTGATGCAGTGAGGCGATGGAATGTTGTCTACCACCTTGCATTCAAGGGGCACGCCCTTCCACGACGGTAGCCGCGGCGCTGCGTTTCTTAGCCAATCGGCTGAGGCCTCATACAAGCACTCAATGACCAGGAAACCGACCCGGAAATGAATGCCCGCGAATGAGACCGCATCATCCCCACCAGACGCTATGACTTCGTCTATGATGGCCTCTTCCAGCACAGACAAGTCTCCGCGACTGAGCATTGCCCGTGGGAAATCCACAGGCAACACGGTCTCCTTTCCCTTTCTGCCTGGGTGCTGGAGAGCTGGGCCTCGTGGCCGCTGCCTGTGATGTGCTCGGACGGAGATCTAAGCCTGCTCCCTTTTCGGCTGTCACCTTCGCCGCCCCCGGGCCGTAAGCAGCACCCTTGGCCTCCGGACACACACTCTTGGGAGTGGCCATCGGTGGGGTGAGTGTGCCTACGCTCTCGGGAGCTGGCGCTGATGCTGTTGCGGCTTCCCTGGGCTCTGTGGCCTTCTTCAGGGCTGCATCAGGAGTGAGTTCCTGCTGGAGGTACCGAAGGTACCACTTGACCCCGTGAACCGCAGAGATTCTTCCGGTTCGGGTCTTCCAGCCTACCGGTTTGACCACTCGGTGGCAGGAACTCCGCTGGGAGATCATGCGGTATTTTTGTGTTTCTTGAATTCTTCATTAATTCCCACGTGCTGCGGAGAAATGTGTGTCCGCCCGGGCAGAGATCCGCATTACCCGGGTAAGGCTAAATTAGAACAGGCGGTCGCCATTTGCCTGAGCCCACCGTTCGAGCCTGGCTAGTTTTCCATGGGCCCCCAGCAAGCTGACTCTCGGCACGGTTCGAATGACGCCTTAGTCCGGCCCGGAGTGAGATGTGGGTGATAGGATGGAGTAGGTAATTGTGAGGGGAGATTGGGGGTTGTGTGAGGCTATACTTTAAAGGCGGCAACACAAGCGCCTTGTCAGTGCAGTTGACAATATCGCAACTGCTGTTTGTCCGGGACTGCTTATTTACGAGGAATCTCGTATTATTCGCAACTAACCTCCCCGGGGGGGGGGACGCCATTCGCTATCCACAACCCGCGACCAGCCTTGCTCAGCCCCATCCGAACCATCCCACAAGTTCTTTAGACCAGGGAGTTAGAGCCTTACAATTTGGAAGATATACTCGTATTACCGGTAACCGCCTTTACGGATCGAAAGAAATGCGTATGGCCACTACTATTCCTCTATAATCGCCCTAAATGATAATTCTGAAAGTATATATCGATAAAACAGCGTATTTCATCAATCTTTTAAGACAGATATACATAGACTCCTTGCCTTGTGCTTCGACGCTCCTTTTATAAGCCTTGGTTGGCCACCTTTTGGCGGGACTGTACGAAAATTGCGTAATCTGTTTGGTAATTTTCAACTGCACTTTTGCTGATGACAACCATTGTCTGCCGTCAGTGTGAGTATGGACAACAATATTGCGCCGGCAATACTTCTTACAAACTAACTAACTCCTCACTCAAATAATTGAACACTTGCGTTAGAAAGAGAGAGAGACGATCGTCCTCGCTCGGCGTCCCTGGGTCTTCGGCCTGCTCTTCTGAGGCGTCGAAAATGGCCTCGTCGAGCTGCTCCGGGGGCAGCTCCGAATACTGCCTCCTCGCCTTCAATCGCGTGTTTGCTTTTTTTATATTCTATATGTTTTATTTCTTTTTTGAATACCCTTTCTTTTTTGGGATTTATTAATTTATAAGTATATTTTTTTTAGTACAAATATGTTCTAGTTTCGTATTTAGAATCACATTTATTTACCCTCTATTTTTATATTGAAAAAAAACCTTCCGGTCGCTGTGATGGTTTCACGTCTTGCAAGTGTGCTGTCCTTATCCGCTTGTCCGTTACGCTTTTTATTTTGAAGATTACGTGTTATGTAAAATCCACGAGCTGATATGGGCCTTCCGTATCACGGTGCTAACAGACTGTCACCCCGTCGAACAACGCTTTTGGTAGACTCGGCTCTCGACCGCTTTATACCCTGTAGAGCTTGAGACTCTTGTGTTGATTGCCAGTGTCATTTCGTGTAGTGCATCATCCCAACCTCTTTGATTATCATTCGTAAATTGTGCAATCATTGTTTTCACCGATGCGATTCGCTCGTTCGCGCTGTGAATTGATATTGGACTCCAATATCCTCTCGGAATATCTTATTGGTCCCACGAAGTCAGCACAAACCGTGCTCCAGGGTTCCTCCGGACATATGCGCGTACGTCTCTGTATAAGCCTGGCGTGCTGTTGGCATTCCTGGCGGTCCGCATCTTTTGAATCCAATTACAACTCTTGTTTGCCTGGTCCTTAGGCACATATTCTTCAGGGATTGCCGGGATGCGTCAGCTTAGCTTTGAACTTTTCGAAAGTTTTTTGGTGCTCTCCGGTCCATTCCCATGTTGTACCTTTCTTTAACAGTGTGTCTAGTGAGTGTATTGTGGTGGTCTGGTACAAAACGATTGTACCATCCTTCTTGAAAAGTTGCACTTGTCCACATTGAACCTCAGATTCGCTGCTTTCAATCGTCGGAGCACTTCTCTCAAATTGTCCATGTGTTCCTGGCATGCTTTTCCCGATCACAATAATATCATCCAAATATGCAAATACATGCGGCATCATTTCGGGTTCAATCACTCGTTTGAGGGCCCTCTAAAACGTAGCTGATGCCGAATGGAGTCCAAATGGCATTATCTCCCATTGGAACAGTCCTTTTCCTGGAACTGTGAATGCCATCGACCCTTCTTTTCCATTGGGATCTGCCAGTATCCATCTTTGAGGTCCATGCTCTTGATAAATCGTACCTCTCTCAGCTGATGCGCTGTGTTGGTTTTTTGAGGGCTCGATGCATCCTTTGGCTAATAGTTCGTCCACCTGTTTGTTTATCTCGGCTTGCAGTTGGGATTTTAGGGGAAATACCGCTCTTTAATTGGCAAATAGTCACTCATGACAATTCGATGCTCAGTTATAGGCGTTGTTCTTTTTATACTCTCAAATGCCGCTAATTCTGTTCGGAAAAAAATCTATTTCTGCATCCGGATGTATTGGTGTTGCAACTATTGTGGCTACGGAAAATCTCTCCCTTTGATGGTGTTTCTCGTATTTTGGGAAATCCCATCGGGGAACTAAGTCGTCGATGACTCCTGACGGTATCGACAGGCCAATATCCATACTCCTCAGCCCTAGCTCTGATGTTCATCTCGACCTGTTCTCGGACTCCGCTGTTTCAGCCGTTTGCAATACGAACTCAACGTTCGGTTGCGCTTCGGTCAGCACATGTCCTGATGGACTCAAATGGCTGAACACCTGCGTTAGGAAGAGAAAGGGCGAAAGAGAGCGAATTCGCCGAAACTGCATCAGAACCGGATTTCGGCATGATAGACCGTTATTGTAGGGGGTGCATATAACATTTAATGCACACATATTTACATTTCGCATGCACATCCATGAATATACATACATATATAATCAGAAATATTCGTATATATGTACATGTGTACATTCACACTTGCATGGCTAAATGGCTCCTCACAGTGGTTTGCTGGTAACCTCCTTCAAAGATCGGCAAATACACACATTATACTCACAACTTCTAAGCAAGAGTCTCAAAATTTTGAAGGTACTGTTACTGGTTACAGGTAACTCCAGATCGATAAAGAATTGGATGGTCACGCACACGACGCATCCCTAGACCGATACATCTATTTTTATAAATAGATAATATCATATTTCGCATACAATTTGAAATCTAGTCACCAAATTTGATACGTATAGTGCTATCTATCGCAAGTTGAAAGGCAAAGTTGGACAGTATTTCTTTGCTACACCCACCCTGTTTATTGCTACCTTGTATCAGCTTTTATTACGTTTGGCATCGAAGTATTGCACAGTCATATGCACATACAACAACGTTCTTTCTTGTTAAATAATTTTTTAAGGAACGTCTATTTCAACAAGAGCGCAAGTCGCCTTTAAGAATCGATAAAAAATGTATGACCACAATAGATATCGATATCGATCAATCGATAAAACCGCATATCGATAATACCGTATACCTCCAACAATTTTAGAGATAGTCTCGCAAAGATTAACAGGTTGCTAACTGGTAATATCCTTCAAGGACCGGCATATAAATTTACAAACCACACTAACACCGGCTTCGGAACTTAGGCCCTTGAATTCTGAAGTAAGCATGTCTTCGACAATTTTAAAGATTAAGTGTTGGGTATAAGTATATTACTCCGCCTCCAAAGCAAAACCGATAAACCTCATGGTGTAAATCGATAAACTAACCGCCCTCCAGAGATTGTAAATTATAATGAAAATAGCCAACTAATAATGACCATATAACAGATGTGGCATATAAAGACATATGTAAATACCTGCCTGATTTATTTAACTCAAATAACATACACATGTATATAACCAAGGGCATTTTGCAGCATAACTTTATTAATGATTATTATTAGATACAAATTGAAGAAAAATAAATTTAATGAATTATTAGTGCCTGACCAATAATCAATAAGTATAAAAGGGAAAAATGCTTAAATAAACCACCGTTAGCTAAAAACATAAATAATTTTGATTTCTTTTCTCCTTTCGGAATTTTAGTATTGGCTTCATGTTGATCTAAGCCAGTTGATAGATTTCGAAATAAATACCACAATTATTGTTAAAACAGAATGAGATTGTTCTTGGTCAATTATTTTGCCAAGCTCCTCTTTTCCGAAAACAATTCTTTAAATTAAAGTAGAATCAGTTATTGGTTAAGGGAAATCACGATTGATATATTTATAATATCAAGATGCAACCATTTTATTAACGGATAAGTCCCAAAGTGATTAATAAACTCGATTGTTTCGTTAATTATTCGCTTATCGCCTATCGTTTATTAGTTAACTAATATTATTACCTTTTCTCTAAGTCTAGTATCATAAATTTAAATATAAAATTATTTTAATATTTTTTTTAACATATGTATTATAATGGCAGTGCAGCGAAGTAGCGAGGATATAGCAGCTAGCATAAATGCTGATATAGTGTTGTGTACATTTGTAGAGACCCAGTCTTGATTAATACTGAAATTACGGAGACCCCTTGCAAACATAAATTCCATCGAGCTTGTTTGGTAACCTGGTTACGTACTAATGAGACATGTCCATCGTGTAGTCAGCCATGTACACTTTCCCAGCTAGATGATGTCGAAAGTCAGTCATCGGTGCAGCCGTTTCAAGTTACTCGAACCGTTCGTGGTGGCCATCGAACTAGTGCTACACTTAGGAAGAGACCTAATACCAGATCCAATAACAAATGAAACAACTCTAGAGTACAGGCTTTCAGGCCTAATACTAATTTTAATGTAAGGAATAGACATGATTTGATCCAAAGATTCGCTTGACCCACCCATCCTTTCTGAACAGCGAATTCAGCAACTTATTTTAAACTCGTTAGTTACATTTCGAGCCAGTATGGTTGTAGCAGTGACTGACGAGATCAGTTTAGCTATAAGAAATCTTAATAAATCTAATAACCAGCATGAAGCTCGAATTGAATCAGGAGTCGAGCAAAATAATTCAATGAATTCAAATAATAATAATAGGTATCAAGGGATACTGATTCCATTGAACGACCCGACAAAGTCTCAAGAATTATTTCGAGTTGGCATGTACAATTCTCTGGATCCTTTAATGAAATTTCTGTGGAAGATTTTATTTACCGGATCAATCGCTTGACCGACCAATGCCTCAACGGAAATTGGAATTTGCTTTATCAATTTGCCAATATTTTGTTCTGTGGCCCTGCATTACAGTTCTACTGGCGGTTCCAAAGAACAAATAGTCGTGCTAATTGGTTTCAACTATGCGATGCCTTGCGTGAGCGGTACAGAGATGAACGCTCGGACGAGGAGATAAAAGATTCTTTAAGATCTCGTAAACAGCGAAATGGAGAAAGCTATGACCAATTTTTGGATGCTATTCTGAGTATTGCTGATGCACTACGAGAACCAATGACAGATCGGGAGTTAGTGGCTAATATTAAAAGAAACCTTAAGCCTGAATTAAGGCTAGAACTACTTCATGTGCTACACCCAATATAGCGACTCTTCGAACTGAATGTCACAAGCACGAACAATTCTGCTTGAGTATGTCCTCAAGACCTGTGTCTCGGCCAACTAACACCAGGCGTTTTCTTAATGAAGTCGTGTATGAGGAAGAATGAATAGATAGAATCAAAATCAGACGCGTATTTTGCTATGGTTGTGGCCATCTTGATACTTACAAACCAACATGTCCTAAATGCAACCCAGTATCCGAAAACTTGCAACAGGATGTCAATCGAGCATAATCAGTGGATATCTACCTACAGCCTCGGATCTACTATCAAACAATGGAAAATACTCAACTTGTACCCCACAAATTCCTAAAAATAACACGGACTTATCTAAGAATCTCAGATTCAAACCGTTGCATGTAAAATTGAAAGAATATTATCAGCGTAGAGCTGAAATATTCTGTTTGAAAGTAAGTTCGCTTCCTAAAACTCGTTCTTCAGTTAGAATGAATGAGTTTTGGAGAAACAAGCGATCGCTAAAGAACATTACTGTTGTCTCTACCATCGGCAACTGTAATGATTCGCGCTCATATATAAATCTTATGTTGTTCGGTCAAAGCTATTTAGCATTATTGGATAGTGGTGCTAATAAAAGCGTGATCGGAGGACAATTGGCCGCACGATTGCTTGCAACAGACCTAAAGTTTAAAAAATTAAAAGGCAATGTTCGCACCGCAGATGGCCAGCGTCAAACAGTATGAGGTACTCGTCGTATTCGGTTAGAGTATTGACTTACTGCAGAAAGAGGTTGAATTTATGATTGTACCTTCAATCACACAAGACATCATCTGTGGCATGTATTTTTGAAAGTCTTTCGGTATTATTCTCATGCGACTGTAGTAAGCGAATTACACTGCAGTGATCAAACGTCTAATAATATTTGTCTTAGTGTTACCGAGAGGAATCGATTAAAAGTTGTTGTTGATTTTTTCCCCTACTCGAAAGAGATGGGTTACGAAAAACATCTGTTCAAAGCAGCAGCAAAGACATTTATTTGATTATGAGTTGTTAACATGCCTGAATTTGGAGCCCTGCGTGGCTTAATATAAATAGCTTATTGTTAGTCTTAATTACATATCCACATTATGTTAAGTGCAGTTTGAGCTGCAGTAGCCGGCGTTCGTATCGATCATTTACCTTTATTCTCTTTGTGAGAATGTTTAGCTGTGGCTTCAAACCTTCATTTTCGGTAATCGATCGTGAGTTAATGTCTTGTTGTTGAAAAGACTAAGTATTTGGCTTCTAGTCTAAAGGTTTAGCAAGTGGCTTCAAACCTGTAAGAAAAGACTAAGCATTTGGCTTCCAGTCTAAATACACTCAATAATGTTTATAACGTGGAAATAACTTAGTGTTGTTAATTGGAAAATAAAGCTATCAAAAAGCTGATAGCGCAAAAATTGGTTTTAACATAATGTTCCGTTAGTTCGACATATTGAAAAGAATTGAATGCGTATGAGCTTAAGTTAATTTCCCGAATAACTTCAAGGCCTGAGATTTCATCTTCATATGATCTATACAATACATCGGCTTGAATATTTTCACTGCCTTTGCGATGTTGCGTACTAAAGTTAAGCCCCTGTAGCTTTATAGCCCATCTTGCGAGTCTGTCATTCAAGTCTTGTTGATTCAACGTAAACTTGCATGATCGGTTACTTTAAATACGTGACCTTCAATGTACATCCGAAATCTCTTTATAGCTAAAACTACTCTAAACACTCTAGTTCCGTCACAGCATAATTGCGTTGTGCTTTATTAAGCTTCTTTGACATACATGTATATGCAATGGGTCGTTCGACTCCAGACTCATCACATTGTGGTAGTACTGCGCCTACTCCATTTATAGAGGCGTCGCATTGTAACACAAAGGGTTTGGTGTAATTTGGATGGACGAGAAAGGGTGCAGATTTTAGTTGTCTCTTTAATTCATCCAAAGCCTTTTGCGCATCCTCATTCCACTCAAAAGATTTTCCTTTCAATAATTCAGTTAAGGCGAATGTAACATCCGAATACTGAGAGAGGAATCTTTGATAGCCGGTCATACCCAAAAAGCGCTTGAGCTGGCGTTTTTTTTTATGCATTGAAAATTCCGAGACGGCCTGAATTTTATTTGGAGTTATTCTCAATGTGCCTTCACCTACAATATATCCTAAATATTCCACTTTCTTCAGACAAAATTGACTCTAATTAACGTTTATCGTAAGACCAGCCTTTAGAAAAAAGGTAATAATATTTAATTAACTATCGAATTTATGAATCACTTTGGGACTTATCCGTTAATAAAATGGTTGCTTCTTGAAATTATAAATATATCAATCGTGATTTCTCTTAACCAATAACTGATTCTACTTTAATTTAATTGTTTTCGGAAAGAGGTAAGTGGCGAAATAATCCACCAAGAACAATCTCACTTTCTTTTAACAATAATTGGGGTATTTATTTAGAAATCTATCAACTGGCTTAGATCGACATGAAGACAATAATAAAATTCCGAAAGGAGAACAGAAATCAAAATCATTCATTTTTTTAGCTAATTGTGCTTAATTTAATAATTTTTCTTTCGTATTTATTGATTATTGGTCAGGCACCGCAAAGCTGACAGATTACCCGCAATTCCAAATAATTAATAATACGCACTAAACTATTTCAAAATTGGATGGTGGTTGATTTGAGGAAAAGGAGAATTTGGAGAGGTTAACGGTTTTGTGGGGATTTGGACGAGTCTATAGGATCTTCGGACAATCAAATTTTTGAGGCTGTTGCAGTTGAAGAAGTAACCGTCCTACGT
The DNA here is from genome assembly GCA_035043875.1 of Drosophila paucipuncta. NCBI lineage: Eukaryota > Metazoa > Arthropoda > Insecta > Diptera > Drosophilidae > Drosophila > Drosophila paucipuncta. The sequence goes on along the minus strand of JAWNMP010000106.1, from coordinate 3,077 downwards.
TATTCGTAACCCCATACGTTGGCCGCCATTTATTAATTTATCGAACACATTGAAGTGTGCAGCAAACTGGAGGCGAACTCTGCCTACAGGGTAGACTGTGCTCAGGGAAAATGGGGTGGGTGCTTTTGCTACCTAGTAAGCCGTGTCACATAACTAACAAATAGTAGACGTAGTGCTAAAGGAAGGTAATAAAACAATCAGACAGAATAGCTAACAGAGATGTTGACGTTCTTCTTCTTTTACCCGCCCAACGTGTAAGCATTAATATTCAGTGCCTTTACCCTATTAAAGATACAAAACCATATTTATCTCAGGAGTCCATTAAACTATTTTAATCCATAATTAATTCCTTGTATGCTTCATAATGATGGTTTTAGTTCCATTATTTTTAACATTCATTTTAGGAGCTTTACTTATTTACTAGTTTTCAAGTTTCATGTTTGGGAGGGTTACTTATTTACTAAAAATTCATTAAATTTCTTTTTCTTCAATTTGGATCTAATAATATGCCATAATAAACTTATGCTGCAAAGACGCTTGGTTATATATATATATATAGTTATATAGTAGTTAACTAAATCAGGCAGGTATTTACATTGTCTTTGTAGGCCACATCTGTTATATGGTCAGTATTAGTTGGTTATTTTCTTTATAACTTATAATCTCTTGGTATGGTTCGCCGTGCTTACAGCACCAAACAATATGTTGAGTCCATCGGAGTCGACAGGCCTGAAGACGGGTGACGTTGCTGTTTGAACTTCAAAACTGATTAGACAATATAACAGCTGATATGCACCAATTGGTGCACTTTATGCCAATCAGATGTTAGATTTGCGTCCGAGACTTCGGCGCTGACACGCCAAAGGGCTAGTGCCGCTGCACGTGAGCACTGAACTGATGTATTCCCCATATTGCACACCCAACAGATTAACAGCAAGTTAATTGTTAGCGGCTAGCAATACGCTGGTCACCTCGAACTGGCCAATTGTGTAGCTTCAAGTACCGAAAGGGCACTGGCACACTGTAAGTGATCAATTTGAATCTTTGGTGTAGCCGAACTGGCACAATTTGCTTATTGCAGCCGCCACGTTTCGGGAGGACGCATATTATTGATCTGTTTTTTGGATATCCGAACGTAATCTAGCAAGCTCGTCAGTTCGATTTAACTTGATTGGGCCTTCGTAGATTCAGATTTAAGCAACGAGTAATCTTTCCCATGAGTGAGCATAAGTTGTCCAAACACAACGAAATAGGGTGACTGTTCAATAGACTGATGAAAGTGGTTTCTAAAGGAGCAGTTTATACTGCTTAGATACAAGTCCCAATCTCTCTGATCGTGTCATACATACGATCTTAAAGCAGCGTTAATTGACCGATTAATTCGTTCTGCAGCATTTGATTGAGGTGAGTAAGCAGCGGTATAGATATGCTTTACACCATGCTTTGAGAGAAATGCAGTGAATTCATGGCTTTTAAATTGAGTTCCATTATCACTTACAATTTCTCAGGAACACCAAAACAATCGAAAATGTCCTCCTTCAAGTCGAAATATAATCTTGGAGTAATTTCCTTACAGGTTTAGGAATGTAAATTTGGAAAAGTGGTCTAATACAATAAAAATTCCAATATTTCCTTTTCTTGTACGTGGGTAAGGTCCAATAAAATCTACGTACAGTCTTTGGAAAGGCCTCTCGCTTATGACTTGATTGCCCATTTGTGTTTTCAGTGCTTGAGCTGGATATTTCGAAGTTTTACATAATTCACAGTTTCGAATATACGTGCGAATGTCAACAACCATTCGTGGCCAATAAAACTTGTGACGTTTTAGTTCTAAGCACTTGGCTATACCACAATGAGAAGAAGTAGGTTGATTGGATTGCGCGGATTGGATCACACTTTCACGCAACGCCATGGGAACAACATGCTTCCAAGATTCGGTATTACAATCTGTCTCATTATGAACAAAATCTGTACGGTGGTAAATATATTCATCCACTACTTGGAAATCAGGTAAATTGATGGTCGATGGATGTTATTTCATCTTCATATGATCTACACAATGCATCGGCTACAATATTTTCACTGCCTTTGCGATGTTCTATACTAAAGTTAAAACCTTGTAGCTTTATAGCCCATCTTGCAAGTCTGCCATTCAAGTCTTGTTGATTCATTAGCCAACGTAAACTTGCATGATCGGTTACGAATTTAAATTCGTGACCTTCAATGTACATACGAAATCTCTTTATAGCTAAAACTACTCTAATTCCGTCACAGAATAATTGCGTTGTGCTTTATTAAGCTTCTTTGACATACATGTATATGCAATGGGTCGTTCTACTCCAGACTCATCACATTGTGGTAGTACTGCGTCTACACCATTTATAGAGGCGTCGCATTGTAACACAAAGGGTTTGGTGTAATTTGGATGGACGAGAAAGGGTGCAGATTTTAGTTGTCTCTTTAATTCATCCAAAGCCTTTTGCGCATCCTCATTCCACTCAAAATTTTTCCTTTCAATAATTCAGTTAAAGTGAATGTAATATCCGAATACTGAGAGAGGAATCTTTGATACCAGCCGGTCATACCCAAAAAGCGCTTAAGCTGGCGTTTTGTTTTAGGTGTGGGAAATTCCGAAACAGCCTGAATTTTATTTGGATTTATTTTCAATCTGCCTTCACCTACAATATATCCTAAATATTCCACTTTCTTCAGACAGAATTGACTCTTATTAATGTTGATTGTGAGACCAGCCTTTCGAAGTTGCGTTGCTACTTCGGCCAGGTGAGACAAGTGCTCTTGAAAGTTGGAGGAAAGCACTAATAGGTCATCCAAATAAACTAGTACATGGGACTTCATGGCATAAGGTATAACTAGATCCATAAGTCTGTACAAGGTTTGAGGAGCATTCGTTAATCCGAATGGCATCCTGGTAAATTGATACTACGGCCTGTTGGGACAGTGATGGCATTTTTTTTTTGGCCTGGTATCCAAACAAATTTGCCGAAAGCGTCTTTTAGGTTAATTTTGGAAACGCACTGAACAAGTGGAAGACGACTTAACAGTACTTTGATTAGAGG